>JAMWYP010000171.1:850178-1064058 GCA_025563575.1 Acacia pycnantha | reverse complement strand
CATGTTGCTATAACCAAAAAGTACAACAAAAGCTGACCATTGCAACAGCCAAGACCATAGAGTAGTGTGAACAAAAACCAATGCGACAAAATATTCACTATACTTCTAGCAAAATATAAAAAGGTTGAATGTTATTTAAAGAAATTGATTGCGCACCACATTATTCAACCAATCCCTTGTCTCTGATTTAGCCTTCTCCCTTGGATCCTACAAATAAAAACCAGCAACTATATCAAGCGCAGGACAACACATTTTTCAGCCCAAATGCCACATAAATAGACCAAGTTATGCCAAGAAAAGCAAGGAAAACTTTTAAATATAATTTGAGAGAGAGAGAGAGAATGTCCAAAGGTTAAAGTCTCACAGTTTTAGGCTGTTGGCCCAAGCCTTCTTTGGAGAAGGCTTTGGTCTTAGTTTCCTTTTCACAGATCTTAAATCTTTCCATTTCACGCTCGATGAGCTTGCGAGCATCCACCAGAGCCTGCTCATAAGAGGCACTAACCTATGTCAACATATATCAAAAGAAAAAATGTTAAATTCAAAACCAACGAGGTGAATTGAATATTAAAACCCCAAGCAACATTTCAGAAGCTCGTATTACAAAGTTACCTCCAAGCACAACCAAAAAAGAATCTGAGATGTGCAACAGATGGGATATTGGACAACACTTAATCAACGGAATAAATTGATAATAATACTCGGCTTCATGACAAGATATAATGCAATGAAAGATTCATCAGCATTCAGCGAAGGAAAACAATAAAGGATGTGTTACATATTACCAGAACACACGGGTATCAAACGTATCTTTAATTGAAAGGCATTTATACATAACTAGAATGTGGTCCCGTGCTTTGCAAAGAACTTGAAATAAGGCGCATTGTTGATGGCCTATGAGTGATGTGGCTTCCTATAGATCTTATATTATATACAGAAATATACATATAGATTCTCAAAGCTAACTGCCATAAGATCAACATCTCATTTCAAAAGTCAACTTCAGCAAACAATATAGATATTGCAGACCATCCATACGATGGGGCAAGTAGTAGTGTAGACAAATATACTTCTAAAAGCTACAATGTCCCAAATAATATAATTGATTAGGAATCATTGAAATTAAAAATAAAAACATAGCAGAAATCTACAATTGCCCCTTTTTTGCAAAAAAAAAAAAAAAAAAAAAAAACAGGTGAGATTATTACTAGTATAGCCCCAAGAAAATTCAACATGCATAATGCTAAGAGACGGCATGAGCTTGTGAAGTTGTGATAAGAGAGAAACTCGAAGACACAAAAGGTACTTGAATAAACCTTCTTATCCTTGATCTCGCTAGACTGTATCCAAGTCTTAATTTGGTCTCTGTACCTCTGGAGCTTCTTAATCTCCTTCTTCAGGTCTGCCTCAAATTTCTCCTTCTGGTTAGCATTGTCTGTATCGTAAACCTTAAAAAAAAAACACAATCAAAGTGAACCATTTGTCGACTCATTCAGTTGAACAAGGTTAATGTGCAATCCAAATCCCAAAAAAGCAGCAAACTAGACTAGAAAGAAGGATGGAAATTAAGAACCTTGTTCCAGATACTATCGAAGACCTCAACACCTTCTTGGACCTTCTTGAGAACGCGATCTATCTCACCCTGAAGCTTTCGACTTGCGCCCATTCTGCTAACTCAATCCAATGGAAACGTTGTCCCTACTCCCTAATCTAATCATGCAATCGCGAAACGGTCGACGATCAATTGCAGTCGTAGTATTCTAGGGTTTCACTTACACTGAACTTTCTCAACTTTTTTGGGGAAGGGGAAGCGCAATACGAACAGGCCATAACGCGGCGACAAAACGACGATTTATTTTTGTTTTGTTTTTTTGTTCATAGGTTGTTCTTTTTTGCCATAGTCGTTTTAAAAGACAGGGATATAAAAATTTCAAAATGCCCCCACAAAATAATTTAATTTTTATGAAATTTTTATTTTATCCTAAATTTATTTTTTAAATGAAATTAATTATCAATGCCTTCATTATTATTCTCATTTGATAATTTCAATTTTCTTATTTATTTGTTGGCTAAATAATTTCTTTTTATTTTTGTGAACATTTTCTTTTCATATGCCTGATTATATAAAAAAAATAACGTCTCCATTAATTAATTTATTAGACGATAGCCAAGTGCTGAATTAAAATAGGGTTAAGGTGCAAAAATAGACAAATGTTTTTCTCAAAAGAGCGTCCAGTAGCAAATACTTTTTTTTGGCGCAAAAGTAGACACGTGGTTATAAAGTGGAGCAAAATTAGCGTTTGACCGTTAGTTGACCGTTAGTTTGACCAAAAACATTAAAATGGGTGCTGACTCAAGAATGTTTTCCTACTTGGCGTGCAAAAAGAAAGAAGAAATTAAAAAAAAATTTCCAAAATTCCACATCCTTTCTTCTTCCCCCCACACGATCCGCCACCACCCACCCCCACAAAATCGCGATCCACCGCCCCCAACGATCCGCCACAACCCACCCCCAAAATCGCGATCCGCCACCCCCACGATCGCCACCCCCCAAAATCGCGATCCGCCCCAACGATCCGCCACCCTTTGGACGGGGAGAAGCAGAGGATCGAGGTTCGAGTTCATTGTGGATGATGACCCACGGACTGATGATTTTGCGTCGATTATTCCTGAGGATTTCTGATTTTGCGTGTTCTTATTTGTTTTCTGATTTTGCGTGGATTTCTGAATGGGAGGGACTCCTGAGGATTTCTTATTTGTTTTCTGATTTGTTTCGATTTTCCCGAGGATTTCTTATTTGTCTTCGATTTGTTTCGATTTGGTCAAGATCCGGGGGTTTCTTGGCCGAAGGATCTGGGTGGGGGATTCAAGGATCCGGGTTTGGGGGTTCAAGGATCCGGGTTTTGGGGGTGTTCAAGATCGATCCGGGTTTGGGGGTTCAAGATCGATTTGGGTTTGGGGGATCACCTCGATCCGGGTGTTGGGGGATCACCGATCCGGGTGTGGGGGAGATCACCGAACTGGGTGTTGGGGGGTGACCGGAATGGGGTGGGGGATCACCTGGATCTGGCTCGGGGGTTACCTAATCAGGGGGGGATCACCGGATCCGGTTTGGGGGTTACCGGAATCAGGGGGGGATCACCGAACTGGTTTGGGGGTGACCTAACTGGGTTGGGGATCACCGAGGAAGAAGAAGGTCCCGGTCAAAATGCAAGTTTTGACCAGGACTTAAATGAAAATTTTAAAAGTTTATAGAGGACTAAATTGAAATTTTTGAAATGTATCCTGGCCGAACTCGTAATTTATAAAGCATTAATGCCCACGTCATCGTCCACGTCATTATTTTCAATTCGAAAAGTCAACTAACGGTCAAACGCTAATTTTGCTCCACTTTCGTAACCACGTGTCTACTTTTGCGCCAAAAAAAAGTATTTGCTACTGGACGCTCTTTTGAAAAAAGCATTTGTCTATTTTTGCACATTAACCCAATTAAAATATATCTCGCTCAGTGGAAGTAACTGCCCAATTGACAAAACAAGTATAGCACACGTTTGAAAAGATGAAACATTAAATTTAAACATAACTTGAAAAAGAATGACTTCGTCAGGCTCTCTCGATGCTCTCCCTCTCGTCTGACTCGGACAACGTAAGCTGCCACTGGACCGACCACCGGTTGAAGGTCAAGATGACAGGAAGAAGAAAAAGAAAATGGAAGCTATTCCACAGGCCATCAATGGATGATCGAATGTCTGACAATGAAATAGATCAAGCTGAGGAGCAGAATAAGCTTTCTGAGGAAAAGGAAAAAATTGATAAGAAAGATGCACCACCCAGATTTACCTCATATCGTGCTTCCTTAATGGGATTTAATGGTGTTGCACATAGCACTCATATACTAGAGGAAGATGACCTCTTTGCTGATGATAAAGAATTATGCTGGAAATTACCAGATGAATCTGAGGAGATGAAAAGCTTATGGAAATATACCCGCTTGCGCCTTGCACGTAAGAAGAATTTAATGAATGGTGCGAACCGTGGAATTATGCGCTGATCATCACAGTGTTGAGCAAGAAATTCAATCTATTTGTTTTAAAAGAACTTTTGATAAAGCTCTGGGGATTTTCTAGCTTTGAACTCATTGACATCCCGAACAACTACTTTGTGGTTAGATTTCAGGACCGTGAACTATGGAGAACACATTACTGAAAGGTCTTATACGATGGCCCCTAGGTGATTCGACAACACTGCCTTCTTGTGCAACGCTGGACGCCATACTTCAACCCCTACCAGAACTTACTTGGCCGAGTAGCTACATGGGTCCGTATCCCGGATGTTCCAATGCATTGCTATAATAAGCATTGCATCTCACGTTTGGGGGATCGAATTGGGCGTACCCTCAAGGTTGATATGAACACTTTGCATGATTTTTAGGCTGCTGCACCAAAAATCCAAAGAGGGAAGTTTGTGAGGATTTGTGTGGAGTTGGATCTCCAGAAGAAATTAGTTCCAAGGGTAATCACAGCTGGATCGATTTTCAATGTAGAATATGAGGGACTTACCCTTATTTGTTTCACTTGTGGTCGATTCGGACATAGGAGGGAAGATTGTCCTTATAAAGCTTCACCCTCTTGCGTCGACAATGAGCCAACGCCGCTGCATCAAACTAGTACGCAACCCCCTCCAAAATCTGCCGCCAATCGGACAGCCATGAACCCTCCAAAGATGATCTCTGATGACCCATTTGGGCCTTGGATGTTAGTCACTAGACGGAACAGCAGGATCCGGCCACCGCAAAGATCGGAGCTCCAAGAAACTCATAGATACTCCTCGGGCTTCAACTCAAAGAAGGTCACAACGGCTACTGATAGGGAGGTCTCGCGGTTTGCAGTGCTAGACGCCTCGGATGGGGAAGCTCACCTGCAACGGGATGGAGACCTGGTACAGAATGAAGAAAGGCATTCTGAATCGAGATTGGGGAAATCTCCCTCGGTGAAAAGAGCGACCCAGACAAGCAAGAAAGATCTATGTGGCAGGTCAAAGAGTTAAAGGCTTCAATATAAGCCTAAAATTTCCACCAAGGCCAACGAAAATAAGCCCACTAATGGGCCAACTAAACAAATTGAAATAGGTGGGCCTAGTAATCCGTCGGATTTATGCCAAACTGGGCAAAATGATCTACAAATCATCCCTAAAGATGGAGCCTACTTGAACAATGACATGAGTAAAGACCTGGCTATTCCTGATGCCGCGGGGCCTACCCCTTTACATGCTGGGCAATTCATCAATCTTCAGTCCGAACAACCAATTCAGATTCCAGACGAGAATCATCCCTCCAATCATGAGATGGTCTCACTTATGGGCTCAAAAAATCCATTGAAAAAATAAGTAAAAGCAAAAGTTAGCGTGGCCATATTGTTGTGCAGGGAAACCTTAATAATATGATCCAGCATAGCTCTCCTCCCATAAATCTTGCAGGTTCTCTTGCGAAAGAACAAAATCAAGATGTCGCTCTTCTGGACCCCAACCAACATCTACTTGAGACTGACCAGTGGGACCCAAACGAAGACATCGCGCCTGATTTTTTGGAAGACAACGGAACATCTGTGCCAAAAACCCAACTTCAACAACAATATGGTGGGGAGGTTGACTAGTGCAGGTAAGTATTCATTTCCCTTGACTTGTATTTTTATTTTAATGATTATTGCTTGTTGGAATTGCAGGGGGCCGGTAGCCGGACCTTGCCTTTAATTATTAAAGATATTGTTCGTAAATACAACATTAATATTCTCTGTCTTCTGGAGACTCGTATTAGTGGTGACTGAGCCAACAAAGTTTGTCGTAAGCTTGGTTTTAGTAATTGGATCCGTGTGGAATCTACGGGTTTTCTAGGGGAATCTGGATATTGTGGGACAATGGTGCTTTTGACATTACTTATCTCACCTCAACCACCCAATTACTTCATTGCCAAATCAAAGAGCGTAACAATAATACTTTGAGCCTTGTGACTATTGTGTATGGTGAAACTACTATAATTGGTCGGAATGCTCTATGGAATTCTCTCTGTTCGCTTGCAAATACCCGCCTCCCTTGGATTATCTTGGGTGATTTTAATTCTTATCTATCCCCCAATGATAAGCTTGGAGGAGCTGAGCCGCTTTGGACCTCAATGCAGCACTTTACAGATTGTATTGATGACATCAATCTCATTGAGGCCCCGATCTAAGGAGACAAATTCACTTGGGAAAGACAGGGATTGAAAGAAAGGCTTGATTGGTTTTTACCAACATTAACTGGCTTTCCCGTCATCCCAACTTCACTGTTCGCCATGAGCTTAAGTTTAAATCTGATCATAGGATCGTGGTGGTTAATTCGAATTCTTCTCCCCAGAGACAAAACCCAAAGAAAACTTTTTCCTACCAAATTGCGTGGACTCTAATGACTTCAATGATATCACCAGAGAAGCTTGGCGGGAAAGTAATTGGATTCAAGGCCTCCATAAATTTCAAGTCACTTCTTCTGAATGGAATGGTAACAGGATTGGAAATTTCTCAAAAAAGAAAAAAGAGCTGATCCGTAGGCTTGAGGGAATTGATAGATGCAGGCGAATGAATATGCAGACCGGGCTATTCAGATTGGAGAAAAAGTTATGGGAGAAATATCACAGAATTGCCACTGAAGAAGAAATCTCCTGGTTCCAAAAATCTAGAAGCAAATGGCTGCAGGGGGAGATAGAAACACAAGATTTTTCCATGCTTCTACTATGATCCAAAGGAAAAGGCAGAGAATTGGTGCAATTCTGAAAGATAATGGAGATTGGATTGAAGATCATGATACAACAAAAATGATGGCCCATGACTTTTTTCTTAATCTCTATACTCGTAATAATTCTGTTAAAGACCCTGACGAGCTGGGCTCTGAATTCCCCTCTTGATGTTAACAATTTGCGCATGCTGTCAAGACATGTTACTAGAGTTGAAATAAAAAATGCAGCTTTTGCTATGGGAGCTTTTAAAGCCCCGGGTTTTGACGGTCTCCATGCTCACTTCTTTCAGACTCAATGGAATGTGGTAGGGGACAAAATCTGTGATTTTATAGAGAATTGCTTCAATAACCCTTCCAATATGTCCAATATTAATAAGTTAAATATCGTTCTCATACCTAAGGTTGATAACCCTTCGTCATTAAGAGAGTTTCATCCTATATCCTTGTGCAATGTGAGTTTCAAAATCATTACTAAAGTTTTGGCGAACAGATTCAGAGGTATTATGGGCCAGCTTGTTGGCCGTGAGCAATGCAGCTTTATTGCAAATAGATCAACCTGTGACAACATCCTTATTGCCCAGGAAATCATTCATTCCATGAAAATAAAGAGCAGAAAGAAAGGGTTCGTTGCTATTAAAATTGATATGGAAAAGGCTTTTGACAGACTTGACTGGGGTTTCATCAAAAATACTCTCATACGTCTGAATCTTGACAGCAATCTTATCGACCTCATCATGGCTTGTATGTCTACTACTTCTATGTCCATTCTCTGGAATGGTGATGAAAGCCCGAGCTTCACTCCTTCCAGAGGTGTCCGACAAGGCGATCCTTTAAGCCCATATATATTTGTTCTCTGTATGGAACGCCTTAGTCATCTTATTAAAGATGAATGTCAGGCTCGCCGGTGGAAGCCTTTTACCTTTAATGAAGAAGTCCTCATATTTCCCATTTGTTCTTTGCCGATGACCTCATCCTTTTACTAAGCTTGAACTAGTCAAATGGTTGAAGTCTGCAAAGTGATGCAAATCTTCCGTGAAGTCTCCTACCACCGAATTAACTTGGGAAAGTAAAAAATGTTTTGTTCTACTAATGTCAATTTTAACAGAGCCGTTGAGCTAAGCACAACCCTTAGGATTGGAATTACTTCGGATCTTGGAAAATATTTAGGGGTGCCCATTATTCATAAGAGAGTTACAAAAGCAACTTACCACCCCATTGTGCAAAAAGTTGAAAAGAAATTGTCCATGTGGAAAAGCAAATACTTGACTATTGCTGGACTCTCTGTGCTGATCAAATCTGTTCTATATTCCTTACCCAGCTACTATATGCAATCAACTCTCCTCTCCATCTGCACCATCAATGAAATTGACAAGATATCGAGGAAGTTTCTCTGGTCCCAGGAGGAAAATGTTAAAAAAAATGCATCTCATTGCTTGGGACAAAATAACTCGTGCCAAGAAGGAAGGAGGGATCGGGATCAAAAATCTTCGACGTCAAAATAAAGCATTTATTATGAAACTTTGTTGGCACCTCTTGACGAAGAAGGACACTGTTTGGGTCCAATGCCTCTGGTCCAAGTATAATTGCGGCAACTTACTCGTGCCCAACGTCAAACGAAAGCATAACTCATCGTCCGCTTGGAAAGCAATTGTTCATGTTTAGGAGAAGTTTCTATCTGGTGTGGGGGGAAAGGTGGACAATGGAGATGCGACCAAATTTTGGAAGGATCTATGGCTCCCTCTTGATCGCCCCCTGAGAACCTTCGTTGTGGCTCCTTCCCTGATCAATGATGATGAAACTGTGCGTGATCAGCTCTCCATTGACGGGGGATGGGACATTAACAAAGTGGAGGGTATCATACCCTCTCACATTATCAATATTATTTCAAGAACCCGGCCACCTTCCAGCACCTCCCCCGATTGTTTCACTTGGAGACCCGTGAAAGATGGTGACTTCTCTGTTAAATCTGCTTATCGATTTCTCTCTGATCGTGAGGAAGCAAGTAGAAGCAACTTCTGGTCCTTGATGTGGAAATGGCAGCTTCCTGAAAAAGTCAAATTTTTATGTGGCAGGTTGGCCATGAGAAGCTTGTCACTAATTCTCTCAGAGCCAAAAGAGATCTTACAAACGAGGGCATTTGCCTATATCAATGCAATAATGAGGAGAATGTGATCCACGTTCTCAGGGATTGTCAAAAAGCAAAGGATTTATGGAAAGCAATTTTACGTAATGATTATTTCTCACAGTTTTTTGCAGGAAACTTGCAGGCTTGGCTCCAATGGAACATCAAACATAGACCGGCAAAAGGAAGCTTTCAAAACTTCTCATGGTCACGTGTGTTCAGTTTGGGATGTTGGATCCTCTGGACATCTAGGTGTAACTTTTTGTTTCAGGGCAAAATCCAGGATACCGGGGAGATGCTTCACTTATGTCATTATCTTCTTATGGAAAACTCTGTTAATTATAAATTCTCTCACCAAATCTTTCAAATTGATAGGTATGAGGAGAGATCTTGGACTCCCCCGCCGGCAGATACGGTCAGAATTGACGTGGATGGGTCGGTGCGCCAGCAATATCAAGCGGCTTGCGGAGGAGTCATCAGGAATTCCCAGGGACACTGGCTGATGGGGTTTTGCAAGTCCCTTGGAACTCATACTGTTATCGAAGCGGAGCTATGTGCTATCATGATGGGACTCAGAGTGGGACATCAGATGGGTTTCAAAAAAATCCTGCTCTACACTGATTCGCTGGACGCTGTCAATATACTCATGCGTGATTGTTGCTATGATGGCCACCCGCTCCGAGACACTATCATGGATATCAGAGACCTTCTCCTTCGGGAATGGGATGTCAAGATTCACCATACTCCAAGAGACAATATCGTTTGTGCTGACTACATGGCCAAGGAAGGACATAATGTTCCCGTTCAGACGGGCGAGGTTCTAATACCTACGATACCCGGAGGATGCCTCGTCATGGCATTGAAGGATCAACTGGCCTGCAATTTCTAGTTTTTCTAGTTGATGTATTTTGTGCCAGACTTTCGTAGTCCGGTTTCTTATTCCTTCAAGCCCAGGCTTTAACCTGACTTGCTTGTATTTCTCCAAAAAATATATATATATCTCGCTCCAAAAAAATATAAATTTATTTTTCCATTTGCAAAAGGAAAATTATATTATTAAATTTTGTTGCCGGCAAATCATATTATTAACTTGTTTTTATATATAATCTCTTGTTCACTTATATTTCACAGGAAAAAAAATATGTGTTATTATTTTTAAGGTTTTCTTAAAAGTCTGAGAGAATAAATTGTTCAAAGATATTTTGCTAATTAATTGCCGGCATATATACTTACATAATCATTGCTGGTTCTAAAAGCAAAATGAAATTAATAAGATTTTTTATTTTAGAAAACTAAAAAAAATTAGGATGAATCAGAATCTCAGGTGCCATGCACCCAGAGAATGTCCTAATTAACTCTCTTTGATTTTTAAGCAAAACAGTAATGAATGAACTTTAGATAACTCCAAATACAGATAGATCCATAAAGGTGTGATGGATATTCAGTCGGGGAAGAGCCTGCAAATCATAAAAGAGAAGCAGCCTGAAAATTTATACCAGCCAATGCAATAATAGAGTAGAAATGATAGGTAGAAACAAACTCTACCCTAAAACAATCAATCATTATCTAAAAAAGAAGGTTATTATAAATAATTGAAGTTTGCATGCATCTCATCCTCTTACCTACCTCAACTAAACAAATCCAAATAAATGATGCATTGATCATGCCCAGATAATAACAAAAAATAACAAAACTCTCTCATTCCTACGGGTTACGAACAACAATCTGCAAATCCTTCTGAGAAAAAGTATTATTGTGGGTCATGGAGGGTGATGGGCGATTGTGCAACACGTGCTCTAACATGGTGAATCCAATGAGGGAAGGAGAGAACAAATGCCCTGTTTGTGGGTCAGAATTTACAGAGGCAGTAATGGAGAACGAAGAAGGCAACGATTTGTTCAGATCAGCCTCTGTGTTCTCTCTTTACGCGCCAATACTACTGGGCTTCATGAATGCTCTCACACCTGCTCTAGCAACCATCATCAGCAACAACAACAACAACGGTTCGAGTTTAAGGCAGGAGGAAGACGACGAGCGAGAGATAACGGAACAGCATGGTGACCTTATGGTGAGAAGAAGAACAAGAAGAAGAACGTCGTCCACTTCTTTCATGCTCATTTTTCGTCGTCTCCACACGGAATCTGATCGGAATGCTAATAACACGGAAAACGATCACGGAAACAATTACGGTGGTGGTTATATAAATAGTAATAACGTGAATATCAACGAGGTTGTGATTGATCTGCTTAACGAAGAGGCTTTGATTCTGAGAGGTCCTTTACAGATGAACAACGCTGGAAGTTATAATTCTCCGATGGGGTGGTCTCTTGGCGACTTTTTGGATGGGCCTGGGTTTGGGTTATTACTGCAACATTTGGCACAGAGTAGTAATAATGAGGTTAATAGGTATGTGAATAGCGTGAACCCGCCGGCGCAGAAGGCCGCGATAGAGGCGATGCCGACGGTGATGACGGAGGAGAATAAGCAGTGTGTAATATGTTTGGAGGAAGCAGAGATTGGGAGTGAAGTGAAGGAGATGCCGTGTGGGCATAAGTTTCACGGTGATTGCATTGTCTCGTGGCTGAAACTTCGGGGTTCTTGCCCTGTTTGTAGGTTTCAGATGCCGTCCGATGATTCCAAGGTTGAAGCTAACGGTGGACGTCGGAATGAAGGTGGTCCGAGTAATGATCAAGTGATGGATAGAGGACGGAGAATGAGTTTCGGAAGATGGAATTGGCTTTCCATATTGCAGCCACTTGATTACTTTCTTCCTTCTCCTTGAAGAAACTATCTCATGTCAATGTCTCATATTTAGAACGTACGTATGTTCATACATAATTGTTTAGGACGAGTTGAATGTCAAAGCTTTTATTTTTTTTAATTGTTTATTTATCTTTTTCAAGCTGAGTGTCGAAGCTTAAATGAAAAGTTTCTGGGCTGTAAATAGTTTTTTTTTTTATAAACACTGAGAGCTTATATATTTTTATTAAAGCATTTTATTGATTAGAGATATGTCATGTAGCTTATAGTATTTGGAATGAGATGCCATGGGCCGAGTACATACGTATATTTTGCTACCAAAAAGATTGAGCCAAAGGGTATCCAACAAGAGTTGAGTTGAGTAGAATGAATGAATTAATTTTTTATAGCATAGCGAATCAAGATTCAAATTTTCAATTTTTTGAGTTACCATACTTATCATTTAATAACGGAGTCACCATTTAAATTTGTTAAATCATCAATTTTTTTTAATTAATAAGACTAATGGTAGTAACATCAAGGGACTAGATGCAGACTTTAGAGGTACACTAGCCAATGTAATTGATATCATAATTAAAATTAAGAAGAAGAGGGCAAGAAAGACGTGAAATTTTCCCCTAGAAACTTGAAAATCGAATCTCGTGATAGTTTTGGTGATCGTTGGTGCATTCTTCTTCTTTTCTTTCTTTGTTTTTGTTTTTGGTACTTACAGAATCTTCTGTTGTTGCCGTATACGTCAACTGGTTTCTCTGCAACTCACGTTTAGTTAGCTCATCCTCCATGTTTCAGTTCTCTTTCCCCAAGGGAATCACATTCTCCTGATAAAAGCATATATGCAGTGTTACATAAAAGGTCCAGAAAATTATCTCATGGTGGAGGCCTGCTGCTTTCAACGATCTCCAACAATCTCTTATCAGAATCCCTCACAAGCATATATCAATAACAGAGCATTTTTCCCGGACACAAAAATCAAGTCAGATCAAATAACAAAACAGGGGTTGGTGAAATGAAATGACCATTAAATCAATCCTTACAAGTAGTAAGGCCTCAGCCACTGGAAAGCAAGCATTAAACCTGACAAACTTGTGGTGAAAGGACATTGCTTAGTCATAACTGATTAAACTGTCTTGAAAAGAATCCACCTACAGTTACTAAAGGCAACAGCTTAGTGGGCATAGGGAACCCATTTTTCGTGGATCTTAGAGAAGAACAATTAAGTTACTGATTTGAGAATCAGATCTGTTAGGTTTCCAGTTTAAGATTCTCTCCCCATGCCATGAAGTGCGCTTAACAGCCTTCCGAACATTATGGGGAATAACAATAATGTCCAATCTGTACTTCCTATTTCAGCCAATGGAATTTCTTGTTGGTCACATAATTAAGTACAATAATGAGTGTCTTATCATTGGTTTGAATATGATTTCCAGCAACTTCCTTAAATAAGTTTCAACTCTTGACATTTTTCATATCTAAAGGTGCACGAGATGTTTTGGGTTTGGTAAAATTATAGAAAGTTACATAAAAAGAAAGGCACCTAAAATCAAGTCCTGAAATGTTTTGCATGTTAACTCAGTTATCATGCACGTTCTGAATAATCAATAAAACCCATTTTTCTACATATTGGGTACAGTAGTAAGTGGTAGAATTTATTCTGCTCTAGCTGTTGATCACATAACTGATTCGGTGTTCTAAAATAATTATTCCTGGTTATTAAATGCATGGATTACATTGCAAATAAAACAGCATAAGCATAATGCATTAACAACTGACACATGTTGGGGGCATAAATCCTGAAAATGAATCAAACCAAACTATTTTTCAACATTTCCAATTACTTTGCTTCGGAGTCTGATATCTTTGTATACCTGAATCCATATTTTTTGTGACCTGCTTGCAGGTTGAAGAATAATATGAATAAGAATTTTCACGTCTGTAGATTTGTGAGTTCAATGACACTTTTTAAAAGAAAACCTGAAATTTCAACCCAAGCACAAGTCTAAGACAAGTGGTAATGGTGGCCAATGTCTTTAATAAAAAGCAAGCATGAATGTCAAGCAAAGATGGTACATCCGCACGTTTTTTCTTTTTGTCACTTTGGTCCCGGCTCAGCCGGCTGGACCAAAAGGATTGGATCCTTAGTTTTTATTTTTTATTCTTTGTGGTCTACATATGCACAAAACTCATCGAACCAGACAACAAAAGGACTGTATTCTTATTCTATTCTTTTCTTTGAAAAATCTCTAAGGACTTTGAGAAGCATCTCTTCACCGTTATTCTTTTTTTTGAATGTATCTGTCACTTAGTATCCATTTCTTGGTGCCCCAGTCATAAAGAATCTTCTTTTTCCATATTCTCTCTATAACATAACCAGTTATTGCATTCGTTTAGAATGTCTTGCCAAACCCTTCAGTTGTTTAGTTTACATTAGTAGTGTTAAGGATGTCAGTAAATTAACTACACTAGGTGAGTGACAAAGACTAAAGAGTGCAAGAATCTTCCATGAGGAAAAAGGAGGTAAAAGTGTGGTTTTTGATGCTGTGAGGGAAAAAGAAAAAGTTTAATTTGTGATCCCAGACACAAAATTCTCCTCTGAACTTTTGGAATGAGGTTCCTACCTTTGCCAGAAGGACAAAAATTTACGCAGGCTCAAGCAGATACGAGTTGATGGGTCAATTTTGGAACCAAATGCAACGTTTGAGGTGTTTCAGGAAGTACAACGAACATAGTTTTATTGGGAAGAGTTTCCTGGGTTTGGAAAGTGCAAGTGGAGAGAGAGAGAGGCCACAATAATATTGTTTTTTAAAATAACTCTGAATATCGTATGAAGTTCAGTTTTTATTTGAGTTGCTTCTGTACAAGATTCTATGCTTCACATGGTGCCCCTTCTTTGGTCACTAGCTTTATAAGGACATCCTTGGGTACAACCAAGGCATGTGAAAATCTTGTTTAAGGAGAGAAAAGATTTACTCATATTTGAAACCTCAAAGGGAATAGCATTTGAATAATACAGCACAACAAATTCCAACTCTCAGGGTCTTTGAATCAAGAAAATATCATTTTCCAGGTAATGAGATGATTTTGATCAGCTTAATATAACTGTTTGTGTTTCTGGGTTGATTAAAAAAATGATTTTGTTTCATAGTACATAGAATGTACAATCATCATCAACAAGCAGCAAAGAACATTCACTCTTTAAGGATGTCCAACCCTCCTGAGAGGCATATGATGGTCCATGGTGGAAGTGGAAATGGAGACTCAGGACTTGTCCTCTCAACTGATGCTAAGCCAAGGCTGAAATGGACACCAGATCTCCATGAACGCTTTGTAGAAGCAGTCAACCAGCTAGGAGGGCCAGACAGTGAGCCTATACTTCAATGATTGTGAATTAGGAAATATCTATATTTTGAAGCTAATCCTATTAAGTAATAACTACACTTTCCTTGCAGAAGCTACACCAAAAACAGTATTGAAACTTATGGCGATTCCTGGACTTACTCTATACCACTTAAAGAGTCATCTACAGGTACCCTTTTTTCTTGTTTTACCTTGAAAGTTCCTTAATTTTCCAGGATCCAGGTCCTCTCCATTTTGGTCATATTCAGTTAGATTAGATTGATAATACACACACAGTAATGTTATGTAAGTGACATCATCAGTTTAATTAGTTAAAGGAACAGGAAGAACAAGATAAAATTTCCCACTTGTAGATGGCTGATTGTTCTGAAATATTACACAGGAAAACCGAAGCAATTTTTTGTTTTATGAAAATCTGAGCCTTAAAACCCGTTATGCGATGGAACTTGCTCTGCACTGAAAGTCAAACTTTGTAAAATTTTCGTCCCTTTTATATGTTTAGTTATTACTAATCCATTCTGGACAACAGAAATACAGACTCAGTCAAAATTTGCATGGACAGGGCAATAATGGAACCCATAGAAACGGTGAGGGAACTATTTCATCATATCCTTTCCATGTATTCCACAAGTTGCTTGAGACACATGTGCAGAAATTATCTGATATGAATCATAGAATTTGGAAAAGAATTCATCTCATTGACTTAAATTGCAGAAGCAGCCAGCCAAACGTCTGAGACAAGTGGAGTCCGTATGGAAAATTTAAGCATCAGACTTCAGCCAAACAAGTAATAGCACATAATAGCTTGTCACGTTCAGATTTTCAGTCATAAAGTATCCATTGTTCTTTTATTGTTTTTTCAGTTCCTAACAAGGATGGGCCTTGAATCCAGGAACCTAGAAATAAATGAGGCACTACAGATGCAAATTGAAGTGCAAAGAAGGCTGCATGAACAGCTCGAGGTATAAGACATCATAGAACATCAACTTCATTTCCAAAAGTTTGCATTCAATATTTGTGTATTCTAAGCTGTGATTAGTTCACTTTTGATGAGTCTAAAACTGTTTCCAAAATCTTTAATCAGGTGCAGAGACACTTGCAGCTTCGTATAGAGGCTCAAGGGAAGTATCTCCAAGGAGTGCTGGAGAAAGCCCAAGAGACATTAGAGATACAGAATCTTGGCACATCAGGGCTTGAAGCTGCTAAGGTTCAACTCTCTGAACTGGCATCAAAAGTATCAACTCATGAATACATAGAGCCTGCATTTTCAGAGCTGAAAGAATTACAGGCACTTTGGCCTCAGCAAGCACAAGTGGTGACCAAAACCACTAATTGTAGTGAAGGATCCCAGAGAGGCCAAGACACACATTACACGGGTTTAAATTTGAGATTATGTGATGGAACTCCATTTTTAAGATCAAAAGAGGGTACACACGAGCCTGTTCTTCTGAAGTCTGATCTCACGTTATGTGACCAGCTGCAGGAGAAAATGCTGTTTCTTTCCCCACCAAACGATGAACATAAAAAAAACTCAAAACTCATATCCATGGATGTTGAACTTGAAGGAGAAGAAGAAAGCTTGGGGAAACCGCATGTTTTGAAGGAAGAGGAAGAAAGCTGGTTGTTGAGAAAGGAGAGAGCAGAAAATGGGGTTGTGACAGGTAAACTGAACTATGAGAAAATTTCTCAAGACTATAGGATGTCTAACTATGAAACCACACTGGACCTAAATGTTCATGATAAAAATGATGCTTCTTCTAACTGCCAACAGTTTGACTTGAATGGATTTAGCTGGAATTGCTAGCTGATAATCTAGAAGCTATGCATCAAGTTTGAGTTCCTCCAGCAAGAGTTCCACATTTGAGACAACTACTTGAGCCTGTATTATGTATATGTCTAGAATGGCCCAAAAGAGCCGAACAAAATAAATTGCTCCAACAATCACAAACTAGACTGTGAGATGTGTTTTTCATGAGATTTAAGGTGAGCTACGTTGTTACGAGTATTATTTATGAATAGTGTAACTTTCTATAGATTTTGTATTATATATTGATTGCATATTTATACAGATTAGTATGACCCTTATATAATAACCATTTTATCTTCCACAGTTCAAAGCCCACTTTGAAACTGCCTCGATTCAATAGTTATGAAGTGTTTATGAAAAAAAAAAAATCTTTGACTGACAAATTGGCATTATAAACAGACAGATCACCACAAAGTCTTGAATATGCATGAGTTTAAAGAAAAATATAGAAAGAAATAAGAAAAGAAAAGAGGAGCCGCATTCAAGTTAATTATTTTGACACAGGCTACAAGAAAAGCAGGAGATTCTGTCATTGCTGGTGCCTATAAAACAGATATAGCAAAGCTAGAAATACAGGCAAGATCTATAGGTACTGTTGATTCATGAAATTCTCAATGGGAATTTATTAAATCATAGAGTTAATTTTCAGATATATCTTCATTGACCCGTGCAAATTAGTGGAAAATCAGAGCAGCGGAAAATGTTTCTATATTATTTCAACTCTTTGCTGCCGTTGGAAATGACCTCCACGTTCACAATCTACATTCTACTGTTGAATTCTAACATCGACAAATAACCATTATAGTCGTATGATATGTCAGGAAAGATTTAATGAAAGGGAAAACAACAAAAAATTCAATATCAATCGCTTTAATATTGTAATACAAAAAATATATGTCGGCATCTCTGTCTTTTAGTACCACTAGCTATCACAGCGGTTTTGATCCTAGCTAGAAAATTCTCTATTACTCTCCAATTGTTTTTCTTCTTGGGATTATTTGAAGGAAGTTGAAATAGAGCTAAAAATCCATACCATCTAGAATATAATTAAAGAACCCCCGCAAAGAAGAAAACATAAGATATGTATGCCTTCAACAAGAGTTTGAAAATTTATGAACAAAAGTAATATTGTTTGGTCGCGACATTTGTTTTGAGGAGTATTATAACATAATCTGAGCTGTGTAAATTTGGGAATCATATCTTGTTTAATTACATACTTACTAGCTTAATCTGTTAATATATATATGATGGACATATGGATTCTTTGTAACAACCGTATCTTCTAGTAAGGGAAGGAGCTAGAGAGAGTGATGCTGGGGGGTCTATTTCACAAGCATGAGTCCCACCGCTTTTTCTATCTCTTTCCAACTGAATCATACGTACAATACTAGCTAGGGGAAAAAGTCTGAACATAATAATGGTCGGTTCAGCGTCCAAGTTCAATTAAAGAAGAAAAGACTAAAATCACTTAGAAATACAATGAATCCTTCATGTTTAGCATGTCGCTCTCACCATTTACCCCACCACAAAAAATGGATATATACCAATTTTTCTAGCTATATTCCCAAACATAAATATGATATGAATGGGAATTAACTTACCTCTCAGAGTTATCAGGCATGTAGAAATATATACAGAGTAGTGTTTAAACATGGTAACGAATCTTTAATCTTTAGTTGTCCATCTCCATAGAAATTAAAAATACGCATGTCAATTGTCAACTTTGCCAACATGGTATTGTCTCTGTCTACATAGAAATTGAAAAAAGACATTTTTCTTGCATGATGATTGAGAGTTCCTAGATTTTTCCCATTTTGATAAAATATAGCTTATAGCTATTAGCTAGCTTGCAGGGACAGTATACGCTTTTGTTATAATTAGTTCTTACTGATAATCTGATATATATACTAAATGGGGTATATATATCTGACACCCCTCATAACGCAGTAATAATCTCCAATATTTCCTTTTTTCTAGTCACATGTATTAAACTTGTACTCATTATAACTGTGCATATGTAGTACAATGGTTAGAGAGGACCCCATATCCTCGTCATAATCTCCAATATTTCCTTTTTTCTAGTCACAAGTATTAAACTTGTACTCATTATAACTGTGCATATGTAGTACCTATGTTAGAGAGGACCCCATATCCTGATGAAAGAAAGGTACCATAATTAGGCTGATTCAGATATGAGAGTGGCAAAAATGTCGTATATGTTCAGAAGATGATGAAGAGGGAACAAAAGTTGACGTGAGACGGGAATGAAAAGCAGATTCCTGTTTAGGTGGAACCCTAGAGTAGTGGCAGAGATAAAAAGGAATCGGAACCAAACCTTGTATATATAGGGTTAAAATGTAAATTTATCTCAAAAGTTTTTGTTGAGGACCAACAATGTTACTTAAAAGTTTTTTAGATTTAATATTATCACAAAAATATTAAAATGGAACAACGTTAATTGCTAAAAAGTTAACCAACAACGTCAATTTTTTAATTGTATAAAACAACAGTCTTATATTTTGAAACTTCCATATGATATTACTTCTTGGGAAAATTTTCAAAACAAATTTGAACATTAACTCGTATATACAATATATACACAAACAACACAGTGCATCTAAATATATGTTACTTGTGCATTATATTTGAGTGCTGAACAGAGACCTCGATGTACGAGAAGTTAAAAACGCCCACATATAATCGGCCACAGTTGCAGTATACATGTGAGCACGCCCCAACATAACCCACCCACCTCTGTGAGATCTGAGGATACGGTCATCACTTTGTGGTTTCAAAGAATAAAAAGAAAAAAAGGATTCAACAATTTCTATGACAGTGCATTTCTTGGTTGCCAAGTTTGGATAGGCTACCTCTCAAGTGTGCCTCGGTACATGCATGGATATATATGTGTGTGTGTGTGTGTCCAGTGCGGTTCTATTTTGTGTGTTCAGAGAAACCGATATGTGTAAGCGCCCAGATAAGAATCGTCTGTCACGTGAACGGTGATATATACAATTATTTATTTTGTATATTATGATTTCTCTCTCTTCTTCCCTCTCCTCAGATTTATCTATAAATTCTCAAGTCCTGTGAGTTAGTATTCATCTCATATTGATCAGAGAGACCACCGAGAGCCTTGCATGTAGGGTCGGAAAGGGGACTGCAGCCAAGGATGACTTGCCGGATTCTGTATATTCATGACTTTGTCTTGGTGTTCATGAAATCTGGCAAGTTGTCCTTGGCTACATGCTTCTTTCTGCTTCTCATGCCAGGCCTTCTTTGGTGGTGATTATATATATATATATAGAGAGAGAGAGAGAGATTGAACCTCTTTCATCTTCAGTGCTAGCTAACTCATGTTGATTATATAATAATTAAGCACTTGTTTTTCTTATGGTCGTGAAGCTTTGGAAGTAAAACATGTGAATCTTCTCTTTTATAATTTGCTGTCAACTGTTGCTTTTGTACTAGTCGATCAAATGCAGATAAGAAAAAGAGAAAAGTTTCGGGCACCAAGCGGTCATCTTGTCTGGACGGTATGAGCACTTAGTGTCTATCGGCCTGTCTTTTGGATAGACACAAGAACTGGTTCTCTAGATTACACATTATATTAATGACATTCTGGGAGCGTTTAGTACGATATCCCACTGTTCTTTTCTGTTGGAGCTAATTAATTATGCTTTCAATGATTGCAGTATGAAGAAGGCTTTTTTTCTTTGAAGTGGACTTGCGGTTCAGAAGGTTCCATCTGTGAATTTCACTTGTACAATGCAGAAGCAGTGTAGAATAAGCTTGTTTCATCAGAAACCAGAGCTTTTTGGTTTGGTTCGTTTTCCATCAGTTTCACAATTAATTTTTTTTTTCTCATCAGTTTTCATGTAACGGTTATATTCGACTTCCGTAGCCGAAGGTTACTGGTCAAATGAAGCTGACAGGTACCATTGATGAGCAGGGCCATCACATTAAAGCTCGTGCGGCTCATGATTTATGACTTTGATTTTCAGTTTCATTCTCCTTTCTGTGTGGATCGGGCCTTGACTTGCTTGGCGTACGTCATTTCGAGCCACTGAAATTACTGGGGGAAAAACGGAACCGGATTTCCTCAGAAGTTTCGAGCAAAAAAAAAGATTTCCTCAGAAGTAAAATTCTCAACGTCCCATAGCCTTAATTTTCAGCTATCAGATCAATCTAACATCTGATAGTGTGCCACACTATCATACTTTTAAAATTTAAGAAATTTAAAAATCTTTTTAGTACCATGAAGAATTTTTCAATATAATGACCTGAAGTATCTTTATTGTATCAGTTAGTTACCTAAAATATTTTTTAAAGATCCTAAAAAATTATTTTAGGGTATCGAAGGGTGCTAAAAAGATTCTTTAGAGTATATGGTTGCTTTTTTCAGTACCAATCAATATTCTGAAATATGTTTTTAATACCATTTAGTGCCCTAGAATATTTTTTCAAAATTCTAAAATAATTTTTCAAGATTATCAACTATTTTTCAGTAGCAGTTAGTACCCTGAAGTATATTTTTAGTACTAATCAGTACCCTCAGATATTTTTTCAAGATCCTAAAAAATATTTCTGGTACTGAAAAGATACTTTAGGATACCGACGGCTACTAAAAAATACTTTGTGATCTTGAAATATTAATTTAGGCTCTTGAAAAAGTATTCCAAGATATGAAATGGTACTAAAAAGATGTTTCAAGATACGGACCGGTACTAAAAAAAAAATCTTGAAAAATTAAAAAAATCTGAACCATTTTTAGATAATTTTGAAATAAATATTACTACCTCTAATCCTAAATATACGACCTAGTTGACTTTTTTTTTTTTAATATTAAGGAAGCTAACTAGAGATCATAATATTTATTTTAAAATTATCTAAAAATGGTTCAGATTTTAATTTTTTTTAAAAAATTTAGAAGGCATGATTATGTGGGAACATACGGGTTTGGATTCTCTTAGTATCTCTTTTCTCATTTTCTTCTCAGAAACTATTAAATCATGATCTACACAATTTATACCTTTAATACAAACAAAATTAATAAAAAAATTAATTTATAAAACACTATCATAGTTGTTTTAGAAAATATTAAATCTGAACCATCCATTTTTTCATCCAAGGATGGGAATGAGATTCCGAGAAGAAAATGAGAACAAAAATTCTGAGGAAATCTGCTCCCGGGAAGATACCCTAAGGACTCGTTTGTTACAAGTGATTGGTGAGGAGGGAAAGGAACTTTAGAGGAGGGAAATGAAGAGAAATGAAGATTTGAAAGATGAGGGAAGATGGCTTGAGTTGTTTGGTAGGAAGAAAATGAAGAGGTAGTAGTTAGTAAAGAATTAAGAAATGTATATTTTACCATCAAAAGAAATTAATTCAAAATAAAAAAGAAAAATATTTTTGCTAAGTTCGAACTCTTGAAAAAAAAAAAAATCGTCAAATTTGAACTTTCCCGCCAAGTTTACATTTCAGGGGTAAATCTGTCAAAAAATCACTTTCCTGAGAAGATGACAGCTTTCATTCCATTTTCGGATGGAAAGCATCTTCCTCAAATAAGGGAAGATGAGTACTCACCGAAGATGTTAATTGGACTTTGTTTATACCAAATACCCAAAATCTATGGGAAGATTTGAATATTCCCTTTCTCTCCCCACCAATTCTTTATAACAAACTAGTCCTAAGAATTCTTTAGTCTGTACGTCTATTAAATGGAATGCTATCTTTCTCCGGTTGTTCTGATAATTTGCAGGTGCTTTTAATTATAAACTTGCGTCATTTCCCACAATGGAAATGTTTCTTAAAACCATTAGTTACATGAAACTAGAGTTGGGAATCAGGGCCGGCCCGGCCCGACAGGGCCTTGGCCCGACAAGGCCGGCCCTACAGGACCTGGAGTAAGGAAAACATATGTTTTTCAAAGCCCTACCGATAGCACCAGGGCTGTGGCGGCCCTACGGGCTTAAAAATTACTATTCCAAATTTTAACTATTTTTCCTTCGATTTTTTTCAAAGAAATATAATTAGTAAATTGTAACCATTAAAGTTCCAATTTATCAAATAAATGTTATCAACATTAATATCTAAACAATATAAATCATTCAACAAATAAACACATTTATTAATTCGTAATAAAAAATAAATAAACACAAAGAATACGTTTTTTCCTTTTTTTAAAAAAAATATTAAACAAAGGAATTGCTTTATGTATGCGTCTTTCCTCTCGTAATTTTGTGTGTGTCTCGCAAATTCCTTCGGTTCAAACATGATTTTACTGACAGGTAAAAATAATTATACTTATTTTACACAAAATATATTTATAATTTATTACTTATATAATATTGTAATATCAAAGTATGTGTTTATTTAATATGAAAATATCCCTTCTTTAAAATTTATAATAACTAATTATGTGTTTTAATACAGAATAATAATAAACATAAAAAAAGGTTATAGTTTAAACTAAAGAAATCTAAGTAATTATAGATAAACACATTCATTAAGTGGAAGTCTAGGTAATTAATTTTTTTTAAAAAAAATGCTACAGTTAAACGGGCCTAATAGGCCGGCCCGATTAAGCCTGAGGCCTTACAGGGCCGGCCCTGCAGGGCTAATTTCAAATTTCTGGCCTATTTTTCAAGCCCAAGCCCTACAGGGCCAGGGTTTAAACGGGCCGGCCCGATGGGCTTGGCCCAATTTCCCCGCTCTACATGAAACTATCACTCTACTTTCTCAAATAGTCAGGTAAAAAGAAACGCGTGCTGGCCTATATAAGGCTCGGGGATAGCTTTGATAGAAGTGATTTTTGTTTCTGATAAACTTTTCTTAATAAACTTATTTTCTGATGGACTTTTCTAATGTGATTTGTGTTTGGGATAACAAAGGATGTAAGTGACTTTTGTTTCTAATGAGCACTTGTTTGACATAGCTTTTAAAAAGATAGATGACATGGAAAATGACAGAAAAGGACATGAATCAAATTCATATATATATATATATATATATATATATAGAGAGAGTACAAAATGTGATAATTTGAGATAAAAATTAAAAATAAATATAAATTTGCCAAATAAAATAGTAACATTACCATTAAAAAATTTACAACACAATTATTAAACAACGTACGTGTTAGACTTATGTAGCTTTAGTTATAAAAATTAAACGATCGGTCCCTAAAATCAAATATTTTAAACTAAGTTAAAACTTATATAAATGGGTCCATCTAGTTGAGCAACATATTTGTTAGACTTATGTAGCTTTAGTTAAAAAAAATTAAATTAATGAATCACTTGGTTTTACCAAAATGAATCACATTATGAAACCAATAAACTTGTTCTCCATTATTCTTTTCATTATTTTATTTAGAGCTGTCAAAACGGGCTACTCCGGCCAAAAAGCCCGCATGTTAAACAACCATACACGAGCCAAAAATTATATAACCCTAAAGGTTAGGGCCATCCATGAGCCAAAATGATCTTAGAATAATCAACTTAGGCTTGAATAATCAACTTCAGGATACTTTCCGGTAGAAAAAATACATCATGATCTTGAAAAAAAGTTTTAGGATGTTGAAAAATATTTTCAGTGGTCGATCGGCATCGAAAAATTACTTCACGATGCTCATCGAGGATATCAAGGGTGCGAAAAAATACTTAATGATCTTGAAAAATTATTTTAGAAATGAAATAATTTTTCAAGATCATTAAGTAGTTTTTCGATCTTTACAAGATCCTCAGTCAAGATCCTCAAGTATTTTTCCAAGAGCGATCAAGACTCAAATATTTTTTCAACATCCTAAAATAATTTTTCAAGATCATTAAGTATATTTTCGAGACTACCAAGATCCCGAAGTATTTCTTAAGTACCAATCAAGACTCAAATATTTTTCAACATTCTAAAATAATTTTTCAAGATCATTAAGTATATTTTCGATCACTATCGGATATCCCAAGTATTTTTAAGTACCATCAAGACTCGAAATATTTTTTCAACATCCTAAAATAATTTTTCAAGATCATTAAGTATATTTTCAGTACCAGTCAGTATCCTGGAGTATTTTTTAAGTACCAGTCAGTACCTTGAAATATTTTTTCAACATCCTAAAATATTTTTTCAAGATCATGAAGTACCCGTTAGTATTTTTTCAATGTCGGTCAGTATCTTTAAATATCTACAGTATCCTAAAATATTTGTTAAAAAAAATAGGGATCAATGTTGTTTTTTGCGTAGTGGACCGGAAGTGAACGCTAGTAGCAGTGGAATGAATCCAATTCCTTGATTGAAGAAGGCGAGGAGGTGTAGTTTCAGATGGATTTGTACAATTTCTGAATGTTGGAAACGAGATTGATTGATGGCCCACGGGTTGGCCCCAACATAACCCAAAAGTGTGGGGCTTATTTTGGGTTAGGGTCAAAAATGACACCATCTAAAAATATGGGGGCCAAACATGGTGCTTAATGGGCTGGTCCATAGGGTCCAGCCCATTTTGACAGCTTTAATTTTATTAACCGTCATTCAACAAAATTTCTAGATGAGTATAACATGGCCACTGAAAGAATTAGAGCGTAAATTAAATGATTTTAGACTAAAATGGTACAAGCAAAAACAAAAGTCAGGAGAGAAGCATTCGTTGAGGGAGGAGAGAAACGTCTTTTTTGCTTTTCATTGATGGGGCCCACAGAAAAAATTGATGGAGAAGAAGCTTATGGGATGGCTTCAGAAAAATATCTCCATCAAACCTTGAACAACAGCCATATATACCTCTACAATAATTGTCATAATTAATTTAATTTCAAGGGTTGTATATATCGGAATGAGTTAGTTTCTCATAGAGTGATGCCTTATAAATAAATATTTGAATATCCACCGAAAATGTACTTATTTTAGTAACTCGATAATGCATCGAATAAGATTGTCTCAAAGAATCATTTTGTTATCTTTTTTGAGAAATTCTTGAGTAAACTTGGTTTGTCACGTCATTTATGATCTAACAAAAGTAAAATACAACAACCCAACTAATATTACTTTTAGTTAGTTGTTCATGTAATTTACATTTTTCTTTTTCTTATAAAAATAAATTCTTTTGTTAAGATTTCACAAATATTGAAAATGTAAATCTTATGAAATCTTTTAATTTTATTAATATGCCAACTAATATTTAGAAGGTATCAAGTCAATTTATTAGTTTTTGTATTTTAATCGGTTAAATTATAAATGACGTAAGAAATGAGCTTCATACAAGAATTTGTCATATTTCTTGTCGCTTGGTCTTTCATTTTATTGATTTTAACCAGAGTGTTAAGATTAACCTTCCCTCTGCCTGTAGAATTTAAGCAACGCAATGTATTACGTACCACAATCACAGAAAATCATTTCTCAATTAATTTATTTATATAGTCTATGATTTACCCTAATTAGTAATTATAGTCATAACAAGTCCAATATGCATCTGAGAGATTATTGTGAAAATAAATTAAGAGGCGATTTTGAAAACTTACGAGCACCCTAACCAAAATCATTTTCCACCGCACAAGACGAGAACGATGGGAGCATAGTGTAAATTGAGAATGACAGGAATGAAATACGAAGAAACAAATAATTAAATGAGTAATCAAAGTGGAGCGCGTGAGTCAGTAATCGCAACAGTTGAGAAATGAATGGAGGTTGCTTTCAAGTATGAGAAAGAAGATAATGGTGGGAGAAATGGATTTTCAAGTGGATTTATATTGTGACACATGGACTGTGTCAGATCCAAAAGCAACATTGAGATCTATCTAATGGGCCCCACAAAGGCCCACAAGGTTGAAATATTGCCTAGCGGCGTCACGCACTTAACTTGCTTTCCTGCCATATGTCATGTGTCAAAACTAAACACGATCCACGCATCCTTATCCGCGTCAAGCATCTGTCACCACCGACACGTGGGAACTTCCAGAAACACCTGTCCCAGACACTTGTGCATTTTCTTGAAGCTTCCATGGCCTCCGGTACCCCCCCCAGAAACAGGTGAGGAGTGGGTCCAAACACCAAATTCCTGTTTCCACTTTTTCTTATTAGCCATTAGCCTGGCTACTCAATCAAATAACGGATTGTTCATCACATACATTCAACCCTCAAAACTAAATCTTCAACTATTTCATTTTCGCATTTGAATCAGAACAGGAAACGAGAGGCTCACGAATTGCACTTAACAAAAGTATGATCTTCTATTGGAAAATAGAAGGATATGCATCCAGCAATACCACAAACATCACAGCACATGATACTATTTGAAAGTGTACAACGCACTTCTATTCCTAATTTCCTATTACAGTCATATCACCAACCAGGCTTGGATCCCAAAAAACAAATCCATCAGCCTGAAGCAGCCAAGGGGAACAAATAACACCTTCACCTTTACTTCTAGAAGATTATACGCCAAATATACACTGTACAAGGCTTGTAATCAAGAGATGAGGCATGTTTACAAATTCACCGCCTCAACGACCAGCAGTGCTCAGACTTCTCTCCTTGTCCCCTTCACAAGACTTGGGGCTCACTGAAGCTAATGGAAGGGGCTCTGAACTAGGAGCAGGCTGTGCAGGGGCTTCATCTAGTTTTGGTGTGTAAGTGAATGACAGATCCTTGTTGGCAGACAGAGCTAAGAGCTCTTTCTCCTCTAACCCTTTGGTTGGGCCCAAGCTGCATCTATCTGGGGTGTGTTTGGCCAATGCATCTTTGAATTTCTTAATCTGCAATTAAACCACCAGTTTCTATCAGTTATTTTCATTTTCCTATTTAGACGACGCACAAATGAAATGAATCGCAATTCTGAATATAATGCAGCACTAGAACAATCCTGTAGACAACACGAGAATCAAAACATTTCCACAATGTGAACAAAATATCGACCATTTACAGACAAAAGGACCCCAAAAATTAATAACAAAAGGCTAGATAAACATAATACACAATCAGTTCATACCAGAAGCGCATAGCCACTATGGAAGAGACAAACCAGAAT
Source organism: Acacia pycnantha (assembly GCA_025563575.1). Lineage (NCBI taxonomy): Eukaryota > Viridiplantae > Streptophyta > Magnoliopsida > Fabales > Fabaceae > Acacia > Acacia pycnantha. The sequence continues at coordinate 1,036,242 of JAMWYP010000171.1, read as the reverse complement.
AAGAACCAAGCTTTGATACAGAGAGAACGAGAGATCAAACATGTAATCATGCAATTGAAAAATAAAATAAACATTATTAAGAAAAGAGTAAACTAACCGTGGAATTGGTACAGCTAAAGCTGCACAAACGACCATGAGCGCCCCTGTAGAACCGGAAGAAGGGAAGGACGTGGACGTTAAGACTATAACACATAGATTTATGCTCCTCATAATTCACTTGAAGGAATTGAACATCTGGATTCATCTCTGCCAGTTGACATATCTATCGCAGCACCAACGAAAAATCAGAATTATAAGTTATAAACAAGAAAGACGTGAATCCATGATACAAGATAGCTCTGCAAATACCTTAGGATGGAGAGCTCTGCAACCACCACAACCAGGAGAAAAGAAATCAACAACCACCAGCTTGTCCCCTGCGTTTAATAGGGAGTCCACAAGGTCTTGGGCCGAAGTCACCTCCCTCATATTTGGCTTAAGCCCTGTTTCCCACCATTTCTGAGCTTTACCGATTCTAAGGGCCATCTGCAAATGCCATGTCAGGAACAAGATTAAAACGGAAATTCAATTAAGAAATCAATAAATGTGAAGCTCCACAAATTTCCGGCTCGTAAGATGGAAATCAAAGAAATTCCCTCATAAGGGATCATCGGAAGGAAACTAAATGAGGATCAAAACACCCGGGGGAATTCAAACATGAAATATAAAAGAATTTAGAATTGAAGCATTAATTTATAATTTATAATGTTGATAGAAATGGTGGCTTGAACGATTAAAGCCGAGATCGTATATTATTTATAATAGAGCTGAAAACAAGATTAGAATAAGTTTAACTCCAAAAAGAATATCCCATCTAGATGCACCGTAAGGCAATAAGGGACGGGGGAATAACCAACCTGAGCTGACGACGAAGATCGAGAAAGAAATTTCCCTCTGCCGGGCCTGCGAGCGTACTCGTGAGACACCAGGTTTTTGACATGGAGTTCAGAAGACAAAAAGGATGGAGAGCTGAGAACCTGGGATTTTAGTTTCAGAGAAGGAAACCTCTTCACAGAGCATGTAACACCTGAATCATAGCTAAAAATCTTTGGACATAGAGAAATTTTGCGAAGATGTTGTTCCACATCGTCATGCCAGTTTGAAATCAAACCAATCTGGTTCGAAACCTTCGCCATCGAATCGAATGGAGATCCGGAATCTAACTTTCAGTTTGACGGAAGGTCACAAGAGTTGAGAAAGGAAAAACGGATGAGGGAAACGAATAAGGGGAAAAACAAACAATAAGGCTGTACTGGTACTGCATATCGCAGAAAATTGAAAAAGTTATGTCCGCATTCTCAATGACGAGGAAGTGAAATGGGATGGCTGAGATCGGACGGTGGAAAAGAGACCGCGGGGAAGGCGCGTAGCTTGAAGTTCACACTCGGAACACGTGGCATGCTCAAAGATGCATTATTGATAATTCAATCATCAAAAATTTCTATAAGTATATAAGACAGAGTTAAATATTTTAGAAAAATTAAAGAAGTTAATTAAATTATTTTTAAATATTTTTATTTTCTTAAAAGTAATTTATTTGATTTATAAATTGATATATAATTTAATGATGCATGATATATGATATGATTAAATAAATTATTTAATTTTTTTAACCAAATCAATTTTACCTCACATTTAGATATGAAGCATGAAAGCTAAAAACGGGGCTAATAAAGAATGGATAAAAATCGGGGTATATGGATAAAATTAAGGATAAAATGGAGTAGCGTATAAGGCAGGTCTCGTCTTATTCATTGACCAGGTCCGGGGATGTGCTTTGGTGTAAAAACGACGTGGCTCCGATGATCACTCCACTCACCTTCTCTTGCACAGTTGCACGTTTCACTATAAGTGGGGCCATCTATTGATTTAGTCGTATCCATTTTTTTTTATTTCGTTCGGGCCTGTTGGGCCCAAGTAATTCTGATAATTGTGTCTAAGCCCATCATCCCCCTTAGGTAATAAGATTTAAAACACAGCTTTGTAAACTTGCCCCAAAAAATTCTTACCCAAAGCCTCAGAGTGCATCAGTGTAGCTGGAGCCTTTTGTTTAAAAAAGGAAGAAAGGAACCAACATATATTGGGAGCAAGTGATAAGGGACTTGCTCTCCATCCACTATGTCCTCAGTTCAAGGCGTAGAAATAGAAAAAAATGGTGTTAGGAGCTCTTCCCCCACAACCGTGGGCCCCGACGTGGGGTGAAATCCAGATTAGTCAAAACTGAAAGTTCCGATGAAGCAGGTGTGATAACAAAAAAAAATGAAGAAAGAACGCCTCGTCCTTGGGCTCAACTGGCAAAGGGGTCAGACACTCTCACAAAAAGGAGGGGGTTCAATCCTGAAGTTGGTTAAGACGTTGGAGGAGGCATCTTAGGTGATGTGAACTTGTGAAAACGCAGGCTTAGGTGGAAGCATGTGTACTCTCAGTCCTGTATGCCCTGGGGAGCAAAGTCATAGCGCCCGCCTTGCACCGTAGGCGACCCAACTCCTCTCCTAAAATTTATATATCAAAAAAAAGGAAGAAAGGAAAAAAAACATTTTACATGCACGACTACATTTTCGGTTCAATTGGTAAAGGGATCATACATTCTCACCAAAGGGAGGGGGTTCGATCCTGGAGTTGGTTAAGGCGCTGGAGGAGGCATCCTGACTCCTAGGTGCCTAGGTAAACGCCTGAGAGTAATAGACGGTTCACCTTGCCCAATATTGGTATCACTTAGGAGGAAGAGAGACTTTGTCTTGCCTTTAGATCGTGGGTAAACCCAACCCCTTTTCCAAAATTTCAGTAGAAAAAAAATAATAATAATAAGACTGCTTCTTCGGGGGCATCTCAATCTATATATATACAGGATATAATATATGAAGGGAATTTATATATAGTATGAAATAAATAAGCTTGTCATAACATTATTTTAATTTTCATATTAAGTAAAAGTTTGCATTATACTATATTCAATCTTTAATATAAGACTTGATTAATTTTTTTTTTGAGAGATTAATGAAGCTGAATATTTTTTATAGAATCTAATTTATCTGACTTATAAACTGATATGCAATCAAATAATATATGACATATGTTATAAATAACTAATTAAACTTAGTTTTATTAATCTTTTAGATAAAAGGTTAATTAGGTCTTATATTAAAGAGGGAGATAATATGTGATGTTGAAGCTTGACTTATGCGGTTAAGTAGTCATCAAAGCTTGGCTTATGCTGTTGAATAGTCATCGTGATGGAAATATAAGCATTCACACGAGCAATGTAAAAATAAAAATTAAGGCCCCGTTGGTATGCCATATTGAATTTTAATGGATTGGGTTTAAGATGGTTTGGGTTTGGGTTTGGGATTTTAAAATTATGTATGGTACGGAGTAACATATTGAGGGAATGATAACGTTATTTCGTTTTATAATTTGACATAAAATGTGTACAGAGTACAGACTATACTACCCTTAGCATTAAAAAATAAAAATAAAAATTCCCAGTATGTCTTGCCTTCCCCATCTTTATAGATCGTCGTCCATGGAAAAAACCATATGAGAAAGGAGAATGTTCTTTTTCACTAAAAGTTTCATGTGTAGGTTATGGCAAGTCCTACATTGGGTTTTTAAGATGAGGATGGCTCTTACACTATAAAAGAATAGGCCCTTAGCTTCCTCCCTTTAAAATTATCCCTCAATTGTCTTTCATCTTCTATAAAGTATTTTATATTTTCTCCTTCCTTGTAGTATTTCACTGGATTATAAATTATTTAAAGTGAAATTAGATTTTAATATTTTTTGTATTATTATCTTATTTATTATTAGATATAGTAGTTGTGATTTATTATATTATTAAATTACGTCTAGAAATTTTAGTTTTTAATATTGTAATTTTTTTTAGTATAATTGATCACGGCTTCCCCAACATCATGCTCCTTCGTAGATTTGTTCATCACCTATTTTGCAAATAATGAACTCTGCTAAGTAGTTTGCACTTTCTTAGTTTACCTAGCTCTTCCATCTTGCGTTCTCATCTTTTTCCCTTTTCCTGCAATGGGTGAATCCAAAGAATCGAAGCTTCAAATAGTAGGGTGTATATGGTAACGCTTCCAGAATGAGTTTTTTAATTTTTGTTCTCAGGAATAAAAATATATAAAAATTGTGTTTGGTAAATCCGACTTATTTTTTTATTCCTGAGATGAACCGGTTTATTTTTTGTGCTGGGGAATAAAAAAAAAAAAAGCAGAAAATTTCTGCACAAAATCAAAATCCTTTTTCCCCCTTCCCTCCATCGTGAAGCTCAAAGTTCTCATTCTTTGTTCTCAAACTGCCATTCTATTGAAATCTCCTCATCTTCCTCGAGAAAGGATTTTTCAGATTTGCTGACACCGGTGAAAAAGATGGTACTAGAGAATGGAGGTGACCTTGTGAGCAATGAATCCAAATTTGCCGACACCGATGAAAAAGATGGTACCGGAGGAATTAAGGAGGGTACGAGTGAATGCGAGGGTTTGAGAATGGTCGATGTTGTTGTTGAAGAAGAAGATGTGGTTCTGCTGCGATTTGAAGAGGTTGAGGAGCGTGGCTTCGTCAATCAGAGGAAGGGATTGTTTGGATATAGAGGAAGGAGCAACATCTAAACATGGAGGCAGAGAACCCATAATTGTAGCGAGAGGACTAGAATAGAATGGAGATGAATTTTCCAATGGCGGATCTTTTGAACACCAAGAGTGAAGAAGAAAATCAACAGTGTTACTAATTTATCTACAATTAGGGTTCAGCGGCGGTGCATAATAATGGCGTTCCTAGAAGACGGACGAGGGAGATTGATAACTTGATATTTATTTATTTTTAAATAGGAAAGTTGAAAAAATTTATTCTCGGAATGAAAAAAAAAATGTGTTAACAAGTAATTCTGATTTTCGGAGTAAAAATAAAATGAGTCAACCAACATAATTCTGATTCTCAGAACTCTTCCAAGACACAGAATCAGAAAAATTGTTTCATCTCAGAAACAATGCTGGAGAACAAAATGTAACACCCTAGATCAAAATCACCCACCCTAATTTACAACAGTCTTCCCGGTACAAATGCCGACCTTCTCTTCCATGGAGTCTTTCTCTTTTCCCTCAAAAGTAGATAAATTGCAAAACTCTAGAGGACTTGTTGGACATAACTTTTAAAAAGATAAATGAGATGGAAAATAACTGAAAAGTGAATCAAATTCACACACACATATGTGTTGTATAAAATGTGATAATTTGGGATAAAAAATTAAATATAAATATAAATTTGCTAAATAAAATTTTTCAAACCACATTTTTCAAAACTTATTCCAAGGGCAATACTCTCGTTTATAAATTAACTGTAATACTTTTTCAAAACAACATTTTTCAAAACTTATTCCAAGGGCAAAACTTATTCAAATTATAAATTAAAAATAAAATAAATACATCTCATCTGTTATACTCTCGTTTATTCTCTCACTTATTCACAAACAACGTTTTTCAAAACTTATTCACAAACAACATACAATACAGCTCACTCTGTAATAAACCGAAATGGACTGGGGGCAAACAGTGTCATTTTACAAAGGGGCCCCACATGTGCAATTGATGGGATCAGAAGTAATGGGATTAGAAGCTAGGGGAAGTGGCTTCAAAAAAAAAAAAACTCCATCAAGCTTTAAAGTCCATTAAAAATGAAGGCAAGCCAAACACCCAATAATTGTATTTTTTTTCTCTTAATGGACTTATTATCCCATCTAATGAAATAATAAGTCCATTAGATGGGATACCCAAACAGGCCCTAGATCAACGGTGACTCGGTGAGGGAGATAGTGCACAGATAGTGCACGGCAATGGCCGGCCTGAAAGCAATGATGGGAAGATATGAGTCATAGTTTAATTTAGGTTAAAATTAAGAGGGGTGCTCTAGTCCAAAAATTATTGTAAGTCCTGTAAATTTGTAATCTCGAGATTGAAAAAGCAATGTCAGGGAGACGTGGCTTTGATCCAATTGTCTATCCGTCCCTAGTTATCTTCAATCTCACCTACCAAACAATACATTTTAGTCCAATATTCTTGATCCAATCTCAATCTCTACCCCATTCTCACTGACCAAACAGGGCCTAAAAAGAGTGCCGGACAACATCCAACTTTTATCAATCACACGATAACACAGAAAAAGGAAAAAAAAGAAAGAAAAATTGATGTGCTATCCTTTTAGTGGATGCATGCATGTGTTCAATACTTTTTGGTCGATCATAAATGAATTCACACTACAAATTAAAGTTCAGTATAGATGAGCGAGGAAATGACATGGAAAAGATTTCAGAGATTCTACTCTACTTTTCTTCTATGTTGACATGAAGACTCTGCTTTATTAGGGTCTCTCTCTTTTTTCCTTTTTGCTTGCCATAGTCAGCTTCATTAGTTTAATTTGCTGCTAAGAAAAAGAAGGCTTGAAATGGAAGTTAAATAATGCGATTTCCAAGGAGATCAAGACGAAAAAGCAAAAAAGGACAGAGAGACAAAAGTTTCAAGATTGTCAGTTTCCTCTCTGGAGTCTTGTGTTAACTGGACACTATATATGACGTGGGGTATTGCTGATGCTGTCTGATTAAGAATATGATGTCTCATGGGACTATGAAATTATTAAAAATGCATACATATCTGCCACCACATAATTAATATCAGCCCTTGTCCCCACTTGATAATGTGGAAACGCAGCCTTGAAATTTTAACTTCGTTTCAAGTTGAATTTAATTAGGAAACAATAACTGATATATATGCGATGCTTGATTATAATTTCTCTCAATTTCATAATCAGTAACCCTGTGCGTGTGTTTGACACTTTGGTCAATAAACTGCTCAATTTTAGGTTTAAGATTGATGACAGGTCAATAAATAATGCAACTGAGATGTGGCTCGGTTTCAGATACACGCACGCATCTTAATTATCATCTCTGGGATGATTACGTGGAGTACTTAATTCATTATTCAAGCGTTTATATTGTGTGCAATTATGTATGTAATGGTGTGAATATAGAAGTGGAAAAATGAAGAATCCCAATAATTTGAGCTGATGTAATTATAAGAGTTCTGAAGTTATGATCCAATATTGGTCCCATTCATTATAATGATTGATATGCAAATTCTGGGAGATGATAGAACCGGCCGGGCTTTATAATTGAAACAAAGATTAATAATGATATTCATGATCACATAACATGTCATATTATGTTAATTCGCTGCTCACATAAATTAAGCACTGTTTAGTGACATGATTATGTTTGAGGGAAAGATTCTCTTTTGGTTAATTTGGTCCGGCTAGCTCCGTGGTAAAATCATCATGTTCAGACCATCGAATTGTTTTATGATTTGAATTCCACCGTTTCCAATTACAGTCCTTTTAATTTGCAAAGTTTGAAGAAGATCCTTATTATTAATTTCATTCAAATAATTGTCATATCATATCTCACAGAATCGTATAAACGGGTTTACAAATAATGCATCTCATAATTGTAAATCGTAGAACTTGAGAACTTTGCTGACTCCTTCAAGTCTACGTACAGGTAAGCATTATTATTGGAGAGGAGTGACGTATATATTTTGTAGGTGGAGCATGTGGTTTATATATATATATATATTTTTCCATTAATACTTCATTTGAAAATAATTAAACTGGTTAACAAATTGTAAATTGCAACATAGGATTAGGTAGGATCACCCACCTTGATCTCTTCTGCTAGGAGATACTATTTTTTAACGAAATTTCATTGTTAAGGTCAAGTGACTCAAGTCGGGGCTCAATTTTCACATATTGACAAAGATAAAGATAAATAGAAGGTCCTCTTTTAAAAATAATTGACAGAAAGAGAAGCCATATATAGGTGGGGAAAAGTGGGAAAGATTAATGATTATATTAATGCCTGTCAATGGATCAAGCGAAGAAGATGACATAAGCTGTGAGTTTGATTGAGCATCAATATGTAAATAAATAAAATTGGATATATGTCTGTGTTGCTGAAATCCTCATAGTTTTCAAAGAGACAGTGATAGATGATGAATTGGTGGAGCATCCTCATTGGTCGGTGAGCCCCCACACCCACCTTGTTTTCATGCAACAAATCAGGGTTTTGTGAGATTCAGATACAAGCATAATGCTTTTCTTCTTCAATCCACCTCTCTCTCTCTCTCTCTTCTCTCTCTCTCACCCTTCATCTATATTATCTATCCATGAATACATATGACGTTAAGCCCTCTATTTCTTTGCTTCTCATAAATCATTTTCTCACCCTTTTCCAATTCTACACTACTTCTTTTTCGCCCCAAGAGTGGAATAAAATATAATGAAACTGAAGAAGACAACCAAATGAAGGCGGTTAAGTTCCCCGCAAGCATAAAACCCCAAACAACGCTTTGCTTAGAATGGAAATCAAAATATATGTGCAGTTATTTCCCATTTGAGAGGTGAGAAATCACAACACGAACCCTTCGTGTTCGTGGCAGGCACGTGCCCTATATATTTTGCCCTTACGTACCCCTTAGCTTATAAGCCTTCCTCTTTCTTTCTTCTCACACTCCCGCACTATACACGATCGGTCTCAACCCTTTCAATACAGTATTATTGGCATTCGAATAATACGTACATGTACATACGTATTTATGTGTGTGTGGAGAAATGAAATATTAATTCAAAGCCCTCTTGCTATAGCTAGCTGGCCTGGCCAGCAACAGCGAATGGATATAGGTTGCTTGAGGAAGGTAGTGTATATATGGATATGCAAATCTACAGAACATGTTATATAGATTCATATTGTATAGGATTACAAATGTCAAAAACTGGTTCAGAAAGAAAGCAAAGACTCGACTTATGGGAGCTCAGTGGGAGGCATAGGCACATGTGAGGACTAAGAGCTGAGGTTACTTTAGACACAAGATTCAGTTTTAATTTGTTGTGTCTCAGTACAGTTTTATAATTATGAGCCTGATTTGCCACCCCTATGCTAATATTCTATAAATTAAAATCCCTTTCTGGAGGCATCCACTGCACACTTTCAGGGAATTCTTCACATGCTTCATCCACTTCACCCATGCCTGCCTCAAATTCCAGGCATACATACATATATACAAATATGTATATTCACTCTCCTTTGTATCAACCAGTTGTTGTGTTTATTAACTGCATTCCCAATTTAATTAAAATAATCCCAGTAGGTGTACTATATTCTTGTTGATATCCATAATCATAAGCTATATATGTTCTACACTCTTGTATACTATAGTGTATTAGCTTTTAATTAATTTATGTGTAGCTAGCTAGAGGTAATAACAGAAGTATGAGAACGCCAAATGGAAAATAGGCGTGCGATCATTTTTTTGAGGAAAAAACAGTAGTCTTGTCTTGGTGGGAAGCACTAGGCAACCAGAACCTTTAAATTCGAAAGTAGGAAATTTTAAAAGGAAAAATGTACGATTTTTTTCGGAATTAATGCTGCTCCCTCTTCGATGGTGGGGTGTCACATAGATATATTCGACAGGCATAAAATATTACGGCCTCAACCCAAGGGTCCTAATGAATGCCCAAGCTTGATTTGCTTGGAATCTCAACAAGAATTTATATATATAGAGAGAGAAAAGGGGAGGGGATGATGATACATATATTAATTTATACCAAGAAATTCAAGCAAAATTTAATTCATACATCCACAAATTACAAGTTGAACTTAATTTAATAGCCAGCAACTAGTAGTAATTAAGAAACTGAAAGATGAAATGAATGAAACTAAACCAACTAATTAGCATAACAAAAGAATGATAGATGTACATGAGTATTCATGGATCAAATCCCTTGGCAAGTGATTGTATGAATGAAAATCTATGACGAGACAAGCTAGGCTTGGATATCATAGAAATATAATCTATACAGTATATGCATATATATGCAAGAACTTTTGTTTGATCTAATATGATCAATCCGCATAAATAGAAGACATTAAAAACCAGAAATTAAAAAAGAAACATGCATAGTCTGTAAATCTAATTGAGCTAGAAAACCACAAAGTATCAGGCAAACTAAAGTGGCGTTCTCAATCTCTTGATCTCAGCTGATTGATAAATATTGTTGTTGAATGTCAGTAGTCATCCCAGAGGCAGCCCAAATCTGGAAAGGAACCAAGTGATGGAGGCTTGTGGAGGGGGAAGTCATCCTCGTACACTGCCTTATTCCTTCCTAGGATGTCTCTCCTAGACGACACCGCCGAGGATGTTTCGGCGTTTCTGTCATTGCTTACGCCGCCGGTATCCTGCGACGCACTCACCATCGAAGAATGCTCCATATTGCACTGTTTATCCATTCCCCACGACACCGTTTCATTCTTCACGCCACCTCCCATCACATCTCTGTTCCTGTAATCCGACATCACAACATTATTCTGCTCAGCCCACAAACTCGGATTATTCTGGATTGTTCCTCGCGAGAGAGGATTATGACTGGCGTCGCCGGTGCAGTAACTGGGGATCATCGTCATCATCTCATAGTTTCTGTAGTCTTGTTGTTCCACCTTCATCACCGTCGTCTGATTGTTGGCGGTGAAGTGGGGGTAATAATAGCTGTCCGATGACGGCTGATCCTTGAATTCACGGCCACAATCACTGTAACCGGGATGGTCGGCGTTAGTGAAAGAAGGATGCTCCATGAGAGGCGGGAGCGAGGAAGAGTAATCAACAAGATGATCGCTGAGGGAGTTGATCCTTAGAAGCTCAGGAATCTTTTTAACGTCTGTGTTCTTGTGGAAAATCTTGCACACCGCCCATTCATCCTGCATCATCATCACCCAAACTGTAAGATTCTCTCCTCCCTCATCATGCCAATTAAGCCCAAAGCAAATATGTATGATGATTAAAGCAGAATATGAAAGGAACTTTCAAACCAACAGACACAGAAAAGGTAAAAGGAAGGGTGATATTATTATCAATTAGTGATTAATTTCATGATGGAAATAAACTGGATGTATGCATATACCTTAGCTGCCCTGGGGAGGTTGTAAGTGGCGAATTGGCCCTCTAATCGGAATTCATGCATAACCCAGCCAGTTTTCTCGCCTTTGGGAGCCCTCCTCTGTAGAAGACGAGGGTCTTCTTCATCCCCACCAGGTTGTCTTTCCCTCTGTATATCTCCCTATCTTTTCCGGTCGCCTTCCAGTACCCGGACTCCGTGGCTCTATTCGTTCTCGTCCCCGTCGGATATTTCCGGTCCCTTTGACAGAAGAAGTACCACTCTTTCTCCCCATCCTCGCCCTCTCTGCACAAACAAACAACCCATCCATTATTTCACGCATATTGACAAATCAATCATGAGATATATTAAGCAGAAACAGGAACTTACTGGGGAAATCCCAAGGCTCACACTTGTTGAAATCAGCTTCACCGATTGCAGTTGCACTGAAACTGCTGTTCAGCACCTTCTCCGTCAGATAACAAGTGATGATCTCCTCATCCGTCGGATGAAACCTGAAACCCGGAGGCAAATCCAGGGCCTCCGCCTCTCCTTTGTCCACCAGTACTGCCGCCGCCGCTTCTCCTTTGTCCATGGATCAAATTAACCCCGGATATGTAAGTATGTATTGTATGTCGTGTAGCTAGTATAGCAGAGATCGAAGAAGAAGAAGGATGATGAGGTATGATTATGAAGAGAGGGAAAAGAAAGGGAAATGGAGGGGGTTAAATAGCGGCGGGGTTACAGCTCATGATCGAAATGATCCGTGGAGGGCAAGGAACTTTCCGGGGAAGCCTGCAAGGGGGTATTTTGTTTGGATACGTGTATTATATTTGTATGACGTATGTCGTATCCCCCGCTATATATCTACCCTTTGGAAATCAAACTGACAATTACAATTATTCCTAATTTATTCTTAAGCAGACCCTCCCTTCATTTTCTTTCCCGTTAAAAATCATTAACAACTACTGCATGCTTTAAGCTTTAAACCCCACCTTCTTCAACCTAACATTTTTGGACAGTTTCATGCCCGCTTCAAAACCTCCTAATTAGGTGTAAAAAAACGTTTACATGCTTCCCAATCCAATTATTTAATTTGCGAAATCGCCAGTTCATTGCATATCTAGTATAAAAGTCATCATCATCATCGGAATATATAACCTAGTGATAAAAAAAATTATATTGAAAAATAAAGGGGAATTAAAGTGAAATGCGCATAAACATTTGAAGAGCAGTGTGCACATATATACATGAGTGGCTTAATTAATAGGTGATGATGAAAATGTTTCGGAATAGGCGGCAACAGTTCGTGGAGAAATGAACGAGTGCCTGTTGAAGCGAATATAGCTAGGTGCTTTATTCACAACCACAAGTCAAGGGAATTAGGAAGAAGCTAAGTAATTAATCCAATAAATTTCCATGAACCTTCCTTTTAAAATGGACGTCTGATTTTTGCTCACCTCTAGAATGTATGACTTTTCCATTGTATTAATAACGTTACTTTCTAAATTTACAGCTCTTCAGCATCTCTAAAGAAAAATCTAATATAATTTTATTTTATTTTAACCCTTTGGGCCACCGGGTGTTCGACACTTTTTTCATTATCTAAATATCATATATTAAAGCAACCGATTAATCTAAATCAAGGCTTTGTGAGAAAGCTTTTCCCGATGAGTCTTTTTTTTTTTAACAAGGTAGAATTCAAACTCAATTCACTTATCTATAATATTAATGGTCCGGGGAACACTACAAAAAAACGGTTTTTGCGACAAAAAAAATTCATCACAAAATAGGGGGTTTCCGTCGCAAAACGAGTTTGCGACGGATTTCATCCGTCACAAAAACCATCGTCGCAATTGCAACGGATTTCAAAATTTCCGTTGCAAATTCGAAATTTTGCGACGGATACAAAACCCATCGCAATTGCGACGGATATGGAATCCCCTTCTCTTCACTTAATTTCGCCACCATTGGATTGACTTTTAATACGAGAGGTTTTATAATATATTAAAAATATTATTGTAATACTAATATTAAATGATAATAATATTTTTACAAAATAAATCTCGACCATTGAAAGCCTATCCAATGATAAAAAAATTAAGTGGAGAAAGAGATTAGTATAAACACTATTTTCCCGTAAATTCTAGTTGTGACTTGTATAAATTATTGAAAATAACATTCTGCATATACGGGATAGTTTTTTCGTGTGTCTGTGGCCCACTGTAAATACATACAGATACAGTAATAATTCCTAATTTTCTTGATTTTTTTTTTTTTAAAAAAAGGCTTAATATGTTTTCCCATTTTGATGTGACGAGACTTAATCTAGAACGTTTTACTTTGTAGGTACACTTACATCACAGAATCAATGAACTTGCACCTGTGCCTTCCTTTGAAAGAATTACATTACCATGCCATGCCGCCCAACGTAACATATGGAATATTTCATTTTGGATAAATTAACACATGACTTAATCATTTAACGACATTATATAAATGAAAAATAAAAAAAAATTAAACATCCTGAAAGTGAATATATAAACATCTGTACCTAAGCATACTGATCGATCTGATTCTGATTGTTCCAACTCCCAAATTAATTATATTAATGGTGGCGCCTTTGTTATTTGCTGTCCAATATTATTGTATTCAATTCAATAATTGTGTGTGTGTTTAAAGCTCAGCATTGGGACATGATAACAATCATACTAATACCTCTACCATTGATTTTTTTTTGGGAAAATATCAGGTTCTAAATAAAAGAAAAAAAATCAAAATAGTCTCAGCCCTAAATTTTCTATAAAAAAAGTCACTAGAGACTTTTTTTTTAATTAGTTATAGAATTTTAATATTAAAAAAGTCTCGTTGTAATTCAGTACGTAAATTTAATTTCACCATGATATATATATTGATTGATTAGATTTGAACAGCGAATCATGTATGAATGTACAGAGGCATCCATTCAAGGCTTACACGTGTCTGAGCAAAAAAAGGCTTACACGTGACAAGGTGTGTTGGCATTGTTAGAGAATAAAGTTAATGAGCTAAGCCAATCCTAATTTAATTAAAACAAAGTCAAAAAAGGGTTTCATTAATTAATTAAGTGCAATAATACGATTAAATTGTTAAATTACGCCTCAGATCGGCACTGCCCTTAGCTTTTCCTCTCATGTTTTCACAGACCAAATTCAACCCACCCTCCACGGCTCTCACGGAATATATTCCGCTAAACATTATTATTTTTAAATAAAAATTACAATTTAATAAAGTTATCATGTTTGAAGTTTAGTTTTAATGACCAATTAAATTAGAAGCTTGTGCATACGTAGCTGGGATTTCACCCAATAAAAAATAAGGAAAATTTCGAATAATGGAAACGTGTGGACCCCACCTGAGTCTGATTAATTTAAAGATATAATAAAGAGAAGTAGAGGGTCTAGGAATATATATATATATTGGATTGGATTGGAATGAAAGGCTGAGTGTGTTAACTTATGGGAAGTGATTGACTTTTGCCCAAAGGAACTCAAACGCGAAGCATAATATACAGGATATCCTTTTAATTAATAAATATATAATATTGCTAGGCTTAAAAAAGGCTTGATACATGATTAAGGAGGCTCAACCAACAAATCGGGACCGTTGAAGGAGGGGATGATGACGTCAGGGGGACCTCACGTCTCTCTAATGATCCATAATCCCAAGGGGAAATAATTAATTAAAGGGGCAAATGATTGGTTAGCGTCCAAAAGGTGGCTTCACTCTCAAACCAAACACTGTTTCATATGTTGAGACAGCTGACCAAACACTGGGTCACAATAAGCCTACAATACCCTACATTTGAAAATTTCTGAGACATTTAGACATAGTCCAACCGCAGGTACAAAATTTCCTAAGTATTTATGATGTTTCACTTTTGTCTCAGTTTACAAGGACCAACTACTATAGCATTACTTCGATCAAAAAAAAAAAAAAAACTACTATAGCATTACAAGAGGCACGGCACGTATTGGAATATCTATCTCATTCCCCAAATTCTTAAAAACAATTTAAACATTAATTATTCTTCATGGTGTTAATTCAAATATAGATAAATTAGGATTGAAAAATACGAAGAGACTGCGTAAATGTTTGTCTGGCTAGCAATAGTCAGAGCAGGGACGGACCTTGAAATAAATTTTTTGAAGGGGCTAAATGTATACTCATTAACTAACTTTTAAGAAAAAATATTTTGGGGGGCCAAATGTATAAATTTTAAGCTTAATATATAAATTTTTGGGTTAAATATATAGAAAAATTCAATTTGTATTAAAAATTTAGGAATTTTTTTGGGGGGGGGGGGGGCGGGTCATGGCCCCCATTGTATACACTAAGATCCGTCTTTGAATCAGAGGCTCAAAATAAGTTATTTAACCCCGCAATAAACTTATAAGTTTAAGCAGACATAAACTCGTGATAACAACGAACTCGTATCGTAAACTTGAATCATAAATATAAAAAATGATACCAATTTGACTTAAAAATATTTTAAATCTAAATAATTAAAATTAAATCTATCAACATTTATAATTTATCATAGTTAACAAGGAATTTTTGTAAAATTCATATATAAAGTCGTTGAACGTAACCAAATCGAAAAGGTTAACATTAGTTAAAGAGTGAGTTAACACAATTTTTGTAAATTAAAAACATAAAAACAATAAACTCGATATGTGTAAACTCGTGAGTTTAACTTAGTTTACAGTTGTTGCGAATTTACCAGCGACTCGACTCAATTTAGTAAGATAAAAACATAAAAATAACAAACTCAGAGAATACTGACTTGAGAAAAAATAAATTAAAATCAACGCCATATTTAGCTAACTAGCTCGCAGCTTCTCGAGTTCAGCCTATTTATATTTCACAACTTTTAAAAGTACAAAACATATCTGGTTGATTCATTTTTTATTTGAAAATTAATTTTAAAAACACATAAATACGCATTTATGTAATTTTCTGATAAGTCAACAGCAATGTTCACAAGCAAAAGCGAAAGGAAAATTAACCCCCACAATCGAGGAATATAATATTTGAATATTGCATATTTCACTACCTATTTTAATTCAACTTGTAACTTATTTTATTTTAATATTATTCTCCCCCTTTTTTCGAAAATTAATTCAACTTGTAATGTTCTTGCCTTGCACTCATACAATATTTCACTAGATACAATTTTGTTTGGCTGTTGAGTATGTCAGCAGCCAATAAAACAAAATCTGGCAATAAATCCTCTAACTATATATGCCACCCGCATCTTTGAATTTCAGTTCAAACTTCAAAGGTTCAAATTAATTGAGTTATATAAAACTCAATTAATTACCATCCAAATATGTTTAATTACATGCTCTAATTAAAACTCAAATCGAAATTAATTAATTGCATTCCAAACACACAAGTCAATCCATTAATTTCTCTAAATCATCTCATTAGATCTTCCTTCTTTCAGAAGATTCGAAGCAAAAAAGTTTATAAAAAAAAAAAAAAAAAAAGTAAAATTTCAATCTTGTAACAAAATGACAAATTCATAAACGCCAAATCAAGAAGGCTGCTCTTGACCTAATCGTCAATCGTCATTACTTACGCAAATGTTATACAAATTTTTAAAAATACAAATACAGGCATCACATCTACTATCGTTCTCACTCTAATTCAAAGAAACAAAACGGTTAAGGAATTATACTTATCTGTTAACTAATGAGAACGTGATTAGAAGTGATCATATCTTAATTTACTACAGTTTAAAAAAAACAAACAGATCTGTCACTGCCATGATCACATCCATCCGTGCATGCGCGAGTGGAATTCAAAATCCATATTTGATGTAAATTTTTTGTAATCCAGGTCATGATCAGAACCAAGTTTCGCTAAAAAAGTAAACATATATGACCAAATCCTATAGACATGCTTGATTAGATATAATTATTAAATAAACAGATACAGAGAACAACGCAGCAAAACTGAGCTTATTTTTGCTGTAAGTCTAGAGTTTGTATAAATCAGTCATATTCAAAGGAGCTGATAAGCATTATATATATTAAAGTAACTTCAAAAAGTCAGTTGTTGGTTTACGTAGCTAATTAAAGATTAGGCACGCATATTAATAAACCCATACGGAATTGCATGTGTAAGCCAATGCTTATCAGTTCGCATCTTATTAATTATTGTTATTTTTATAACAGATAAACATATTCCTTTTGTGAAACATAAGGAACCTAAAATTAAGAAGCAAATAGTGTGGACGAGATATGAACAAGGAGGCTTCTTTGACATAGTACATTATGAACAACGATGCTTCAATGTTGTATCGTATAAATATACCTAATAAAGTATATGTGTAACTACCAATGGAGGTTGACACAAGTGGTAAGCGGCTTGTGTCGCTTAAGTAAGGTCTCAGGTTCGAGCCTTGTGAATGCTAAAAAAAAAAACCCGTTGGGAGACTCTCCCACCAAAGCTAGGTGCGCGACGCGGGTCGGATATGGATTAGTCGGGGCGAAGCCCCGGTGAACCGGGTGGGCAACCAAAAAAAGTATATGTGCAACTTTCACATAATTAATATACCCTCATTTCCAAACGTATTATTTTTTCAAAGGAGCATCCAAACCCTAAAATATTTTATCAGTATTCACCCGTATCATAAAATATTTTTAAAATAATTTTTAATACAACCAGTATATTGAAGTATTTTTTAAACAGCGCGTCACTCGGTATCCTAAATTTATGGTACTAATGAGAAAATACTTTAGGGGTAAAATTGTAACAAAAATCATTTTTAAGATTAATAATGGGTGTTACTGAAAAAAATATTTTAAGATGTCAAATGCACTAAAAACTTATTTAGCATTCGGAGTGCTAATAGAAAAATAATTTAGTGTGTTGGATGTAATTTGAACCTTAAATTGAAGCCTGTAAATATACATCCTATGTTTCCGTCTATTGACTTAATGCATAAGAATACCAATTTCCCCTTTTAAATGGATCAATCAATAAAAACAGCCGTAATAGACTTGACCAAAGAGTTATATTAGGGAACGTCTTGTTAACATGTTCTTTCTGAAAAGTGTGGATTACATATAGGGGAGTGCTAATTAATTACAAGAACAGAGAGGGCGGCCTATTAAACAGCAATTAATGATCAATTAACGAAAGGAGTTTTGATTCGGAAATACTTCCAAACAGGGGGGGCATAATCGTCAATGTAAAGAATAATGCGTGACTATTGAAAATGCCCCTTGTCCCCAGCCAAATCACAAGGCGCAACGGTTTCAAGATTCGGTTCCATAATTTGAAACTGTTGTAAGAGTAAAAATTAGGCTTTTTGACTAAAATGAATTTTTGAAAAAAAAAAATTACCTAATTAAATCATATTGCAAACATTTTATTAAAGTAATGCAATTGGTAGCGTAAGAAAAACTCATGCCACTTGTCCCGTAAAAAACATTCACGCCACTGACACAAAATTCTTCAGAATGTGTCAGTGGCGTGAAGAAAGTTCACGTCACCTAAGTGACGTGAATATTTTTTACGGGACAAGTGGCGTGAGTTTTTCTTGCGCCACCAACTATATTATTTTGGTAAAATGTTTCCAATCTGATTTAATTAGGTAACTTTTTTGTTTAAAAAATTCATTTTGGTCAAAAAGCCGTAAAAATTAACCTGCTAACCTTAAATAAATGAGCTGTGAAAATAATTCACTTAGATAATGTTTCAAACTGAATGATCCATGTTATCGAAAAAAGGAATTAGTTCAAATTTTCAAAAAGGGCTCTTTTAACATTTTAATTCTTAGTTCATACAAGGAACTACCAATACGATTTAGTCGTGTCTAGAGATCGAAGGCTTGAACGTACACTTGATGTTGTGTACTTTAATTTTTATTATATTCTAGCATATAGTAACTTCACGATTGATACATTGTAACGTATTACCATTAATAATTATTATTTTTTGATTAAGAAGGCAAGCCGAAGCTTGAGAAGCAGAGATAGGGATTAGATCGTTAAAGATCTAACCCAAAGTATATCAAAAAGAAAATACACTAATAGTGACAGATCAATTGGTCCTTGAGGACCATATCTAGGCAACCTATGAGAATTGTAGGAATTAGCACTACATCGGCATCTTCAGGAGCATCATGACCTTGTTTGGCCATAAAGTCAGCACATGAGATATTATTTCTTGAGATATAGTGAAGCTCGACACTCCAGTCCCAGAATATCAGATCTCTAGTCTCGCCGATGATGCCTCTTAGAGGATGGTCGGTAGGACAGTCCCTCATCAGAATGTTGACAGCATCAAGAGAATCAGAATAGAGCGTTATTCTTTGCAATCCCATCTGCTGGCACACTTTGAGCCCAGTCATGATAGCATGAATCTCAGCTTCAATAACAGTCTGGAGCCCCATGTACTTATGAAACCCCATCAACCAGTGGCCTTGAGAATTTCGTATGACTCCACCGCAAGCCGCGTGATGATGATGTCGCACCGAACCATCCACGTCAATATGAACCACGTTTTCAGGAGGCGGAGTCCAAGTCATTTCCACACACCTGTCAAGTTGAAAAATTTGATGAGATAGGGTATGGTTAGCTGAATTTTCCATGAGAAAATAATTACACAAATGAAGCATCTCCCTGGTATCTGTGCTTTCGCCTTGAAACAAGAATTTGCATCTGGTAGTCCAAAGGATCCAGCACCCCAAACTAAAGACCCTCGGCCAAGAGAAGTTTTGGAATTTCCCTTTCCCAGGAGAGTGATTTGTGTTCCAGTTGAGCCAATTCTGCAAATTACCTGCGAAAAACTGAGAAAAATAATTAGGCATTAAAAGTAGTTTCCACATGTTTTTAGCTCTCTCACAATCACTAAGCACATGAATCACACTTTCCTCACTGTTACATTGAAAAGGGCAGAGGCCCTCATTAGTGAGACATCTTCTAACTCTGAGAGAGTTAGTTACAATTTTCTCATGGCCAATTTGCCATATGAAGAATTTAACTTTCTCTGGAAGTGTGATTTCCACATGAGGGCCCAAAACCTGTTAGAACTTACTCTTCCATGATCAGAAAGATGATGGTAAGCAGATTTGACAGAAAAGCAACCATCTTTTGCAGCTCTCCAAGTGAAACAGTCAGGTAGACTACTAGAAGGAGGGTTCATCGCGAAGATAGTGTCAATGATTGCAGGCGACAAAATGCCCTGCCATTTGTTAATGTTCCATCTTCCATTCATTAAAAGTTGATCACGTACCGTCTCATTCTCATTAACTAAGGATGAGTCAGGAACATAGGCAATGAAAGGTCGATCCAGGGGAAGCCAAAAATCCTGCCAAAACTTGGTACTCGCCCCATTGTTAACCTTTCTCCCCACCCCAGTAAGAAAAGTATCACAGACTTCAACAATCGCCTTTCAAGCCGAAGAGGAGTTTCTCTTCCTAGAGACGTTAGGCACAGAGGAGTCACCACAATTAGACTTGGACCAAAGACATTGGACCCATAAAGCTTGCTTTTTTGTTAAAAGACTCCAACAAAGTTTCATAATAAAGGCCTTATTCTGACGCCTAAGACTTTTCAAACCAAGACCCCCTGCTTCGAAGAGACACAAGTGTACAAAATTTGTTTATCCTATTAAATTATATTGTTCAAAAATACATAACAAGGATATGTACATTATGTCTGAGAACATATAAAATAAATTAGGGTTAAATAGCAAATTCACCTTAGAAATATACGTCAAAGAGCAATGTCACCTTAAAAGTTGTAAAACATAGCGATGTTGCTTTTTTCTATTAAAAAATTAATAGTCAATGTCATTTTTTTTAAAGGGTTAAGGTGCAAAAATAGACAAATCCTTTTCTCAAAAGAGCGTCCAGTAGCAAATACTTTTTTTTGGCGCAAAAGTAGACACGTGGTTACAAAGTGGAGCAAAATTAGTGTTTGACCGTTAGTTGACTTTTTCTGAACTGAAAATGATGACGTGGACGATGACGTGGATGTTAATGCTTTATAAAATTACAATTCAGCCCCGGATACATTTCAAAAAATTTAATTTAGTCCCTCTATAAACTTTTAAAATTTTCATTGAAGTCCCTGGTCAAATTTTCAACGGACCTTCTTCTTCCTCGGCCTTCAATGAACCCAGAATCAATCAAGAATCGAAGAACCCAGATCGAAGAACCGAAGAACCAGAAGAATCGAAGAATCAATCAGAAACTTCAGTACCAAAATCGAAGAACCCAGATCGAAGAACCGAAGAACCCAGAAGAATCGAAGAACCGAAGAATCGAAGAATCAATCAGAAACTTCGCACCAAAATCAAGAACCCGAAACAAGAATCGAAGAAATCAATCAAGGAAATCGAATCGACCAAGGAAATAGAAGAAATCGTACACAAGAACCCGAAAACCCGTAACCAGAAACAAGAATCGAAGAAATCGATCAAGAGAAATCAAAGAAATATGAACTTGACGCCCAGAACTCAAATCGCACAAGGGTAGAACGACTTCGGAGTCCGTAACGGAGCACGAGTGCTGAACAATCTCTTAGGTGTGCCTAACCTTCAATGGTATTCCATTATCATCCAGACAACAAGGAAAAATCCCGATATTAAAATCAGATCCTGAGAAAAATCAGAAATAAAATCCACAATCAATTTATCAATGGCAAGGGGAAATCAGATCCAGAGATTAAAAATAAACCACAGACAAACCCTCCATCATCCGAAATAGAACCCAGAAATTCTTGCATTGGGGTGTTGAAGAGAAGGAGAAAAGATGAAGGTCTTAGGAGGAAGGGGTCCAGATCGAGGATGGAGAGGAGAACAACGATCCAGATCCAGATGGTGGGCGACGGTCCGTATAACCTATGCCTTCGTCATCTTCGTGGTTGAAGGGTCGAGACACGTGACCCAGTCGAGACACAGGAACGAGGAACGACGGCGAGATGGTGGCTGGGCTGGGTAGGAGATCTTCAATTCTTCGCAAGCCGTAGATCTACTGGATCATCGGCGGTGGTGGCGGGGCTTGATCGTTGACGGTGGTGGCGGGGCTTGATCGTCGACGGTGGCTTCTTTTTTCCAGATGCAAGTCGAAGGTGAGATAGAAGGGAAGAAGAAAGAAGGGCAAGGCTTGATCTTTGACGGTGGCTTGATATGGAAGAGAGAGGCAAAAAAAAAAAAAAAAAAGAGAAAGAAGGAAGAAGAAGTTGACATGGAAGAGAGAGGAGTGACAGGTGGCTTATTTTTAATAGAGAAGTCAGATCCCACTGCCACGTCAGCGTCAGATAACGGTCAACTAATGGTCAAACGCTAATTTTGCTCCACTTTGTAACCACGTGTCTACTTTTGCGCCAAAAAAAAAGTATTTGCTACTGGACGCTCTTTTGAGAAAATGATTTGTCTATTTTTGCACCTTAACCCTTTTTTAAAAGGTCAATGTTAGTTTTTTAATGGAAAAAAACAATATTATTATGTTTTACAACTTATGGGGTGACATGCATTGATGCCGATTTTTTTTTTTAATAAAACATTATTTATAGGCGTATACTTCTAAAACGAATTTGTTACTTAAGTCATTAAATTAAACAGTAATGGACTACGTATAATATAAACACTGAATAATTAAAACGATAAACGTACACAAGAGACAGAAGTGACATTAATAAACAGTGAATGGATATTTTGTGTATGTGCGCGCGCGCAGAAGTGACATTAATATGTGTGTGTAAAAATGATGTTATAAATATATGTGAGTTGAAAAAACAGAAGGCATACAATATCGAAGCGGTTCAAACTAGGGTGGGTGACTGCTTAATTTGTGATTAAAATAGTAGTTAATTGCTACAAAATGGTGTGGCCTCGTATATATGCGTAAGGAAACAGTAACAAGAGGAATAGTGTGATCCAGAATGACATCTCAGCAAGCACAGTGATCCACGTATTATTGGGTGTAATCCACTCAGCAAGTTTCATTATATTTGACTGTCAATCTTTTTTGTTAGTTCTGTTCTTAGCACAAATTATCAACTAAATTAAAGCATCTAATTATAATTAGGAAAGTGTGTGTGTGTGGGACGATGGTGATGATGCAAAGGCATAATCGTCCGAGAAGCTGAAATTAGAAAGTAAGGTGGCCAGCCGCCCAATATTTCCATACATATCTACCGAAAGAGATACCAACGAAACTGTGTCAATAATTAGCTCATGATTAATAATATAATACTCCTCCTCTAATAATACTACAGATCAGAGTAGGTTTTACGCGCGTTAAGAACTGGGGTACTACAATCACTATCTCTTCACTTATTTTTAAGAAACAACTTACAACTAAATTCTTTTATATATGTGTGTGTAGGCTTAAAAGTAGCAGTATTAATATAAATATAAATAGGAGCCATAATAATAGTATAAATATACTACGTACATAGCACAAGATTACAAGTCAAGCTAAGTATGCAAACAATGGAATACTGGAGAAGTCTTTTTTTAATTACAGTTAATTTTAACATATACACAAAAATATGTTAAACAATTGGTTTGAGAGTCTGGGATTTCATCTAAACAGAACAGGTAATATTGTTATTGGGCAGCTTGTTAT
Organism: Acacia pycnantha; assembly: GCA_025563575.1. Taxonomy (NCBI): domain Eukaryota; kingdom Viridiplantae; phylum Streptophyta; class Magnoliopsida; order Fabales; family Fabaceae; genus Acacia; species Acacia pycnantha. Next base: position 1,012,589 of record JAMWYP010000171.1, on the reverse strand, counting down.
ATTGCACCAGAAAAACAGATGTTTGGCCGAGGAAATGAAGTACTGAATGTCTTATTATATCATTATTTCGTCTGCTGATAATAATTACTTATTTACTTTTATTTACAAGTATGAAATACGTACGTTTTCATTTATGTAATTATTTTATTCTACTTACCAAACGATCTTTGAATACATGTATAGCTTTGATTATACATATTCATGGATTTTTTTCATCCTTTGACCGGTTTATTCAAGATTTAATACCCTCGTATCTTTTTGCCGATAGTAAAAACGGGTAACACGTAACATTTTAAAATTGAGTCGCCTCTCAACTATTGGGGACCACGGTTCTCGTAATTTTTTGTTCCAACAATAATAATCAAATTTAGGACCTAAATCACAAAAAATAAAAGTCAAGGAGTTCACAAACAAACAGCTCATCTTTCTCTGACCTCAAGAACGAACATCTTGAATTACAGAAGTAAGGAAATTATATTAATGATGGTTGAGTGGAGTAAAAATGAACAAATTATTCATAAGAAATAAAAAGAGGGCATGGGTGGCCCAGAGGCCAGAATAGGAAGTCATAAACATGGATGTCAGAGGCCCAACAAGAATGGACATCCGATTCCTCAAAAATGTCCCGTCCAAAAAAAAAGAAGCGAGCCAGAGAAATGGCAACCTGCCATTTTTATCCTTGGTTTATCCAATTTGAACAGACATACACACAAGTGTGTCAACCATAAGCTCAAACTGGAAACATTACTTAAAAGGTCAGTTTGAGTTAGTTGGAGAAGGAAGTTTACATAGTGAAGTAGAGACAAAACTCTTCTCACATACTTACCTTATATACTGTAAATTACGTCAGAAAAGTAAAGTAGTTTCTACCGTCAACCCAAACAAACAATTATGTGGCGGGTAACGTTGTCATTCCTCATCACAGCAACTTTGCCATGCTTTATTTGCCACGAAAGCCAGAAAATGAGTTGCAAATCTGTAAGCTAAGATGAGTTTCGAAAATGTGGGACCCATCTCTCCCGGTTGTAATTTTGCCTTTGTTTTTAACAGTGGCGGTGGATGTGACAGAGAGAATATTCTTTCAAAGATGCGGGTGTCATCGTGAAGGTTGACTTGACTGTAACGAGTTTGAGAAACAGTAGTAGTAGTGGGCAAATTGGAGTGAAGCACCGTAATAAAATACACAAGTTTATCCTCCTGGATCACCATCCTCATTCCTCCTACTGTTCCATGCACATGAAAGGCTCCCTCCATTATTTAATATTTCTAATAAAAAATTACTTACTAGATTTTACCCGCATGACTGCAAGATGACAATTTTGAATAATAACCTCATCTCTTCTGTAATTAACACATATATTCCCCCTCACCCTCACGCGTGCAATTATATTTTTTTTTAACCAAAATATTATCTTATCTTCTGTTCACATTATCCTTAACCAATATAGAAATGGTCATTTTAAAAAAATAATAATTGTGATTTTCTATCGATACAGCTACACGCATCTTACCTTGCAAATCGTTACATGCAACATGAACGATATGTGAAGACGTGACTTGTGGCTTAATTAATAAAATATATGTTACATTAACTAACATCTTTAATCTAATCTAATTAGTAGATGTGTTTTATGTGAAGGACTTAAGGGAATAGTATATAGTACTTTGATATATACATTGATTAAAGTTCATTCAACCACATAGTGAAATAAAACCTTAAAAAACATCTTTCTGTTTACAAACTCAAAAACATGTTTAAGTAAGATATTTTTGAACATATTTGGACTTCATAATTTTTTTCCGCACGTGTTACAATGAAAGATAAATTCGCCTTTTTGTTGCTCTGTTTTTTTGGGGCTAGCTGAGAAGATCGACTTTTAACAGCGGGGTAAAATCCATGGACATGAACTAAAGCAACCTGACTCAGTTGGTTCGTAATTGAGTACCCTTAAGCATCTAGTCAGGGGTCCGATCCTTGGCGGTGTGTATGGAGAAGGTTATTTGGCCAGCACCAATACCCCTTCGGGACGACTACTGTGCGAAGGAGGATTAGTCTCATTCGGCGGAGGACACCCTGATTTACATAATAAAATAAAATAAAAAACCCATGGACATGAATACATGATATAAGAGATGAGTGAGAGATATTTCAGATTCGTCTACAAAAATACTCCAATAAAATCAAGAACTGCTTGTGCCTTGGGCTTTTTAAAAAAAAGAAAAAGGATTGATAAGACAAATTAAATAAGATGGGAGGATTGGCCCAGTAACTGGAAGGAGGGTTTGGTGGGTAGACTAGTGACCAAATCAAGCACACACGAACTGCATCTGAATTATATTCTTCTCTCAGCAATTCAATATGTCAAAGTTTACAAACTATAAATAACGGGACAATAAATTTTCAAACTTCATATGATGAATAATAATAATAATTTTGATCAAAGAATAATGAACTGAACAAAACAAAATCACTTACGCTTTTATGCTTTCGCATATTATATTCTTTCATTCAAATTTTACTTGAATTTATATATAATATAAGACATTTTGAGACAAAATTCAAATAAACGATTATTTTCATAAATTCTAATAAAAAATTAAGTAAACAGCACGTGGGAGGCGCATCGATCAGAAAACGAAGAAAAGGACGATATACTCTCACCAAACCATATCATCTCACTTTAAACTATATTCTTTTTATGGTGGTGACAATGCCTAACTCGCGATATAGTGCTCTTTAACTAAACAATTAATCTGTATTCTCTTATTAAGTCTTAACTATGCACGTTTTTTTACGGTGTTTGAATTACTATTTACTAACTATTGCCGTCTTTGAGTTTATTTGGGATAGTAGTGGTAGAAATGACTTATTTACAATATGACTTTTGTGAAAGTCATATTGGAATGACAGTAAGCGAAATGATTTTTTCTAAATTCGCTCTTGTTTGGATGATTATTTAAAAAGTCAGTTGAGATGAAAAATTACTGAAAATTACATGAATCTTATTGAATATCGTGTATGTGTGTGTATGTATATTAATTGTATATATTGTGATAATTGAAGATAAAAATTCAAATTCAAATTTGATGAAAAAATAAAATTATCATTAAAAAAATTTAAAAACTCTAAAGTATATGATTAAATATATTATAATGGATAAATTAGAATGCATATAAATATATAATTAATTGTATTTTTCTTATTGGATCACTTATCCCTAATATTTTTCTCCAGAAGCTGAAAAAAAGCCACATCAGAAGCTTAAAAAGTGACTTATATCAGAAGTCGATTTTTTTAAATAAACGTATCTGAGACCATCGCTATCCCAAACGGCCCAAATTTCTTTGCTAGCTTAAATCACTATGCGCTGGGCTTTTTCCTCCCTTACGGCCATGCCAAACATGTTGTTCATCATTTTGGATTATTTATTTACAAGCCCCCCACGTCTTTCTTCAATATATCGTTCATTTATATTAAAATAAAGGGAAATATACTTCTCATATTGTAGGATAAGTGTATTTTCATGTCACACATATAAAATGATGGGACCCATATATTTCTTTCTTTTTAAAAAGATGTGGGTTTCACCATTTCATATGTGTGTAGGAATCTTCTTCTCCTCATACAACATGAGAAGTTTAAACCCCTAAAATAAATCAACTGCAACGAGATTGGAGTTATTTTAATTAATTACCATTAAACCAGTTAACTCTGAAATTTTAACAAAATTATTCAGACCAAGTGCTTCGTGAACTGGATGGCAAATATAACAAGCAAACTTGGACTTGGCATCTTCCCTGTCCAAACCAATTAGGCATTTTATATAAACCTCGGAAACGAGGGGAGGAACTTGAGATTAACCTTTTTTTTTTCAACCTCTGATAGCACAGGTACTACAAGACACTGTTTGGCATTCTAGCCATCTATTTTTTTAATATATAATTATTTATATATCAGATTCATTCAATCGTTTTTTTAATGGTTTTATAATAATATATGTCGACATTTGCTGACGCCAATAGTGCACGCGCACGGTCAATTACTAATGGCTCGACTAATAAACGTTCTGAATAATTATTGGCTTTGGAAAAAAATGTGACTTAGCTTCGACTTGAAAGTATTCAATGAATCACATTTTTTTATGATTTGTTCTACAATGTTGAGATAAATATCATCTTAATGATATAGTCATTTTACACATGTTTTTTAAAACAATAAAGGCAAAGCTAGAAAAAGAGGAGTAGTGTTTTGATCGGGAATCCCGAAACGGAAAGCGGTGAAAGTCCAAATGTAAAAGCAAATTAGCAGATTTAGATGGAAAAAATAGAAAGAGAATTCACTACAATTCAAATCAAATCAATACCTTATCTACAGAGAGTATTTTATAAAACTATCTAACCTGAATTCATTCACATCCTGTATACACGAACCTTTCACGATTCTCTTCAAACCTGAGGAATCTATCTTTTTCTCTAAATAACTCTTTTAATGGCAGAATCTTTTTTTTTTCCTGATTCCATATGAAGCAGTTCCCTTTCGTCCAATCTAATCTAGCTTCTAACATCCAGAGCAATAAAAAAATGGACCCATCTCTTTTAAAATGTTCTAATTGATCCTCTCGTAATGATGATCAACTGATAGGTGTGAAGTGCCCAGTTTGTGGATGATGCACACTAATTTTAAAACTTTTCCTATTTTATAACAATTTTTCTTTTGGTGTGTGTGTTTTGTGGGATTCAAGTTCGGATGATCATCCCTGAAATCGAAGATGAGGACCCAGAAGTAATTGCTGATTCATCAACTGCTGTTTATGGAGAAAATTCCATTGTGGATTATTATTCAGGTATTGACCATGGCTGGTTTCTGGGAAGCTGCAAGAACTGAGCTGGAATTTCTTGGATGCGTACAAGGTTTCCTCGTCCACGTCAGGAAGCTGTCGTTTGGACCTGCCGTGTTCCATGTTTGGGGCTGAAGGCACAGTTAAGTGGTGATCCAGAATATTGCCGGCGGCGGCACCGGTGACAGAGGCCGGAGCAGTGGAGACGGAATGGCTCTGATCAGACAAGAAGCTGCTCAGCATAGAGTAGTCCATGGCATCTAACAGATTGGAGAAAGACAGAGACTTGTTCGACGCCAGCGTGGTGGTATGCGGAGGAACATGGGGATTCATGGTACTGCTGGTTGATGCCGGCAAAAGGGCTTGCTTGAGAAGCTGCTGCTGATCCTGTGCTTGATCAGCCACCGTGACCAGAGCCTCTGGGGTAGACGACGATGACGTGTCGTGCTTGGACCTGTGGTATATCCGACATAAAACCCAATCATCCAGCTGCAGATTACAAGGGGAAAAGGATGTTAGTGTTTACAGAAACATGGGAACTTGTGGCGAGAAAGGTGTTTGTGTATAAGTAATTAAGTACCCTCATGGAGGTGTCTCTGAGCTTAATGGGTTTGGTGTTGGAGTGAGCGAGGCGATATTCGTGCATGATCCAATTGGTCTTGACGCCTTTTGGGGGCTTTCCTTTGTAGAAAACGAGAGCTTTCTTTACACCAGTGGCGTGCCGTGCTGAAGCAGGCAGTGATGGGGGAACGATGTGCTTGTCAGTGCCAGTGGCCTTCCAATACCCAGAAACAGCCGCCCTGTTTGGCCTGGCTCCATTGGGGTACTTTCGGTCCCTTGGACTGAAGAAGTACCATTCTCTCTCTCCAAACGCGGCCTTTCCTGATACAAATAAATTAACATCAAGCATGATCGAGGGTGATAACTGACAAGTATAAATAAGAAAACAGAGAGGAATTGGGATATATGAGGAGATGAAACCTGGTAAGTCCCAAGGATCGAACTTGTAGATGTCGACGTCGGCAATGACGGAGACGGGGAGGGGCAAAGAAGCGACCTTCTTGCTGAGATAGTGAAGGATGAGTTCATGGTCGGTGGGGTGGAACCTGAAACCAGGTGGGAGATTGGAATGGGGAGGTTTCATGGCGAAACAGAGAGAGGAAGGAGATAGCAGAGGAGAGGAAAGGAGAGGGAAGGAAGGGAAGGAAGGAGGACGAGAGGATTGAAATTTTGGAGAAGGGAGGAGAGATGTTCATTTAAGGAGGTGGCTGTTTTGTCGTCACCTCCCATATTTTGAATGTTAGGTACTACCCTCTACCACCCCATAATTAATATCCTTTATATATATTAAAATTATTATCATCAAATAAAATATTTTCAAATTGTGGAATCAGAGGTTCGCAGGTTTTCTATCATGATATTGCCAACTAGTGGTGAAAATAGGTCAAGTTCCTATCGTGCTACTTACATCTAGCTTTATTTAGGGTCGATCGTGCTAACCTATTTGTTAAAATGGTTAGACCAATGCCTATTTAAAGGCTTAAATGTGTAAATAGGTAAGACATATTTTTATTAAGGCCTGGCCTGTAAGCCTTCAGGCATGACCTGTTTACACATTAAATAAATATAATTATATTTATATCATATAAATAATATAATATTTATTATTTTTCATTCTTATATTCTACTAAAAGCTTATATTTATATAGTTTTGATAGACTCAAAGTGTACAAAAGTCTATTTATGGCCTCCAAGGCCTAAATATGAGGTATTTTTAAAGGCTTACATTGTAAGTAAGCCTTTAAAATGGCTTCAGGCTCAACTAGGCCTTATGAAGGCTCAGACTTGAGCCTAAAAAAAGGTCTGCATTCAGGTTCAGACCCAGACCCTTCTACTACCATTACAGACAACCTATTTCTATCCCTATTACCAACGGCACATAGGAAAGTAGAGACGACAGTCTAAACATTACAAGTAGCACAATTTTTTTAATACACACACACACAAATATATTTAGGATGATGATAATAATGAAAGTTTAGGGGGAGAGCGGAGAGAGGAGAGAGGAGAGAGGGTAGCATATCCCATTTGTGGTTTGTGACAAATGACGTGGGCGTAAGAATAAAGCTGGGATTGGGGAATGGGCAGATGGCGGCGGTGCCCACTGACGTCAACTCATTTGGATTAACTTCTGACACGTGTCATCGACCGATTAGATAAATGGATTAATGACATCATCTCTTCAATATTATGAAATGCCATACTAATAATTTTTTAAATAACAAAAACGACAGATCAAGTATTTTTCACCAATGGAAAAAATAAAATGAGTATATATATCATTCATATAGTCTGAAGAGGAAAAATATATAGTATGATTTATTATTGCCAATATGTTAATAAATCTCTAATGTCAACTAATCGAAATTGCCAACAATGTGGTACTATATGCTGATGAAAAAAAAAAATTGTTTATTCCATCGGATTTTATAAATAAGAGTTAGATACTTCCTGTAGGTCTTTATTATAAGGGACCAATTAACTATTCTCACAAATTAATAAAAACAGTTAAAGTTAATAAAGTTATCCTAGAATTTAAGTAATTTCTAATATTACCTCTATTAATTTCACTAAATGCTAATATTATACCACTCTGGTCCTATTTATAAGTCCAGTTTGACCAAATCTCACGTACCAATGAAAGTTAGGTATCTCAATGATTATAGAGCAAATTTCCAACTTTACCCTCATTTATGAATGAGTACCTTTTAAAATTTATTGTCAAATCTCTCTCATCTTTTTCTCTTCCCAACATAGCTAGCCAATCTCTCTCATCATCATTAATATGGGCAAAATTGTCACAATTTCATTTATTTGGTCAAAATGGACTTATAAATAGGACCAAATTTTTTAGTCAAACTTGACTTATAAATAGGATCAGAGTAGTATTAATTATTACTCTCACCCACTATCTTTATTAATTATGAGTATACATATGAAAAAAATAATTAATACTCATTGGAAACAAGCAAGTACCTTATAAAAAGGACCAAATGAACTTATTAGTTGGTACCTTATAATAAAGACCAGAAGAAGTAGTTGATTGATAAAAATTACTATAATAATGATTTAATATGGTTAATTATAAAAATTGCCTTGTTAAAACTCTCCTAATGTGTATAGATGCAAAGAGTTTTGAAAAAAAAAAAATATAAATCTGAAAGTAAAAATGGATTGAATGGAATCAAAACCCTGTACAGTGTTAGCGGCCATTATCCTGGTCCGCCGACCTCATGTGATGCGTATGCCTCTGACTTTTCTCCTGGACTTTTACTCACTAAACTAATATTTCCTCGTATTTTAAATATAAGATAGAGTTAACTTTTTCAGAAAGATTAAGAAAACTAATTAAATCACTTTAGAGTATTTATATTTTTAGCTTTTTCTCCAAATTAGTTTTTTCACTAATAAACTGATATATAACTAAGGATATACAACATATAATATGATTAACTAACTCATTTAACTTTTTTAATCTCTCCAAAAAAATAAATTTTATTTTATATTTAGGACCGAAGGGATTAACTCATATCCCCTCTAAATATACCCCTTCCTGTCTAGGGCATACTTTATTTGGGGAGTTAACATTTGTTCTAAATATAATACATTTTTTTTAATATTTGTTATATTTTTCTAATTTACCTATAATAATGTTTCCACAAAAATAGGCAGGAGTGGGGAGGAAGAAAAAAATGACTAAGATGTTTTAGAAAATACATGTTATATTAAGGGATAGGATATTGTCATTATCAATGTCACTACCACTTTTTCACCGTTACATTAGAATCCCATCTACCTTTATCATTTCTCTTTCCTATTAAGATTCTGATCTAACAGTGAAAAAGTGGTAGTGACATTGGTAGTGACAATATCCTATCCCATATTAATTAATATATTTAATATAATCAAATTAAGTAAATATGTTTTATATTAAGGACGGAGGGAGTATTATATTTGTATATACATATATTATATTAACGGTGATGATTAGGCTCTACTAATCCAAGATTTAGGAGTTGTGTTACTTGTGTAGCAAGTAGGTGGCCTCTAATTAGAGGTCAATAACTAATTGTCTAATCCTACTAGGAAGCCAAGTCATCGATCTCGTGATATAATAATTAAAGTTGCTTGAAGGTAGCTTCCTTTAGCCTCCTCGGCTACTAATAAAGAATGTAGATTCTTCAACTTGGATTATATTCAAATATGTAATTATCCATCAAATTAACAAAAAAAATTATGTTTGAATTCTCATTAGAGGACGTAACCATTTTGTTCGATTCAGTATCGAACAAGATTGTTTATTCATAAGAGGAGAAATCCTAGATAATAATGCTGCTTATAAATTTAAGAAAACATCAAATTGTTTTGTTTTTTTATTATTTTAAAAAGTCGCACGTGGATATAGATTGAGCATAAATTAGAAAAAATTTTAGACGGAGGACAACCAATAAATGGCGACGATTGTCCATTAAGAAAACTTTAAGATGCGTATGGCGGCAAGGGGTGCAGAATTTTATTAATCTGAACTAATTCTTGAAAATAAGTTTGAAAAACATAAAGCTAGTAATAAATGATATAGTTGGCAACAAAAAAAAAAAGATACTCTCTTCACTCTTAATTATAGAACCAAATTGATTTTTTTTAGAGATTAATGAAGCTAGTTAAAGTATTTTAAAGTATTTTTATTTTTTTCTCAAAATTAATTGGTTTAACTATTAAAGTATTTTAAAGTATTTTTATTTTTATGAAATTCGAGACGCCTTCCACAGTTTCTTTCATTGTTTTATTGGGTGTTTGGCCACTACACATTTCGACAGCTGATAAATAATCAAATACTACCAATTTTCCAAAAAAATTATTTGCGCATATCTAATTGACAAAATATTTTTTAAAAAAAATTACACACAACAAAAGAACAGGCATCACAAACCTCACACCATTGAGGCTTGAGTATTCACTACTACTATCCCCAACACTAAATATATGACATGCTTAGCTAAATTATAAATATTTTAGGCAAAAAAATAATCTATAAAATAAAAAAATTGGTTAATTTGATTACCACTTTAGTCCTATTTATAAGTCCAAATTAACTAATTCTCACATACCAGTGAGAGTTAGTTAACACATTAATTATGTGTTAAATTTTTAATTTACCCTCATTTATAATTGGTTCAAAAAATCAACACGAATAATTTTTTTTTCTTTATTGCAATTAATAGGGTATAATTGTAAAAATCACATTTATTAGTTTTAAACTGAACTTATAATAAAGACTAAGAGTTTTGCTTAAAATAGACTTATAAATAAAACTAGAGTGGCATGCAAGGTTGTCAAACTCGCAAGTTTAAGCAAACTCACGACAGTGACGTAAACTTGTATCGTGAATTCAAATCATAAACTCATAATAGTTTACTTTTATTATTAAATAGGTATTACTAGTGTATAATTAAATAATAAAAATATAAAAACGACAACAATTTTATTTAAATATATTTTAAATTCAAATAATTGAAATTAAATCCATCAACATTCATCATTTATCATATTTAACAAAAAAAATCCTATAAAATCCACATATATAAAACTCCTGAGTATGATCAAATCAAAAAAGTTTACATGAGTTTAAGAGTAAGTTAACACAATTTTATAAGTTAGAAACGTAAAAACGATAAACTCGGTGTATAAACTCGTAAGTTTAACTGAGTTTACAAATAACATGAGTTTACCACAGACTCGACTTGTTTTTGTAAGCTAGACAGTAAAAACGGTAAACTCGGAGAGTCAACTCGCGAATTTGACAATAATGATATGTATTATTCTATAATGTGAAAATTGTGTATTTTTTTTCTCAAAATACTCATTTTAGAGTATTAAATGCATCTATGTAGGAGATTGAGAGAGAGAGAGAGAATTAGGAAACAAGAGGAGGGAGGGAGGGAGGGAGAGAGAGAAAACAGTGAAAAAATTAAGTTTATTATTGTTAAACTATCAATTTAACTCTACGAGTTTATTAGTTTTATGTTTTTAATTTATAAAATTGAGTCAATTTGCATTTAAACTCGTGTTAGTGATAAACTAGATTTTATATTTAAGATTAATGATTAATAAATGCAAAAAGAAAAGAACATGCGAGGTGATTCTGTCTGTCCAAAGTCTAAACGAAATTCATAACAAAGATTTGCTTTGCTCTCAAAGTGCGCGTCCGTAATTCGTCCACGTGGCATTCTTGGGAGAAACTAGAAGAAATATGAAAGTGGATAATTATTGCTATAAGTGTATAACACCCACACAAATATCTCATACCAATAATGCGGTCCACGAATCAAATACTTGGTCATTGACCATTCCAAGGCTGGCTTCATCCAAAAGAAACCTCTCCTTTTCCTCAAAGCCTTGGTGGATCAATTATTGATTTTCCTGATATTGCTTCCCTTAATTATCTTCATTTTTTATTTCTTTTCCAAATACGAGAAAGACGGAGGTCTCCAACTTAATAATTAGGAAATCATCCATTCTATTTTTTATTTATTTAAAATGAATGGGGATGAATTATTTTAGTTTTGCTTGTATACTTGAACTTCAAGTATCTCCAACAACGTAAGCATGATTCTTAATGGTTGGTGTGGTGATATATATTTTATACAAAAAATGCGTCCACCTATTGCTTTCTACTCCGTAGTACACATTCTGGTAAACCGTTAAGCAACTAATCATCTATGCTTGTTTGGAATCACGATTAGACACATCATAAGTACTTATTTATATAATTTGAAAAATAAGATTTCTTTGACATTACCTCTACCGTGCCAAAATATTTAAAATAAGCCAAAAGTAAATCAATCCAAAAAGTTTAATCTGGTTAGCCTCCAATGTCCAATGTATGCCGCACAAGAGAATGAGTAGTTTAAGATTTTGACATTCCTTTTACTATTTTCTAGGAGCCCATATGACTATCGATGGCAAAACAAGCATCAAGAGCACTCAATCTTCCAATAATTTTGACTAATAAAGCTGCTGGCTATATAGTATATACTACAAACCAAAGCAATTAAAATTAAATTGAAGATTTTTTTTGGTTATGGAGAATCTTATGGGAGATAAGCAGGCAGGTGCGTGCAGTAGAATAGGAGAAATTTACAATACTGGAATTAGTTGCGCAAAGTGAGGATCATAATTGATTGGCGCAACCCCTCGTCCTTGGGTTCAACTGGCGAAGAGGTCGGACTTCCTCACCTCAAGGGAGGGGTTGGGGGAGGCATCCTAGGGGTCTAGGAAGCAGTGGAAACGCTGGTAGAGGTGGAAACATGTGTACTCTCTGTCCAGTATGCCCTGTGGACTGGGCTCCAAACGCCTTGCCCTTGGATTGTAGATGAGTCCAACCCCTTTCCTAAAAAAATTTTAGCAAAAAAAAAAAAAAAAAATTGATTGGCGCAGGATGCTTCAATGATATTTTTACTAAAAAATAAAACGTGGCCTTATGGTTGTGGGTCAGCTTCTCAAAATTTGATTTGGTCAGCTAAGATAAGTTATGAACTAAGAAAAAGCAAACGAGGAATCTATATCCATCTACCCAAAAACTAATCAACCACAAAGCCTGCCACGTCACTCATTAATTAGGCATAATCAACAGTGTTTTGTGCTAATCTCTCTTCATCCTTAACCACACATATCATATGACAACGCTAGAGACAGAGTACTTCACCTGTGCCAATTGAAATGCTTAATCTATGCGTCACTACCACAATACATCCAAGGTGCCAAATTGCTGTGATAATAACCTTTGAAAAACCTCTATCCTGTAGCATACAGGTGGGTGGTTTGTGTTGGACTTAACATGCATAGAAAGGATTTAATCTTTGTTTATCTGGGTAACTACATAATGATGATAAATTTATCTTATTATTGAAAGAAAAGCAAAATTTGCCGAAATAGGAAAAATGGCTTAAAAGAGAGTCCCAAAGGGAAGGGAGACTTTGATTCAAAGGGATGGGGAGGCCTTGGTTCTCTAGACCGAAAGGCATAAACAGCCAAACTTAATTGGCCACACACAGAGATGGGTGTCTCAAAATGAATAAAGGTGGATGAGATAGACCGATGATAAAAGTGATGATTATCCACAACTCTCAGACCTTTGTCTTCTCATATGTAAATATCCTTAAAAAGAAAAGATGCTTTTTCATTGGATTATGATTTCTCTCCTAGATGGGGCGTCTCGGTCTCCAGATTTACTAAAACTAATGGGGTATTGAGTCAGCTGTGAGGTAAGAAAAAGCAGGTTGCTAATTAAGGTTTGCATTTCTAACACATTATTCTATAAAGATACCCTCATAGACGAGGTCGTCATTGGTAACTTGTTCACCTAAAATTCATATTCCCACGTGCTGAATGGCGAATGGGTATACTATTGTGTGTACGTGTGTCTTACACAGCACCCAAGAGGAATCTATCTGCTGTGTGTGTGTGTGTGTGTGTATACTGTATACTACGTGCACAAAGCTGAGAAAGAAAATTGGTGTACATACAGGGACAGTACCTGTTCATGACGGTAAAAAACGAATATCCAGTCGCAAATCCTTGAAAACGATTATTCGGGTACAATTAACCTAAGGCATGAGTAACAGAATTTTAACATTTATCGGGGATGGTACAGGCAATCAACAAAACAAATATATAATTATCTGTGCAAATAAGCTGCCCATATCATCTTGCATAAAATATAATACTAACCATCTCCAATTATTCTATTTTATATATTGGATAAGGATCATAGGCGTGACTAGCGATGACAGATATTTCAATGGCTGTAGCAGTGATGTGGTTGGAAAATTTGGCTGGTTAAGCATATTCTGAAAATTACACATAGCCAACCCCAAGACTAGTCAAACACAGAAAAATACATAATTAGTTAACTCCCACCAACCATAAAGTCTTGATTGTGACTTCTGTAGTTTTCCATGTGTAGTTTACCTAATCCGTTGGATTGCTCTTTATCCACTGTCAAAATAGCCCATCCTTCAGCTTCCCCTGCTTTCCAACAATGCCTTCTGCCTAACCTCAAATTATTCACTCAGCGCAATCACAAGCTCATCAGGCCTCAAGACTCATGCACATATAATATTTTAGTGGATATTGATAACTAAGATCCCCACCTTGAAATGGGGTTTTCTTTAATTAATTCATGTGATTTGTTGACATATGATAGTGCCAAATGCATGTTAGGCGAGATTATCTCGTTCAAGTATTTTATTCAATAGATTAGCCATATTAACTACTGATTTTAAAAAGAAGAAAAAAGTGGCTAAATAAGATATTCAAGCTGCACATGGAATAGAGGAATCGGAATTCAAATTTTAAATTTTAAAACAGTTTAAGCACAAGCTAGATAAGGTGCATGGTCAAGTAATGGCAACGCCACTCTGTGCGGGGTGGAGAAGTAAAATGCATTTCCGCATGTGAACTTCATACAATATTGTAAATTGAATCATGCAGTGCATGACTTTTACTGCATCATTGCCCATTGGAATAAGTTTTTGAGAAGTGACACGAAATATTGACTTGACCTAGAAATCCTGGGTTATATTTCCCTACCTTTGATGGAGCAGCCTTCATATGCATGATATTTAGATATATTAAATATATAAAAATTGAAGACTTTTATGGTATAAAATATAAATCACGCATAATATGAAATTATATCTACTCAAACTTTCTGTAGATAGATGTTCATGTGATAGGAAAAATGGAGAAATTAAGATCACGTTGTTTACCTTCCAGTAAACATTCACATAGTCACTAAAGGCTACCATGACAAGTGGAAGCCTCTTTCATATCCCAATTTGACGTCAAAGAATTTCATCAAATGTGAAGCATCCTTGGTCATGTCAGACATGTCTGGGACTCAATCTCATGTTTTGAGTTTTTTTCATCGTAACTCATGTCCCAACACAAGGTGAGCTGCACCTCTGTTTCAATGTTAAAAGCACGTACAAGCTGCATACAAAGAGCATAATTGACATCTGATCATTTGCTTTTAACACAGCTACAAAAGAAATTTTAGAAAGCAATGAAAATTTGATCAGCACTATGATTAGAGTCCACAACAAGAAACCCAATACTAATACTGACTATAGAGGATAAAAGAGATACTATTAATGATCCTTGCCTCCGTTCAAGTGATCAGCAAAATCAGCTATAAGTCCAACTGCAACCTGATGATTTTTTCAAAAAAAAATGAAAGTACTCCTGTATAAGATTTATTGATTTATTGATTTACAGAAGGTGCATACCTGGCCAAGGACAAATATGTAAACTAAGGAAGACTGAAGTTATTAAAAAAAAAAACTAACATGTCCTCAAAGAAAACAAAAAAAGGGCGGTTCAATTTACAAGGTTCCACTAGGTGAGGTCTGGGGAGGGTCAGATGTACGCAGTTTTACCCTGCAAGTTTAAATTCAGGTGAATGTGCAGATTTAACATCCAATCTTCCAACAATTCCTTCGGTATCTACATTCATATGTCCAAATTCTACTTCCAGATTTTAGGCAGCAAGTCCCTGCAAGTAATTATAATGGGCTATTGGGTTTATTCTCCATAATATACAGCACAGCTCTGAAATTTATATTCTAATGTCCAAACTAATGAATATCCATGACAGATGAGTTCAGCTCTAATCTAATAATATTCACTAAGGTCAACCATAAGTCAGGAACAGATTAATATAGATTGCATGTCAAGTCTGGGTATACATAGAGAAAAGATGCTCTACACCTTATGGAGCATACTATGAACTTGATAAGATTGTTAAACAATAGAAAAGGTCATCAAGGAATAACTGTGTCATCGGATCCAACCGCAACATGAGACTTTACTGATCCCAAAAGGAAAAACCCCGCTCTCTTTTTACGCTTCTAATCTCAGGTTGGCGAAGAAAATCTTTCTCCTTATCTGGTTTATTAGGTATATCCTTGATATTCTTTCTTGAAGAATCACTCTCTAATTTTTTGTGCTCTAAATCTGTCATCTGGTCCTTTGCTACCTGTTTAGCAGAAAGCCACGCTTGAAGCATTTCATTTGTTTTTGGTTCTGGAAGGAAGCCTTTCTCCTGCATCTCATTATAATATTTGTAAGCTTCCTCCAGCTTTCCATTAAAAAATAGACCATGAATCAGTACAATATACGAGCTACGATCAGGGTTGACTCCACTTTCTCTCATCTCACTCCATAGCTTAAAGACAACATCAAGCTGTTGCCATCTACTAAACTTTCTTATCAACATTAGATAAGTCTCAGTAGTTGGGTAGCAGCTGCATTGCCTCATTTTGCCCAGAAGCTCAAATATTTCTTCCCTGGTCCTTAGGATACGGAAAAAAGCATGATAAGTCCGAATTGTAGGGGACAGACCCCGCTGCACCATCTCATCCAAAATTTCTTTAGCTTCATCAATTTTGTGGGCTTTACATAGAGGATTGATTAGTGAGTTGTAAGTAACAGTATCTGGAGAAATGTTGGCATCTTCCATTGTTCTCAGGAGATTGACAGCTTCTTTCACAAACCTACCCTTTGCGAGAGCATGAATAACCGAATTATAAACTTTCCTATCTGGAGCGATCTTTGTTTTCTTTATCTGGTCAAACAGCCTGAATACCTTGTAAAGTTTAGAAGCCTTTGAATAGCAAGACATGATGCTTGCATAGGAGACAACATCATATTGGATTCCTCTCTTGCCCATCTCCTGCCAAATTCTCTCTGCATGACGTGGGCTAACAATCAGATTAGACCATCCATTTAGAATAATGTTAAAGCTTTTGGTGTTGAGTGGAAATACATTTTTGTTGCAGAAAAGAAGATGCTCAGCATCTTCTACATTCTTGTACCGACAAAGGGCAGAAAGAAGGCCTTGAAATTCCTCCATTCCAACTTGAAAGTTGAATCTTTTATATGCATAGAAAGTACTTATAGCTTTTCCAACATCACGTACAGCACAGTACCTCCTAATCATAATCAAGAGAGTTTGAGGGGTGACAAGAGATGGACCGGTACTACCTCGTCTCATTTCCTCAATTAAGGTCCAAGCAGTATCAAACTTCCTCATTTTACCAAGGATATATATCATGGAGTGGTACTCACGAACAGAATGAACATAATTCGGTTGCTTGCCTGCCCAAAGGAAAAAAGTGAAAGCTGCTTCCCAATCATTCCGAATTCTTGAAAGAACCTCTACAACCAACTCTGATGATACAGTAATATTGCAATGCTCGAGCTTAAATTTAATTTCAGATGGTCTACAACCTGCTCCGCGTAATATGTCCAATATGGTTTTAACATCTTCCCCAAGACCATCATCCCTTAAGTCTAACTGACAAAGGTTAGTATGATTGATCTTGTCAAGTTCATCCAGCAATTCCTCATCATCATCACCCGAAGTCTCATCAAAACCTAGAGTTGGGACATCAGTTGTCACTCTAACTTTTGTGGTCGGGGATGAAGAGGAAAACAGGGCTGAGAAACCAAATTGTGGTGGAGCCGGAAAAGAGGCAGGCACTGAAGGCTTCAAGAAATTGAAAGCAGTGTTCGGGAGCTGCTCAAATATACGACTGTGATTAACAGAGTATAAATTCTGACGGATGAGTAGCACAACAGAGAAAACAGATAGATTGGATCTAATTCGGATCATGTGTCCAAATCCGTATACAACAACTACAGTAGTTGATGATGAATAAAGGGCGGAGCTCACATGTTTTCCAATGTATCAAAAATAAAGAAAGAAGGCGGAGCTCACAACTATCAACTGAAAATGGAAACCGGAGAGAGGGTTCTAAGTGAAAAATAAGTATCCATACGTTAATTGCTCCAGGACGAACCGACTGTATCACTTTCGTCGATTCAGAAACCACTGAGCACAAGCTGTTTGTAAAAATGCCCACAAGAAACGAATTCAACAGATTGGTCAAACACAATTACATAATATGTGCACTGTCGGGCAAAAAGAAACCATGGCGTTGAAGGATGCTTCGAAGAAACGAACCTCAAATTTCGCAGGCGAGGGATTAGAATCAGGAGGGGGCAACTCGCTTGCGGTAACCGGTCACAGGTTAGGACAGGAGCCCTTCAGAGGCCAAATTAAAATTTGGACTTGGGCTCTCGTCCCCTCCTTTTATATGGTTGGGGGGTAGCGCGTTTTTTCATTTCCCTCGCACTCCCCTCCGCTGCGGCGCTGCGCGGTGTTATAACTTATACGTAATTTTGTTCGTTACAGGTGTTATACGTATATTATACTCGATTTTACTTTCCTTTTGTATTACTCTTGAACACATGGCCTTGTGTTAAGGGGGGAAAAGGAAAAATCCAAAATTTAATTAATTTAATTTTGTCCTGAAAATCACTTGCAGGTATTAATTTATTCAATTTTAATCCGATTCTCTATTTTTGTCATAAATAAATTTTATCTTTATTTATTAATTCTTTATTTTATTTCTGTTCAATTTATTCCAATCTAACTAATGATTAACAATTTTTTAAAAGTTTGATAAGTCATCAACCTTTTTATGGATCACTTTAATTTAATGGTAATAGAAGAAAAGTTACTGAATAATTTTTAAAATTTGAATCAAATTGAAATAAAATTAAAATAAAGAACAAATAACGAACTTTTATCACGAATCAAAACCGTTCACTTAATGAATAAACAAAAATGAAATGGTATTGCTATTTTCTCATTCCTAAGACCCACATATGTGAGATAATTGAATCGAATCAGTTTCCGAGAGTCGCAAATCTGATAATCTGTGAAGAACAAATGAAATTTAATGACGCTATATATCTTCTCCGATTATTACTGAGACGCACACCCAATTCCAATCTCAGTTCAGCGCGGTTGCAATTTCTGGTCATCCAAAAATGGGCAGTATTTCACCTCTCAAACTTTTACGGGAAATATGAAAGTGCGCTTGAAGAATCCGGACGAGTAATAATCTAACGTGATGATACAGCTTCTATAGCACTGCCTAATGGCCATGCTGCTTCAACGAGAGAATCCTGATATTTCACTTTCTTCACCAATGTAATCTCTTGCCAGGGATCTAGGCCTGCCGACAAATGGAACCAGTCAGGGCAGGAAGATGACGCCATTGCTCAAATTTTTGTTTAAAACATGATTTATATTCAAATATCGGTTCAAAACTTACCAAACCCATCAACAAGCAATGTATACTGATATACAAGATCCATGCATATAAACGGAAGATTCCCCTCCCCAACGCTTTGATAAGTGGATTTAGCATCCTCAAGTTTAGTTTCACAAGCTCGCTTCGCTGCATCCTCAAAATCCACAGGATGAACTTTGGCAACGGGTGAGTTTGGATCAGCAATACCAGCCTATGAATAAAATTTCTTATTAGCAGAATTTAGCATGGCCATGCAATCGGGATTAAAGAACAGATGACCCTTTCAGTCCTAGTTCCACATTCTGAGAGAATAATAAAATACCTCAGCAGCCCGATCAAAGAAAAATGAAGCCACAAAAAGTTTTTTCTGACCATCTCCTCCTCCACCATTCCATATCCCACCAAAAGTGCACTTCATATGCGTGCAAGCTGACTCATTAACTTTGAGAGCCTTGAGAACTACGCTTTTACATTCATTCAGGCTTGCACCCGTGGGGAAGGCTGAGGCCTTGTATGACTTTCCTCCATAGTTGTAAGACCCTAATAAGTAGGAAAAAAAATACGCCTGTCATTTGCACTATATTCTAATTGCGAAGAAAATACCTAGGTGCAAATTTCCATGGATTCAGCTCTGAGCACTGAATTTTGTTTCCTTTTTTGTTGGGGGGGGGGGGATGGGTGTTCCAGTCTTGAAAAACCAAAGCTTTGGAGAAAGGAGAAAACTATATTTACCATCAAAGCCAGATAAGATACAAGGATTGTTAGAATCTTCAGAAACCTTTAAAATCTCTGCACGAGCTGCCAGTAATCCATATCGCAAGTAACTGAAAGAAAGATGTTAAATGCCGTTAGCCATGGAAAATGGTTGAGTCTGTCTATAACTGATAGAGGAAGAAAGGAATAGAAGAGAAAACAAGTATATTTCATTCACACTTTTGGCAATTGATCAGTACAGCAGCTATATCCTATTCAGCCTAGCCACGTCAGTGCTCTCTTTCTCTCTCTTCTAACTAATTCTGGTTCCATTCCCTACTATTATTTACTATAAGGCCCTTAAGTAGAGAATACATATATCATTACTCCTCCCCTAAAAAGAATCCTTGTCCACAAGGATCTCATGAGTAGGCTCAGCAGTGGTAGGAAAATTGGGAAATTGGCCCTGTATAGCGGAAAGGTCTTCCCAGGTGGCATCCTCCGGTTGTGTCAGCTTCCATTGGATAAGGACTTGAGTAAGCTGGAAGGTTGTTGCGGCGTACCAGCTTGCGGCTCAGTATTAATTCAGGTTCAAGGGCAAATTGGCCTTGGTCATCCACTGGAGGAAGTGACTGTGCAATAGGAACAGCAGGACCAACATGCTTCTTGAGAAGGGAGACATGGAAGACAGGGTGCACACGAGTGGTGGAAGGGAGGTCAAGCTCATAAGCCACAGCACCAATTTTTTTCAAGACTCTAAAGGGCCCAAAATAGCGTGCAGCCAATTTGTGAAGGGAAGAGCTGTTCAGCAAGTTCCTTCTGAAAGGATGAAGTTTGAGATAAACCATGTCCCCAATATGTAGTTGCCTTTCAGTTCTGTGTTTGTTGGCTTGCTGCACCATGCGGTGTTGTGCTTGCAATAAATGATCCTTAAGACTATGCAAAACCAATTCACGAGACAAGCAAGTTCGATCCACCAAGTCATTGGAGGAATCCCCAGCAATATAAGGAAGATGAGTGGGTGGAGAGACACCATAGACAGCTTCAAAAGGAGTCATACCAATGGCTGAGTGATAGGTGGTATTATACCATAATTCAGCGAGGGTTAACCACTTAGTCCATTGCTTAGGGAAGTCACCAGTCATGCAACGGAGGTAGCACTCCAAACAACGATTAAGGACTTCCGTTTGCCCATCCGTTTGAGGATGATAGGCTGAAGAATAGTGAAGGTTTACACCATATAAGCGAAACAATTCCTTCCAAAATTTGCCACAAAAAATTGGATCTCTATCAGACACGATAGACTTAGGGAAACCATGTAACTTGACAACATTATCCATGAAAATATGAGCAACATCCACTGCTGTAAAAGGGTGTTTGAGGGCCATAAAATGAGCAGCCTTAGACAGACGATCCACTACAACAAGGATTGTGGTTTTAGAGTATGATTTCGGCAGCCCACTAATAAAGTCCATAGACAATTCAGACCAGACATGTTCAGGAATAGGAAGTGGTTGGAGGAGACCCGGAGAAGCAACCAATTCAGGCTTAAAACGTTGACAAGTAGTGCATGCACGAACAAAGTTACGAATATCCTTTTCCATGCCTTTCCAATAAAAAACGGAAGCAAGACGCTTAAAGGTTGAGTGTATACCTGAATGTCCGCTAACACCTTCGGCATGGAAATAAGTAAGAAGATCATGGCGAAGAGTGCGGTCGGCTGCCACAACTAATTTCCCTTGGCGTTTCAGTAGTTGATGTTGCCAAGTATATTTGGAATGAGAATCAGGATTCTGTTCTAAATCCTTAATTAGCTGCTGTAAGGAGGTATCAAGAAGCCAAGAATCACGAACACGGTCATAGAGAGGAGAGACCGGAGAAGAGATAGCAAAACATGAACTGTCAGGTCTACGGGATAAGGCATCAGCTACCACATTGTCACTACCCTTTCGGTATAAAATCTCATAGTGCAGACCCCACAGTTTATGTAACCACTTAAATTGTTGTTCATTCAGATCCCTTTGCTCCAATAAGTGTTTTAAGGGTAAGTGATCTGTACGAATGAAAAATTTCCGACCTCCCAAGTAAGAACGCCATTGCTTAACAGCAAACAGAATAGCAAGGATCTCCCTCTCATAGGTAGATAAATGTCGCTTAGTCGGAGCCAATACTTTACTAGCGTAAGCCAAAGGATGGCCATTTTGGGATAACACTGCCCCTAATCCAGAACCTGATGCATCAGTCTCTATAACAAAAGGGTCATTGAAGTGAGGCAAAGCAAGAACAGGAGGAGACATCATGACATCCTTGAGTGTCTGAAACGCATGGGCAGCAGCTGGAGTCCATATAAATTTCTCAGTTTTGCGTAACAGGTCAGTTAATGGTTTACTGATGGAACCAAAATGTCTAATGAAGCGACGGTAATATCCTGTAAGGCCGAGAAATCCCCTCAATTCACGGAGAGACGATGGTGTGGGCCAAGAAGAGATGGCTTCAAGTTTGCGAGGGTCAGCTTGAACCCCTTGAGCAGAGATTAAATGGCCCAGATAGTCAACTTGGGTAGCAGCGAAGATACATTTAGTGTGTTTAGCAAATAATTGGTGCTTCCGCAAAAGAGAGAGTGTAAGATCCAGATGTTGTAAATGAGAGGACCAATCTTTGCTATAGACTAAAATGTCATCGAAGAAGACCAGAATAAATTTGCGTAAATAAGGCTTGAAAACAGAATTCATAAGACCTTGAAATGTGGCCGGAGCATTGGTGAGGCCAAATGGCATGACCAAGAATTCATATAACCCTTCATGCGTCCGGAAGGCCGTTTTAGCTATGTCATCAGCCCTCATTCTGACCTGGTGGTACCCAGCCCGCAGATCCAGCTTGGAGAAAAATGTAGAACCTGTTAGCTCATCAAGTAACTCATCAATCACTGGAATGGGAAATTTGTTCTTGATAGTGGCTTCATTTAACTTACGGTAATCAACACAAAACCGCCAAGTTCCTTCCTTCTTCTGAACCAGTACTACCGGGGCAGCAAAGGCGCTTGAACTCTCACGAATAATGCCACTTACAAGCATTTGGTGAATCTGGTTCTCAATTTCAGTTTTCTGAACAGGACCATGTCTATATGGTCGACAACTGATAGGGGTGAAGTCCTTGAGAGGAATGGAATGATCACAGGCCCTTAAGAGCTCCTCAGAATGGACGCTCGCATCAGCATTCAACCCCTGTACACTAACAGGGCAGCCACCACTCTGAAACTCAAACAGCTTGGACTCCATGTCCATTGAAAAACGACCCAGAGTTTTGAGCCAATCAACACCCAAAATGGCATCATACCCACCTATCTTCATAACCAGGAAATCTGAACAGAAATGCAAGCCACCTATTTCCCAACTCAGATCAGGGCAATATTTAGAAAGACTCACCTGACGGCTATCAGCAACTGACAAGCGAATAGGGTCCCGCTCCTTCATTTTCAGTCTCAGGCGGCGAACAACTCCGGCATCAAGAATGTTGTGCGTGCTACCAGTGTCAACTAAGACAATGATTGGTTGATTCTTGATTCGTGCGCGAAGTTTTAAAGTGGAAGTATGGAGACGCCCTTCAATGGCATTAATACTGCCCTCAGCCGTGCCTTGAGCATCACCCAAAGCATCTTCAAAGTGCTCATCCTCATCGTCAACGATTAGCATATACAGATGAGATTCTTTACACCGGTGAGCGGAGGAGTATTTCTCAGGGCACCAGTAGCACAAGCCTTGGCGGCGCCGGTCGTCCATTTCGCGTTTGGAGAGGTGCCGAGTAGGTCTCGAAACTGACCCTAGAGATGGAGCTGAAGATGAGTGTACAACAGAGGTAGAGGGAGACACGGTGCCAGTGGACTTAGAGAAAGAGCTCTGAGATTTTAGAGGGTCTGTAGAATTGGAAGAAAATGGCCCAGACTTAGAGCCCATTACTGTTGAGTATTTGGAGCCTGAATCCAATCCACGACCATAAGAGCCTGAGGATGAAAATCTTCGATCACGGCCTGGTGAGTTCTCATGGAGGGTGCGGATGGTAGCTTCCTGTAATCTGGCGGAGCAAGTGGCGCTCGCTAATGACGGCGGCGAGAAGTTCAAGACGAACTGGCGGATGTCGGAGCGGAGACCGCCGATGAACAGCTTCACCGCGATAGGCTCTGGAATGTCGACCTCCGATAGAAGCTCGTCAAACAGGCGTTCATAGTCAGCGACCAACCCATCACCCTGTTGGAGCTTTTTCAGGGCAATCAACGGGTGTTCTTCCTTAATGTCGGTAAACTTCTCCTCCATCTGCTTGAAATAATCCACCCAGCTGATTTCAGTAAAGGCACGATGACGCATAAAAGTTTGATGCCATCGTAAAGCATGCCCCTCCAAGTGAATGCTGAGGAGTCGAATCCGATGCTCCGATGGGGTACCGTCAACCTCAAAGAACTGACGACAGCGATAAGCCCAACCTCGAAAATCAGAACCGTCGAACCTCGGGAATTCCACACGGCTCTGTTTTGTAGGAATGAAGTAAGAGGAAGATTGTTGGGGGTTGTGGGTGTGCGACGATTGTTGGCCTTGCTGCAACTCATGGAAGGTTCCGAATGGTGGGACACGGGGAAGCACAATAGAGCCAGAACTACCATCTCCGATTCCAGTAGAGCCAGTAGATTGCTTCCCATTTGTGGAATTGGGAGGAGAAGTGAAACGTGTTTCAAGCTTGTGCATCAGGTCTTCAAGTCGATTGGCAGTCTGTTTGAGGTCAGCAATCTCCTTTGTACTCTGTTCAAGACGGGAATGCATCGTGGTGCGGAGCGTGTCGATACGGTGCTCCAGCTCACCCAGGCGGTCCTGGGATCTCGTGTCCGGCGGCGGTGGCGCCATGGCCAGACAGAAGGCTTTGATACCTTGATAGAGGAAGAAAGGAATAGAAGAGAAAACAAGTATATTTCATTCACACTTTTGGCAATTGATCAGTACAGCAGCTATATCCTATTCAGCCTAGCCACGTCAGTGCTCTCTTTCTCTCTCTTCTAACTAATTCTGGTTCCATTCCCTACTATTATTTACTATAAGGCCCTTAAGTAGAGAATACATATATCAATAACAGTAGTCATATGAATAGCCTTGCTAAGTACAACAAATGATGGTGGACTCGCGCCCATGTGTTAATTCTGCCTGAAACTGTACATGCTATAGCAACTCACGTTGGCATATCTTAAATCTAGAGTAAGAAGAAAACCTGTGAACATAGAGGTAATACTTCCTTCCCCTCAAGAACATCTCTTTAATGTATGAATCCTCTCCATCTGTTACTTTGGGAGCCTTCGCAGCATCAGCATCTGAGATGGCATATGCCATTTGAACAGATCCACCCCCAAGATCAACTACTCCAACTGTCTTAGAATATGTTTTTCCCAGGTTTCCCAGAAGATAGTTGATAGTCACCTGAATCAAACAAATAGCAAGGTTAGACAAATCTCCGTGATTAATTTTTCCAATCAACTATCAAAGAATAGTTTCCCATATGACATGATTTATTTATTGTGAGACTTCAAACTTCATTGGATTACTCACAAATTGTAAAGCAGTACCTTGCATTTTGAAGTCAAAGTTTATAATTAAGGATAACAAGACACATACCCCACAATAATAATATTTATCATGGAAGAACAATCAAAAGAATTCACATTTAAGTACTCTAAATTATCTAATGTACAATGTAAGCGTAACCTGAAAGACTTTATGGGTAAATTATTACCGATTAATTATTTTCAACCCTTTTCACAATGCACAACTGGTAGAGCCAGTAAAATTTCTTCAGAATGAACGAATACAAATACTTCTAAAAAAGATACTTATCCCTTATTAAAAGGGAACTAAACAGAAATTCTTCTACAAGAGACCTGAGGAAGCCAGGAAGGCATTGTTGATAAAATGAAAATCTCTCTCTTTCTCTCACATGCGCGCACACACATTTGACCCTTTTAATCTATCAAATTCAGTAATCTGTCATAACAGAGCTCAGTTCAATACAAATAAACCTGAACTTCACACTTCCAAAAGCTGCAGTGCCGTCCCTCTATTGGTCAGCAATACCCACCAAGTGATAGCTGATGTGGCCAGTCTATTACCCATTATTTTTCATAAAAGTAGTATCACTACTTATCATCAGTATCAATATATAAAATATAATATTTATAGAGAGCCATGCTATTCACAAATCATAAACAAAGGGGCTTCTCTCAGTTTTTGTGCAACCTTTTTCAGTTTTTTCAACATTTCTTCACACATTTTTTTGGGTTCCATACAATTTTGTTTTTGTTCTTTGAATATATCTCCATATATTTTGGTAGGATTTAAATGTGAGAAACATAATTACAATCTCAAGAAACTTTAAATTATTCTTTTTCCCATGCATCATCGTAGGGGAAAAGATGTCTAGTTGAGGCTAAAATAGTAATCGTCCATCATATATATCGTTACTATGCCTTTACTTTGTCACATCAGCAGCTAAATCCCACTCCCTCCAGAAAACAATGAAATCTAAATATTTGGTCCAGTTCATTCTTTCTTACCCTTAAAGACCTAAATTGATTGAGTTAAGGCTGACGAACTACTGATTTATTCACGTTCTAGTGCCAAAAAATTAATGACAACTTCTACATCAAATTATTTCTAGCTGGGCTAAAAAATAAAGGTGATAAAGGAACCACATTATGAGAAATTACAACTATTACAAGAATTAAAGTGACACAACTTTTGACCCCCAACCCCCAAAAATTGACACAATAAATGCTCAGGTGCTAAATTAAGACCAAAATCAAACCAGTCCGAGAAAGTAAAATATTAATTGTTTCTGTTTTTCAAGGGGTAATTGCATTTATCCACCCTTACTTTTGCCCTGATCTTTCAGTTAAACCCCTAATGTCTAAATTGTTTCAATTAAACACCATAAAATCTAAATTGTAAGTTACATACATCTTTGACAGTGTGACTCATGAAACTACTAAATCACTCTTCCCATTGTAATTCCCCATTTTACTCTCCTTAATCTTCCTCAATGATGGTATCACCCAAATATTACAGTCCCTCCATCACTTTCTCTATCTTCCTCACACCAGTGCCCCATTCCTAATACATTATTTGAGGGCATCTGATATGGAAATGGTGGTATGTTACTTAGATAACTATATAAAAGCAACAAATTGAGAAAGACAGGTGAAATGGGTGTTCATTGTGATTCAATAATATATCAAACCAAAATCCAAATAAAACAAGGTACACAACACACAGGCGTGCAATATTTTTTTAAGCAAACTTGCTTAGGGGGAAAAACCAGGATTCGACAATCCTAACTGATAAGATTATAAATCATACCCATTGATAAGCACCTTCTTGGGTTCCATCCAGTACTGTAACTGCATCAGCCCCAGATTTTAGAGTGCTTCTATCCTTCAGAAAATCCTTAACCTAAATAAATAATTTGAAAACCTTTAAGTTAATAGAGTTGATATAGCCTTCTAAGCATTCAACATGATAAGATGTAGCTATACTCACAGCTTGCAAGATCCTATCAGAAGCATCTCCTTCCAAAGCCCTCAAACCTGCCGTTGCCTGCATTACCATAGAAATTCAATTTTCCTTCAGAAACTCCGATGTAATACCAATATACTTTGAAATATCAATAGTACTATCGTCAGTGACAAATGGGACGAGATATACCCACCCCAACTTTAACGGGCGTCTTTGGGCGTAAGCTCCTGGGAACAACACTTTCCGCTTTGTCTAAAAGGGAAATGAGGGAACCCGCGGCCTCCTGGGGATTCTGAGCGTATGCACTCAAACCCGGTTTTATCTACAATATAATAATTAAGAGTGTCAGCGGTAAAGAGGATGATAGATGATAGTTGACGCAAATAAGCGCAAATTAGTAATTACAAAGGCACAGCAAAGACATAAAGATGCCACCTGCTCAAAAAGCTCAAGATCTTGGCCAATGTGAACAAGATCTAGATTGTGATCAAAACGGAAGACGTGTACACGGCTCCCGGAACTACCAGCATCGAAGATAACAGCAAAGGAATCAGAGAATTTATGGTTGGAGTTAATTTTACGATGAGCGAGAGCATAATCCTGAATGAGTTCGTCGGAAGAGCTTGCAGGCATTAAGTAGAGTACAAAAGTAATGAGAACTAGTGGAACGGAGACCACTAACAAAATCCCTCGGAATTTACAGATCTTGTCGGAGAAAGACTCTTGTCGACTGGGGCGCTTGAGCATTTTGCTAGATTCGAATTCGGGCAGGTGTTGATCGGTGGAATAGGAAGGTGGAGAATTGTTGCCCTGCCCTTCAAAAAGATCAGCCGCAGATGGCGATCGGTACCGGATCTGACCGTTTCCAGTGGCAGGCGGACCCTTCAACTGCTTGGGCTCTGGTAGCGGATCCAGCTCTAAGTCTTGAGGATTTCTACAGAGTGATGGAAAATGATCTATTGGTCTGTGAATTGAATAATCTGAAAACGACGAGCATATGAAAACGTCGTCCAATTCAGTGCAATCGAGATGGGCGGTCGCCACAAGAAAAATGCTTGTTGGTTATGAGGGCAAAGAAGATTACAGTGATGGCGCCGATGATGACGCGATGAAGGCAATGATGGCCAGTGAAACAATTCAACTCTCTTTCTCTGAAATGAGAGAAATGTACTTTGCGTGTCAGTGGAATTTGTTTCATGTAGTGATGCAACCGTAAATCACTCAATTGTAATCAACGACACCGAGTCAGGTCTCCCAGTTGGACTCGGAAACGCGCATTCCCGCGTTGTGCGTTGTTCTGGCTCTCCTAATCTTTTTCTCATTATCCCTCATCATCTTTAAATCATATCCATCCAATTAATCATAATACTACTTTAACATCTCTCTCATCTTCTCAATCAATAGACAAGATAGGCTAAAGATAAGAAGAAGAGAAAAATGATTATGAGAAAATCCTCTCCCGTTGTTCGAACCTTTCCATAACTTCGGCCAAAAAAATCTTCAACCTCTTTCTCAGATAAAAATCATGGGTTAATAAATACTATCGTGTTCCTTTAAATATATTTTTAAGTTTTGGTTGCTGAAATTTTAAATTAGAAGTTTTTATCTACAAAATAGTTTCGATTTTTATTAAGTTATATGGAATAAAATCATATTTAAGATATCAAAATCTATGATTTAAAATTTAAGAGATGATAATTAAAATGAGGGTAAACTGAAATAAGGGTTAAATTAACCCCAAAATTATTATAAATAACTTGACAAATTTTTTTTAAAAAAAAACACAAGGATTTAAAAAATAAAAATAAAAATGGAAGGGAAGGGAGAATCGGCGTCGCTGTGACAAAAAACGCAAGGTTGGAGAGAAAATTGAAACGCTGTATCAGTTGCGGTCAGGCACAATTTTCATGACCTGGTTCAGAAGGAAACGACAACTAATTACTTCAAGTGTCGTGTCACCCTTTAGAACCACTTAAATAAGTTGCGGGCTTGCGGCATTCATTCTCGATGAACACTCACAGTAACTTCTTTTAACCAGAATAGAATTTCTTCGGGCATTACTCAGACGGAAAGTAAGTTGTCCTCTCAAGTCTCATCACTAATGAAAAACTTACTCTCTAGACTTGTTTATAAGACAAAATGAGATGTTTAAAATTTTGAGGGGAATATACAGTTTAATCATTCATTTACATTTATATTGTATTGACTTTGTCTCTATAAGCATTATTTAGCTATTCCGTAAAGAGTTTAGTTGAAGAGTTATTGAATTTTATAACAAAATTAATGAGATTTAAAGTTTTTTTTTTATTTTATGTAAAAAATATTGGAAGTGCATATAAATAGGATTAGATGAATATTTATTTAATTTAGAGACACTAAAAATATTAAATAAATTACTTAATCATATGACATGTGAATTGTTGTATAACATTATATTATATATAAGTTTATAGATATTGAGCAAAAAATATATAAGTTTATAGATAAGATAAAATAATTGTTTAAAAAATACAAAAATATCTCCAAAATTCACACGGAGTAGTTAGCAGGTCAGGTTGGCAGAAACGATCCAAGTTTAATGGTTAATTAGGTGTCTAGATCAGAATCTCGAATAAATTGATTATTGACGTTAGAGCTGAGTCCCAAAAAAAAAAGCTTTAAAAAGGAACCATGAGTTCAGGTTCAGCACAGATGTATGAAATGGCCAGACACAACATGTTATTGATTGATGATCAGCTGAAAGCTGGAGTCCCAACAGCAACAAGAAAGGCGAGAAGGAAGGAACACAAGAGAAGAAAGAAAAAGGGCCCAACGATTAGAGCTTACATATATATGAAGCGAACATAACCACATCTACCATGCCTCTTCAGGCTTTCTTCTGTTTCTTTTCTGGTGCAGGTGGGGGACACAAAATCCGGAACACCCAAGCAGCTACTATGGCTCCAATGAAGGGGCAAATCCAGTACACATAGAATTGGTCCCATGTATTGTGCCAGTTGTTTACGTATGCCCAACCAAATGCCTGCAAACATAACAAACTCAGTTATTCATTACCCATTATATCACAGTCAAGCACATAGGTTACAGAATCATTATCATTTATTTACAAATTCGTTTTTCTTTTGGGAGGGGGGAGTTCAATTTAGGTTGGAGCAACTCAAGCATCACAATAATGCTTAAGAGGTATCTTTGAAGTTGGGAAAGAAAATTTCTCAACATCACTGAGTACTGACAATGTTATCAGAGACATTATATCATGTGTGAAATAGCTAGTCTTTTTAAAATTCATGGTCTAATTGTCCATCACGGTTATAATAGAGGAAGAAGTGCCATTAGGGCAAACTGGAGCCGAGGTGAGGAAAATGTCCTGACACATTTACCAAAGGGAACTACAGTCAATAGTTTTGAACAAACTTAGTCACGCAATGAATTTGAGACAAAGATGTTTTTCCCCACTTTTCTTTTTCTGACAGGACAAGCTTGGCAAGTACATTTGGGTTATGTTGAGAGAGAATATGATATCCTGTTCATAAACTGATATCATAGGTAATTATCTATCCTACTTTAATCATACTTCCTCAAGAAAGAAATGCAACTTCAGTTGCATAAACAGAGCATGAAATACAACTTCTAGAGCAAATTCATTAAGGTTATAAACTGATCAAGCATTTTTCCAAAAATTCACTGCTTCCCCCAAGTATAAGGCAACGTCAATGAAATATTAATCTGTCACATGACGAGCAAAAATCTCACGCATGACCCACCACATGCACAGAAAGAGAACTTTATTATCCTTATTTCAAAGTAAAAAACTGATGGAACACCAGAACTCACCATCCTATTAGAGTTACACTATATAATACAAGAAGACAGGCCTAAAATATACCTAAATACACAATTCACTGGAACAAAGTGCTAAACTAAAAATATTATCAAGGCATATAAAAGAGGACAAGAGGAGCCAAAGAGGAATGGGAAGAGACCACCAAGGGTTACCTTGGACTGAACTTTTTGTGATCATCAGGATTATTTAGGGTAGCATGAGGGGAGTACATAAACAAACCCTGATTTTCTATCAGTTTAACAACACTCACACCTTTGGAATTAACAGCCCTGGACAGAGATAAAAGTGTGCCGTTCACAAATCAACACGCAAAAGTCATCTTTAGCAGTAGTGCCAGAGTGAGTGAGATTCCAAGAAAAATGAACATAACGAAGATAGCATACATTAAAAAGCTATTTAATGTTATCACGATCTAGTGTTATTGTTGATCAATACAATAAAAAATTCACATAAATAGCAAGACGCAGACCAATGGCCTTTGTACTGCAAGTGATTAGTTTTATGTATTAAACAACAGAAGGTTAGGACAGGGTAGGACCTATGCACACTAACTGTGGCGGAGAAAACATATTAATCAGTATTTTACGTAAGAACTATAAATTCATATCACACGCCCTATTACATCTGGATATCTTATCTCCCAATTTATACTCAGCCGTGTACTTGGGTGCCTAACCTACTAACAACCTTCAACCTATCGCCTAACTACTCAATATTTCCATATAACACAAACTTTCAAAAGGAAGTCACGCCATGCAAAACAGTACTTAAGGTTGGGACATGGAAGGTATACCTTTAGGAATTATATGAAAGACAACAATTTAGACGGAATAAAATATTTTGAAAACAATGGGACAAGGAGTACAACGGTAAAATAACAAGTCCTTTTCCAATGTTATCAAACAATGTGTTATAAAATTCAAAAGCTAACGCAATGATGTGATCACTCACATTGGCAGGATTCATGGAGGGGCCGGTGTAAGCAGAGCCAGCCATGACCAGAGCCACAGTAGACATAGCCAGCAACCAGGTCTTCAACAATTCACTGCGAGGACCCTGAGTATGATAAAAAGAACAGCCAGAGTGATCACAAATGTCAGAACCCCTTCAGCAATAGCTCCAGTATGCAAATCAACCTTCAACGAAGGTCCGCCGATCAAGTGTCTAAATTTCGGCGGTATCACCTCCATAATTGCCAAAGCACCACCCGCAGCACCTAAAGCCTGTGAATCCAAAGATCCAAACCAGCTATCAAAAATTTCAGGACACTCATTAATTCACACTGATCTCTTAAGATTTACTGTAAGGGGGAGGGCAAAATTGACGGAATTCATAACCAAAGTAAGATTCAACCACCTCAACAAAAAATCAAATCTAGAAATTAAAGTAAGAATAACCTGAGCAGGAAAACGGAGAGCCATGGAGAAAAGGGTGTCAGAGCCGAGACCAACGGCATAAAAGGCAGCCGTGCCGGTGGGGTTGAAGGTAGCACCACCCAAGGCATTACCGATGATGGTGAAGATAAAGACAAGGGCAAAGACAAGGATGGTAGTGACGAGAATTGATGCGTAATTAAGACCATTGAAGGATAGATGCTGAATACCGAGTAATGCTGTTATGAAGCTAGTGGCTAATCCAAGCGTGGATGCGCAGAAGACCCACATAAAAGTGAGCACTGCATCTCCAATCGCGGCCTTTATTGGACCAAGCATGTTTCTATATCGCTGCTTTTTACCTTTTTTGCCGCTCGCTTTCTCGACTATTCCCTCTATTCCCTAAAAGAATCTCTGCAGAAAAACGAAGAGGTCAAAAATAGATCGCTTTTTAAGGTCGCCGGTCCCTCTCTGCGTCAATTGGCAACAAAGGGAGAAGCTAGAGAATCTTGGAGTGAGCAAAAAAAGCATGAATTGCTGCTTCGATGGACGTATTATATAATAATATCGCCACCATTCGAGTGACTTACCTAATCCTTTGGGAGCGGTGACGGGTCCGAGATAAGCTCACCGGCGGATGTATTTCAATGTCACACTCTGTTTAACACGTTAAGAAGATGTTGCGGGTGACTATAAAGAGTTAAAAAAAACTACTACCTCCGTTATAACAGGACGATTATTTTTGGACGAGGACATGAGGTATAACTGAACGATTAAATACGCAATTGTACTTTTTTTAATGGAAAATTTTTAATGAAAAAGTAGAAAATCTCCCTACTCTTTTTTTCATTGAAAAGGAAATACATTTAAGGAGCATTTTTTTTTTGTCAATGGGAACTTATATTAATACTAATATTAAAAGTTACATCAAACAATTACACTGTGAAAACAAACCGAACAGACACTAAACGAAAACAAACCGGAACAAGAAGACTAACCAATACAACACCAACAAAACAAATGTAAGGAAAGCTAATCACCACAAAACAAATAGGAATAAAAGTAACTCCAACGACTTCATCGGCTTCCAAGGTTAGAAAGGATTTGAAGGAAGGTGTTGGTTGCAAATCCAACGCGATCAGGCACACCTCCTTATAAGCATAAGCTGCAAATAGATCAGCTATATAATTGCCCCGACAAGGGTACAGAACAAAGAACACCCAACCTTAGAAGAAAAAAGACAAGTGAAGCCTTGAAACATACTTTTGCTCCTCCATTGAAGCAAATTTGGTGACATCAACCACCCACCGAACACATTTTGGCTAACCTTAGCGATATGGATTTGCCACCATCGACAGATCCTAACAATGGTCCTCTCACAAGTAAAGCACATAGCATTAACCATCGATAAAACCCTTCCCCCAAAATCGCAAATCCAATCAACAACACAAAACACCACCATAAATACCCAAATCCACAACAATAGAAGAGAACCACAAACATAAAGCAATAAAAACAAAAAAGAAAGAAAAGGCATCCCCTCTGCCAGAAACCGCCGATGAGCAGGAGGCCATTAGCGAGCAGGAGACCACCGACGAGCCAGAGGCCACCGACGAGCAGAAGACCACCGACGAGCTAGAGGCCACCGATGAAAGAGATGTTGAGACAAAAACTCCCACCGCCAGAGACGAGGGAGGACCACAGCTACACCTAGAAACCAGAGAGACGCCGGAGCAAGGAAGATGATGAGACCGGAGACCAGAGGAGAGCCGGCGCCGGAGAAGAAGGAAGGTCGCCCTCTATTTCTCCGTTCCGACCTAAAACTCGCCTTCACTTGACTCATCGGGGTCCGATCTGCCCTTTGGCCATGGTTGTGGTCTGAGAGGAGGCTCGCCGGCGGCGACAAAGACGCCGCCGGCGAGGCAAGAGGGCCACTGAAAGAGAGGATCTAGGGTTTTGGGGTTTTCAACGAAAGAGCGTTTTCATTTAAGGAGCATTGGCTGGATATGAACATTGTTGTTAAACTCACGAGTTGACCCTACGAGTTTACTGTTTATACGTTTCTACCTTATTAAATCGAGTTAAGTCTCTAGTAAACTCGTGTTAGTTGTAATTTTTTTTTTGGTGGTCCACTTTGGGACTCGTGTTAGTTGTAAACTCAGATAAACTCACGAGTTTACAAATCGAATTTATCATTTTTAGGTTTATAACTTACAGAATTGTGTTTATTTTTTTCCATTTTGTCATCCTCAACGGATTTATATATGAATTTTATAGAAAATTATTTATTAAATATAATAAATTATGAATGTTGATATATTTAATTTCAATTATTTGGATTTAAAATATATTTAAATCAAATTGTTGTCATTTTATATTTTAATTATTTAATTATACACTGTTAAATGTTACTCCCTCCTGTCCTAATTATAGGAGCAAATTATCAAAATTTGGAGGAATTAAGGAAGGAAGTTAAATTAGTTAATTATGTGTATTTTCCTAAAATACCCTTACCCAAAATTTTTATTGCCTTAAAGTCCCACCTTATCAGGAAGTGCATGGGAGGCTAGTAGTTTAATTTCTGTTGATCTGATCTAAGTTAATTAGGTTAACTAGGTGCTTTTTTATTCCTAACTACATATAATTGGAAGATAACACATGTTTGATAATTTAATATTTCCTTTTTCAACCTTACGTAATAGGGTCCTTATTTAATTTAAAGAATGGGAGAATCCCTGCCAAGGCCCAATTAAGGTCCAAAATTGCAAAAAAGGCCCCAACAACTTTCACATACCAAAAAAGGCCTAGGGCCTTTTCTGGTATAAACGTTAACAACTAAAACAGCCAAATTGACAACAAAATAAATACCCGTTAACAACTAAATCAGTCGCATTAACAACAATATTTTAACAACTAAATCAGTCACTTTAACAACAATATCAGCCCCGATTAACAACTAAATCAGTCAGATTAACAACTAACATTTTAATGAAAAATCTTAGAAAAGGCCCTAGGGCCCTTTTTGGTATGTGAAAGTGGTTGGGCCCTTTTTGTAATTTTGGACCTTAATTGGGCCTTAACAGAGATTCTCCCTTAAAGAATATACAAAATAATTATACCTCATTATCAGCTATCTGACTCAAGATACTCTCAGCAATTGTACTATAAAAAAGTATAATTTAGGTGTATATGACATTAATGAGTTGCAAACATTATTTACTTTATAAAATATATAGGTGTATTATTAAATTATTATTGTCTTTAATTATTATTGAAAAAGTATAAATAGGGTATTATAGGAAAAAAATTGACAAAAGTTAAAACTTGCTCTTATAATTAGGACCAAAATCAGCTCCAAAATTTGCTCCTATAATTAGGACCGAAGGGAGTAATACATATTTAACGATAAAAGTAAACTCTTATGAGTTTACCGATTCAAGTTCACGATACGAGATTATAGCACTGTCACGAGTTTGATTAGACTCATGAGTTTGACAATCTTAGATAGGATCAGATTTAACATCAACCCGAGACTTGGTCCTAAGAAGACCTCCTACTATACAAGGCCATTATTGGTATAGTCTGTTTCAGTATCAACTCGAGGTCGGATAGGACTAGATCGGGTATGGTGGACTGTCTAAACTGATCCTGGTTAGAGGTGGGAAAACGATTCAGCCCTTCACGGGCTTGGGCCTAAACAACCCGTTTATGCACGACTCCTATAAAAGGTATCTATTTGAAGCCCAGCCTATGGGCTTAAGTTCCTTGACAAATTTTTTTTTTCATAAAGAAATTAAATTAAAACGCTACAATTTTTAATTCAAGACAAACATTTTTAAAGTATGAAATGTTTTATTTTTTTGGATAAATAGAATAAATGACCATTTTCCTAAAAATAAAATTCTTTATGAAATAGATACTCTACTTTTTCATTTTTCAGTGTCTATTATTAATTTCTCTTTTTGATATAGTTTGCATAATATTTAGACCTCTCCAAATACAATTAAAAAATTGTTCATGATTCTTTCAATATTTCATAAGGAAAAAATTATTTGTAGAAATATTGAAAACCAAATGAAATATTTTTAAAAATTGAGTGATTTTTTTTTTTTAAAAAAAATCAATTAGAAGACTTTTAACTCGCTATAATATCATAAATAAACTTTGTTTTAGCCTTTTAATAAGGATATAATCATTTTTTTCCTTTAAAACATTCAAATAGCATCACTATATGATTTGAAAAACATTTTCATTTTAAAAAATCAAGAGCTTCAAAGCAAAACTCAACTCATAGTAATTTAATAGAAAATTAAAAAATTGGCAAGCTTAAATCGCTTGGCCCGCAGCCCTAAAGGGCCGGCCCATTTAAGCACGTGGCCTTACAAGGCTGGCTCTTTTTGACCCAAATCCTTTTGAAGGCTCTAAATCATAAGCACAGCCGTTGAGTTAAACGAGTCGGCCTGATAGACTCCTGATTTTTTGGCTCTAATTTTGGCAGTCCATTACATAAATTTGTTTCTCTCTTTGGATGGAAAAATTTAAACCTATTAAATATAATTATGACCACAAAAATACTTATTATAACATAAAATGCGTCTCATAAAATTAAAACATTTTAAATCTATAAGAATATTCAACAACAATAAAAAATATATATATATATATATATATATGTGTTAAAAGCTTGACTTGGACCAAACCAGACTAGTCCAAGTGGTTTGGTCCCTTGGTCCAGAACCCGGTCCAACTCGATCAATCAGTCTAGTCCAATTTCATTATATTGAACCAGTTCGAGTTAGACCAAACTGGACCGAACCACCAGGCTTTTGCCCCACCTCTACATTTAACTTCTGCCAACCAATATACTACCTTTTATTCTTTTGTTTTTTGGACACTACCTTTTATTCTTAATATAATATCTAATTCACTTATTTGGCAAGATTAATAGAGCTAAATAAATAACTTAATTATAACATAGTACATAATATTTTTGAAATGCTACATGTATCATTGGATTACATATTAATTTATTGATAAGGTAAATTAGTTTGAAAAAATTATAGATATAAATACTTTAAAGTAATTTATTTAATTTACTTAGTCTTCTAAAATGAGTCAATTGGGTGTTACATTAACGATGAAATGTAGTACATACTACCTTCAATATTAATACAATAGCTAATTAACTAATTTGTGTAGATTTTGTAATAAATACATGTCATTCCCCTTAAATACCATTTTTGATAGAAACTATTTGATGTGTGTATTCAAAAGAGATACTCTAAATAAATAACACTATCCTCGGTCCTAACAATAATTACATAATTGACTTTTTTTAGAAATATTAAGGAAGTTTCTTTAATTTGATGAAAAATGAAATTAAATAAGTTACTTATTCATATCATATGTTGTATATGATTAAATTATATATTAGTTTATAAGTTAAACAATTTAGTTTAAAAAATGATAAATATAAATACTTTAAAATAATTTAATTAGCTTCCTTAATTTTCTATAAAAAAATTAACTGAGACTTATATTTAGAAATAGAGGTAATACTATATAAATTTGATAAATAAAGTGGATTGAGTCATATATTTAGGACTAAATCCAATAATTAACTCTTGCATTAAGGAGATGAGGTAGTAATAATTAACAATATATATCAAAATATGTATCTAATGAGATACATTATTTTCAAGGAAAACAATCAAGTCAAGTTCTTTATATCAATTTCATCAAGTTTTCCAATCATATATGGTAATGCGCAATGGCGGATCTAGGTTATTGATAAGGCGGGCAAGTGCCCCCCCTTAAATTTGGGATTTTTTTTTTTTAAATAAAAAAAAAGTAATACATGTTTGAATGATTGCATTATTGTTTGGTGCTACCCTTAATACATTAAGATTGCACTTTGTAATCGGATATGAGATGAATGGTTGAATAATTGTTTAGTGTCTTATATTGAAAAAGATGTATTTGATAGCATTGATAATAAGGCAATTATGATGGAATTTCAAAAAATAAAGCCTAGAAGGATGACATTGTAATTATTTTTATTGTAATATACTTTTGTTATTAAAATATATGTACTTGAACTTATTGAGTGTCCACCTTCATTGTAATTTATATAGCTGCATTTCTAACAGCACTTAGCCTTACTTTTCTAAATAACAGGTTTTAAAATAATTGTCTCTCTTATTACATCATCAATATTCACTTGATTTCATAAATATTTCTTTTTCTTGTTTATATTCTTTTATTTTTTAATGCATTTAAAAATGTGTTTTAAAAAAATTTTCGGGGGCGCTGCCCCCGAACCCCCATATCCCCTCACCAATGGTGCCCCCCTTCACTATTTTTCTGGGTCCGCCCCTGGTAATGCGTCCCATTTTTGAATTCATATAATTTAATTATAAACCCATATAAAAAATAAATTTTGTGATTGGCGGACTTGATATAATATAAATAAGAATCTTAACATAGATAAAGTCCTATTTTCAAATCCTGAATAATATAATTCGTTTCACATTTCATGTTGCTCATGGGCATTCTTATTTGGTTAGGAATCACATTAACGATCATGATTGACAAAAAAAATTACTTTCCATTCTACAGACACTACTAGAAAAAGTCAAATTTGCTACGGATTTTTGCGACGGAAAAAAATCCGTTGCAAAAAAGAAAAATTTGCGACGGAAAAACATTCCGTCGCAAATTTTGCGACGGACAGGTTATCCGTCGCAAATTTTGCGACGGACGGCCCTGTCCGTCGCAGTTTGCGACGGACCGTCCGTCCGTCGCAAAGTGCGACGGTCCTATCCGTCGCAATTTGCGACTGACGGACGGTCTGTTAGAAATCGCAGAAGTCTCTTAAATGAGACTCTGCGTCTTCCCCCCCCTCCCCCCCCGCGCAGCTCCCCCTCCCCTTTGATTTTTCCGGCCGCCCTTCCGTTTCCGGCCTCCCCTTTCGTTTTCCGGCCCCGTCGAGTTCCCACCCCCACCCTCGCGATTTCGGCTCCACCTGCGATTTCGGCGCCCTCCTTGCTTGTGTTGGTGCGGTGGTGGTTCTTCGCTTGCTCGTCGGAGTAGGTGGTGGTTTTTCCAACGTTCTTTGTTCTTCCCTTTGTTCACGGTTTAGGTATGTTTAAATGTTTGAGATAGATTATTGTATATAGATTAATATGTAATTGATATTGATTAGTATAGATAGATTAAATATTGATTTGATTATGTAGATTAAAATGTTGATTAGTATGTTTAAATATTGATTAGTATAGATATAGTTGATGGGGATATTGATTAGTATAGATAAAATAAATCTTGATTAGTATGTTTAAATGTTTAAATATTGATTAGGGTAGATAGATTAAATATTGATATTGTTTAAATGTAGTTGTTAATAAATATTGATTTGCCTATGTAGATGAAAATGTAGTTATTATGGACATTGATTTGCGTATGTAGATTAAAATGTTATAGTTATTGATTTGGGTATGTAGATTAAAAGGTACTTGATGTTGATAATTTGTTAGAGGCTTACAAAAATTGTTATGATATTATATTAATTGATAATTGGTAACTAGATATATAATTGTATAAATATGATAGTTTTCAAATGAGAACGATAATTTGTGCCTAGTAAGATTGAGGGTTAAAGGAATTAATTAATTAACATAAAGTATAATTAAAGAAGATAAAGATTTAAAGAAAAAAATGACTATTTAGTTTTATGAAAAAAAATCTCATTTACATTCATTATTTCAATTTATCTTTAACAATTTATATAATAAATAAAGTTTGATAATTTCAAAAACTAAATTATAAATACTATTTAGATAAATAGGTAATTATAAATACAAAATATAAAATTCCTTTTGCATATTATATAATCTTGATTTGTTCTTATAAATTGGTCACTAATATATAAATTTACATATTTGTGGCATGTTGAGATGTTAATTAGGTTAGTAATCGAACTAGCTAAGAAGTATGGAACACAATTATGATAGAAGTTGGATGTACAATCGTCTAACCGATAGAAGAGAACTAACGCAAGCATTCTTGGCGGGTTTGGAAGAGTTCATCCAATTTGCTTTAGCGAATTCAAATACTTCAAGTAGGGAGATCGGTGTCCGTGTGCCAAATGTAGGTGTTTAAGATTTAGGGATACAGGCAATGTCAAAATTCATTTGTGTCAAAAGGGATTCATGAAAGATTATGAATGTTGGGAATGTCATGGCGAAGTCCGTCGACACCGAGTGGTTATTACGGGGACGGTAGTCATCGAGAGAACCTTAATCAATATGAGCAGCTTGGTTATGGATGCCGCGGGACCGTCGATCGGCCAATATTTGGATCCCGTTACTCATGCTGAGTCGTCATACATGGGAGAGGAGACCCGTACACATACCCAACCATCATACATGGGTGAGGATCCTCATCCGGAAGCCGCTAGGTTCTACAAAATGCTTCAAGAAGCCCAACGTCCGTTATGGGAAGGTTGCGAACACTTTGATAGTAGTGAATATTCATCGCTATCGGCTACCCTAGCAACACTAAGCTTGAAGACTGATAAAGTTGTGGGGAAAGGAAGGAAAATGACCCGTCATGCGTTAAGTAAGATGTGGTACTTTCCTCTGGTTCCAAGACTTACGAGATTGTATGCATCGTAACAAACAAATGCTCACATGAGATGGCACCGGAGCATCGCAGGATGAAAACTTTGTGACGCATCCATCCGATGCGGAAGCTTGGCGTAAATTTGATGAGGCAAATCCTTTCTTTGCTATGGATCCCCGTAATGTCCGTCTTGGTCTATGCTCGGATGGGTTCGCTCCTTTCAACAATACGGGCGGGACTTATTCCCGTTGGCCTGTCATTGTGACTTCGTACAACCTCCCACCTTCTATGTGCATGAGAAGAGAGTTTTTCTTTCTTAACGCGTTAATCCCCGGGCCATCCAACCCAAAAAGAAGATAGATGTGTACCTCGGACCTTTGATAGACGAGTTGAAGATGTTGTGGAGTGAAGGGGTTCTTACGTATGATATATCATTAAGTCGAATTTCACCATGCGGGCTGCCTTAATGTGGACCATAAATGATTTCCCGCATATGGGATGTTGAGTGGCCGGCAAACGTCGGGAAGCTTGCATGCCCGTATGTCTTGAACAGAACATGGGTTTTAGCTTGAAACACAATCGCAAGGTCGCTTGGTTTGATAGGCATCGGCGATTCCTACCCCGATCATCCGTGGAGGAGAAATAGAAAAGACTTCACGCGGAATGTTGTCGAACGAGCAGAGCAACCCCGTCGCTTAAGTGGCCAAGAAATATGGGACAGAGTCAAGTACATTCAAAGTGTCGAAGAGGGGGCTGCTTCTGTGGAACCCGAGGGATACGGCGTTGATCATCATTGGAACAAACGCAAGATCTTCGGGAACTACCATATTGGAAAGATCAATTGTTAAGACACAACCTCGATGTCATGCATATTGAGAGGAATGTGTTTTGCAACATTCTCGTACACCGTGATGGACACCAAGGGCAAGACGAAGGACACAAATCAACGCAAGACGGGACATAGAAGCGATATGCGAAGGCCCGCTTTACATTTGGTGGGGAGTGGCACGGACGGACATCCAAACCTAGAGCGCCGTACACATTCAACAAACAACGAGAATTTGGAACTGTTGCAATGGGTTAAAGAACTGAAACGCCAGACGGTTATGCGTCAAACATGAAAAGATGTGTCGACATGCACGAGGCGAAGTTATTCGGCATGAAGAGTCATGATTGTCATGTTTTCTTCCGTAGATTGTTGCCTTGGGCCTTCAAAGCACTTCCGAAGCATATATTGTCTATTCGACGGAATTTTCCATGTTCTTTAGAGAAATTTGTGCTTCTGAGCTTAATGTTGAAAAGTTACGGCACCTGGAGGCGAGCATGCCCATAACGCTATGCAAGTTAGAGATGGTGTTTCCTCCTAGCTTGTTTGACTCAATGGAACATTTGCCCGTTCACTTGGCCTACGAAGCAAAGGTGGGAGGCCCGCAACAATATAGATGGATGTATCCGTTTGAGAGGTAATATATATATTTCTATCGCGCTGTTATTAATTGACCGACACGGTACTTTAGTTTATAAATATCCTCTGATATTCCATTGTAGGTTTTTACGCACACTTAAGAACAAGATCAAAAATCCAAGGTACGTTGAAGGATCTATCGCTGAGGCATACCTTGTCGAAGAGGCCGCAAAATTTGCTTCATACTATTATCCCCCGAAATGATGTCAAGATGGAGAGGGTACCTCGCAACGATGATGCCGGTGATACGAGGGATCAAAAATCAATATTTAATTTTCCAGGCGAGTCGTGGGAAAACGTTCTAGGTCAACTCTTGACGGAAGAGATAAGCGAGTAGCGGAGTGGTACATTCTAAACAACTGTGAAGAGGCCGCCTAGTATTTAAAGTAAGATTTCTTTTCCTTTTGTTGTTACGCTAAGAATTCCAAGATTAAGAGCATTTTTTTCTTCTTACGCTTACTTCTCTAATTCGGTCCGATCGGAAATCCTTCAATGGCGGAATCCGAAGTTGACCAATTCACGATGTCTGAGTTCCCAAAATGGCTTCGATCCTACTTCGTGGAAAATCCATCAGATCCCAATGAAGTTGCGTGGAGTTTGTCCTATGGAGCTGCAATTAGTGTTACCCGGTGCAAGAAATACATAATCAATGGGTATCGGTTTTCAACCTGTCGAGGCGAATGCAGTACACTATGTTGTAATTATGGTGTATGTTGTCGAGGTGACAAAGTTGATGGGGTGGAGATCGACTACTACGGGAAGTTAGTTGACATAATTCAACCGAGTTACCCGTGGGACAAGGTAGTGACCCTTTTCAAATGTGAGTGGCTTGATAACAATCCGCGTGGGACAAAAATGGACAAACATGGAAATATTGAGATCCACTGGACAAGGAGATATACGGTTGGTTATGACCCATTCATCCTTGCTCAACAAAGGAACAAGTTTACTATACATCATACCCCACATCCCGCCTGTGTTGGAGGGGAGTTATTAAAACCAAAGCACGAAATATTATACCAAAGTCGAAAGAGCCGGAATCAAATGACGGTATGGCTGAACCGTTCCAAGCCGATGTGGAACATGTACTCCCCATAAACATCTTCGATGACGAAGTACCAAGCAATCTATTTGATTCTCATGCGGGGTTAGAATTAATTCCTATACAAATTGACGATGAGGAATCGACGATGAGGAAGAAGTGATTTACTCGATAGTGAATCGGAGTTCGACGACTATGAGACCTCCTCGAGGAAGACGTGCAAGCAAATGTTGATGTTGATGAACAAGAATCGTCCGATTGATTTCGTTAGTTCTTTGTTTGTGATGATTTGTTATACTACATACTTTGTTAATGCGCTACTTATTGTTATATATTTTTTGACATTATGTCTATGAGTGTTTAGAGATGGAGCATCTAGGAGGACGTTCGGGTAGTGGACGGGGTAGTGGTCGAGCCCAACCCCGTCCTATCGAGGGGGTAGGGCGACGTCATCCGCTCCTTATGGAGGTAGAGGTCCAGCGCTTCCCGATATGCCATCCTTTGATATGTCATCTTCACCGTCTACATATTTGTCATCTTCACCGTCGCCGTATATGTCGTCATCACCGTCGCCGTATATGTCGTCATCACCGTCTACCCCCACCGATCCACGGCAAGGGGGATCACAGTTTACAATATAATTTCGATTGATTTACATAAGTTTAGTTACATATGATTTACATATGTTTATCTTC
This sequence comes from Acacia pycnantha, assembly GCA_025563575.1. Taxonomy (NCBI): domain Eukaryota; kingdom Viridiplantae; phylum Streptophyta; class Magnoliopsida; order Fabales; family Fabaceae; genus Acacia; species Acacia pycnantha. The sequence goes on along the minus strand of JAMWYP010000171.1, from coordinate 968,248 downwards.
AATACTTCACATTCCTTCCTTAGCACAATGCGTCGCCTCATAGCCACGTTGGGAAGAAGGTAGTTCCTCCGATCCACCAACTGGGCTCCAGAGATCCTTCGACACGGAAGCTTTGGATCCGTCCCGACGGCGTCGGGTAAGTCATGCCAAGTTACCAGTAATGTTACAATTTTCTCTATGTAAATGGTTTGTATGGTAATATTTGCATGATGTCATCTCTCATCAGATTTGAGCCTCATAATGAGGTAAGGGACTTCATCTCGGCCCAATTATTCCGCAATTACAACCATCCTTGGGCCAAGTGGACAGACATTCCTAGCACTACTCGAGATGCTTGGTTCGATGAGTTCTTGGTAAGTTTTTTGTTTTATGGTTATTTAATTAAGTACTTTAAAAATTTGGAGCACTAATGGTTCGTTATTGATTTTCAGCGCTAGCATATGACGTTGCCTGAACATCGTGCAGAACTGAAAGCAAATTATAATCATAATGGAGGCCAATTTTTGCGTCAAAAGCTTTACGGCTTGAGAAATAAAAGAGGCAAGAAAGACTGGATTCCCCAGGACACTGTAGACGAATTATTGCAGAATTGGGCCACAAATGAAAAGTTTCAAAACATGAGCACGAAAAATAAGCAAAACAGAGCCAAAATGGAAGGACCGTCATATGCTGGCAGCAGCATTCCTATTAGTGAGCATCGACGGAAAATTGTAAGTACACTCTATTTTCTATTTAGGTATTTGATATTTTATACTTTGAAGTAATTAATTAAGGTTCTCATCCGCGTTTGCGTGTAGAGTCTGGGAAGTTCCCGAAGGATCAATTGAGTGGGCTACCTTTGAGCGGACCCATTCCCGGCAATCTGAAGGGAGTGAGAGACAATGGATTAACCAAAAGGCGCTGCAAGTAGCGGTTAGACATTTATTGCCTTTATTACTTGTTTTATGCACCACCATATTTATTTTATTTTACATGTCTAATAAGCTATGTATTTTTGTGCTTGTAGGAAACCTTTCGTAAGTCGTCGCAGAGAGAGGGTCGCACTGGGGTCGACCCGCATCCTCTCGGTCCGACAATGAGAGTCTGTTCTTTGAGGCCGCAGCGGATTTAACAAGAAAGGGAGAGTCTTTGGATACGGTGCCTCTGCCGCCGATCAAGCAATCAAAGCGCTCCTCATCCAAGAAGAAGGTGTTTCTCCGTACACGTAATACATTTCATATTGATAATTTCCATTCTCTTGTCTATTCAAATGAAGTACAAATAATAAATGTACTTCATAATGTATTTGCAGATGAGTCAAGAAGATGAAAGCGTTGGTGGAGCAAAGAAGCAACACGATGAGTCAAGAACAGGACATCATGAGGCGGAGATGCTTCAGAACGGGAGAGGATGGAGCGGTGCAATGAATCGAGAACGGGAGAGGATGGAGCTTGCGATGCAACAGAACGGGAGAGTATGCGACAAGAGATGGATCGAGATGCAAGCGGAGATGATGAGACAGATGCAGAATCAACTCCCGTCTCTAATGACACAAAAGGGTTCGGGTCGGCTCCCGTGATGATGACCATGCGGGTGATGATGATGATGATCACAATGCCGATGTTTAGATTACTTTTTAGTATTTGTTCCTTACAACATTATTATATATATTTTGTTTTCTCTGTTTAAACTCTTTTTATTATATTCATGATACTTTTGCATTCAATTTTCAAAAAAAAAATTAAAAAATTAAAAAAATTTAAAAAATTTAAATTTAAAAAGATTCAAAAAATTAAAAAAAAAATTAATAATTTTGCTACGGAAATCATTTCCGTAGCAAAAATTGCTACGGATTTAAAATTCCGTAGCAATTTGCTACGGATTTTGCTACGGATTCCGTAGCAATTTGCTACTGATTCCAATCCGTAGCAAATTGCTACGGATTCTCAATCCGTAGCAAATTGCTACGGAAATGAATCCGTAGCAATTTGCTACGGATTGGAATTCCGTAGCAAATTGCTACGGAATTTTAAATCCGTAGCAATTTTCTACGGATTTTCAAAATCCGTAGCAAATTGCTACGGGGTTTTTTGCTACGGAAAAAATCCGTAGCAAATTCCGTAGCAAATCGATTTTGCTACGGAATTTTGGCATTTTTCCGTAGCAAAATCGATTTGCTACGGAATTTGCTACGGATTTTTAGCCAATTTTTTTGTAGCAGAAATCAATTTTTTTGACTTGTTAACTAATTACAATTAAATGCCAAGAAGTTTTCCAGACACATGAAGAATCACCAAAGGAGGTTAGTTATTCATCGTTGCTTATTCCTCCTAATCAGTGGCGGACCCACACTGGGGCCGGTGTGGGCAAGTGCAGACACTAAACTTTTGATAATATATATATATTGTGAAGGAATCTACCATCAACTTGCTTAGATGGCTGGTTGGTTAGAAGTCTACGTTAATTGCAAAGTGTCCGTGTTCGATTCCTTCGACCGTTTCGTCATAATTTTTTTTTTTCAAACAAAGAAAACGCATCTTTTAAAACCAAATGCACAAAACCAGCACCACGAGGTATCGAACCCGAGACCTATGGGTGTCTTTTGCTTTGAGAGTTAGCACCCCCGAACCCCGAGTCCCACCACCAATTGTGCACCCACAAACCTAAAATCCTAGGTCCGCCACTGCTCCTAATGGAAGGGGTACATAAAGATAGGATGCGGCATATGATCTTTCAAGGAAATATGACCAGTCCCACTCAATAGTTCCCCCCTGTAATGGTGTGGTGAGGCTTGATGTGGATGCATCTGTTTAGAGCTGTCAAAATAAGCTGGACCCTATGGGCCAGCCCATTAAGCCCCATGTTTAGCTCCCACATGATGGGGTCATTTTTGCCCCTAACCCAAAATAAACCCCACTCTTTTGGGTTATGTTGGGGCCAACCCGTGGGCCACTAATCAACCCCGTTTCCAACATTCAGAAATTGTACAAATCCATCTGAAACTACACCTCCTCGCCTTCTTCAATCAAGGAATTAGATTCAGTCCACTGCCACTAGCGTTCACGTCCGGTCCACTACGCAAAAAACAACACTGATCCCTCTTTTTTAACAAATATTTCAGGATACTGTAGAATTTAAAGATACTGACCAGTACTGAAAAAATAATAATGGGTACTTCATAATGTTGAAAAATTATTTTAGGATGTTGAAAAAATATTTCAGGGTACTAACTAGTACTTAAAAAATACTTTAGGATACTGACTGAGGATAATGACTGGTACTGAAAATATACTTAATGATCTTGAAAAATTATTTTAGGATATTGAAAAAATATTTCAGGGTCTTTTGGTACTTAAAAATACTTCGGGATCTTGACGGTATTGAAAATATACTTAATGATCTTGAAAAATTATTTTAGGATGTTGAAAAAAATTTCAGTAGTCTTGGTAAATCTTGAAAAATACTTGAGGATCTTTGGCGAGGATATTAGTACGTGCGAAAAATACTTAATGATCTTGAAAAATTATTTCGGATCTGAAATAATTTTTCAAGATCATTAAGTATTTTTTTCAGTACCAGCCAGTATCCTCAGTCAGCATCTTGAAGTATTTTTTACAGTATCATTCAGTACCCTGAAATATTTTTTCAACATTCTAAAATAATTTTTCAAGATCATGATGTATTTTTTCAGTATCGGTCAGTATCCTGAAGTATCTTTTTAGTAACTACAGTATCCTGAAATATTTGTTAAAAAAGAACAAAAAAAGGATCAGTGTTGTTTTTTGCGCAGTGGACCGGAAGTTGATTATTCTAAAATGATTTTTGACCCACAGGCTGGCCCTAACCCTTAGGGTTATATAAATTTTTGGCCCGTACGGGCTGTTTAACATGCAGGCTTTTTGGCCTTGTGGGCTTTTTGGCCTAGCCCGCCGGTAACAATAGTTGAAATTTTGATTATTAAAGTTGGTCTAAAGGTGTGTTTATCCCTCAGTCTCACAGATATACATGTTTTTTTTTATTCCCTTGAAGTTATTAACATGTTAACCAGGGATAATATTGTTGATCACCTTTTTCAAGCTAAGATTGAAGGAACACGAGATCTTATGTATAAGAGTTGAATCGTTGAACTACTCCAATGCTGTAGAGAAGCTATAGAATGAGTAGACATATGTAGCAAGTGAAGCTCATGAGGTCGAGAGCAGAGGCGGACCCAGGTGTAAGGTTGGGGGGGCAAGTGCCCCCCAATTAAACGACGTCGTTCTACCTTTTTTTTTTTTTTTTTTTTAGTAAAATCAGAATAGGTTAAAATCAGATCTCTTTTTTCTTCGTCTTCATTTTCGGGAGGCTCAATCTCAGCGGCTCAGGCATAATCATCGGAGAATCAGATCTTCTTCTTCGCCTCTTGTGTTCTATTGTTCTTTGTTTAGAAAGTTAGTGAATCTCCTCTCCTAGAGTCCCGAGACCCGCCGGCCGCCCGTTCGTTGTCGTGTGTCGCCGACTCGCCGTTCATCGAAGCGGTCGAGAATCCCAGTCCGCCATTCGTTCGTCGTGCGTCGCCATTGTTGCTTCATTCGGAGAATCAGGTTTGTTCCTCCTGTCTCTTATTTGATTTGAGTTGTTTGTCTCTTGTTTGGCTGCTTCATTTAGATGAACATTAAAAATTGTGGAATCTGGTGGTGTATATGTTTCTCGATATGTTTGGGGAAAATGGTGGAATCTGTGTGCAAAAACTCTATTATAATTTGCAAAAACTCTATTGGTGGTGTATATGTTTCTCGATATGTTTGGGAAAATTGTCGAGCCTTACCTCTGTTTCCATCACATAGCCGTATTTGGAATTAGGTTCTATGTAACTCTATTATGCTTAACTGAGCCTTACCTCCCCCAATATTATTGCTTCAAAAGAACGTCAAAAATTTGAATCACACACACACAAATATATATAGAACCTTGGCATTGAGTTTCTGATCTTCTATAGGTAATTAATTTTTTATCCCAAGTTCTGTTTCTGGGTTATGTATTACGCATTACATTGGCTTTTATTTCTCTTTTTCTTTTCTGAGACGTCTGTTGGATTTCTTGTTCGGTTTTCTTAGGTGCCTAATTTTCTATGTGGGGCGATGTGAATTCAGCTGTATTTACCATTTCAATTAATTAATGCTACTCTTTTGTATTAAATTATCTTCTGTTCTGTTCTGTTTGGACTCTTACCTGCCATGGCAAAAGCTGTTATGTTAAGACTCTTATCGTCTGTTTAGGATCGGTTTGATTCATTTTTGTTATTTGTCATTTTTTAGGATGGAAAGGTATTTAGGTTCTTTTTTTACAAAGCCAAGTGGTAGTGGTACTAAACGTTCTCGATCCGAATCAGAATCTATTGATTTAGTTCAAGATAAACAAAATGAGTGTGCTACTCCCTCAAGTCAGAACAAACCAACAGTAGAAGGTCCGCCGGATTTGTATGTTCCTGATCCGGGTAAAAGACTTCCTATTATGACAATTGCGAAGAGTGCTAAAGAAAGGGAAATGATTAGAAGAATTTATCTAACGAATGGTCCTTGTCAACCAAGGCTTGACAACTTTCCTCAATCCTTAATTGGGGGTAAAATGCGTCGATTCAATGTTCAATGGTATAATGAGTTTGGCACTTGGTTGGAGTATAGTGAATCAAAAGATGCTATATTTTGCTTGCATTGTTATCTATTTAGTTGTGAGCATGGTGATGGAAGGGGTGGTCGTGATTCATTTGTGGGAGAAGGATTTAGCAATTGGAAGGACAAACAACGGCTTCTCAAACATATTGGGAAAGGTGGAAGCACTCATAACTTGTGTTTTAGTGCTGCCAAGAATTTGATGAATCAAAATCAACATATTGACATTATTATGTCTAACATTTCTGACAAAGCCAAACAGGATTATCGTATTCGTCTGAATGGTTCTATTCGATGTATTCGATATCTCATACGACAAGGTTTGGCTTTCCGGGGACATGATGAGACAGATGCTTCAATGAACAAGGAAATTTTGTGGAGCTTGTCAAATTCCTTTGTGAAAGCAATGAGGAGGTAAATAATGTATCTTTGAATAATGCCCCAGATAATCTCAAAATGATAGCTCCCAAAATTCAGAAAGATATTACTAATGTTGCTGCTAGTTTAGTTACCGAGCTATTATTTCGGACATTGGGATAATTTCTTCTCTATACTAGTTGATGAAGCTCGTGATATATCAATTAAAGAACAGATGGCCATTGTTTTAAGATATGTGAACTGCAACGGTGACATTATTGAGCGATTTCTTGGTCTTGTTCATGTTTCAGATACTACAGCGAGTTCACTTAAAGAAGCGATTGAGTTAATGTTTGCCAAAAATGGCTTGAGCTTGACAAAAATTCGTGGTCAAGGTTATGATGGCGCAAGCAATATGAGTGGTCAATTCGGTGGTGCGAAAAGCTTGATTTTAGTTGAAAATAAGTCTGCTTACTATGTTCACTGCTTTGCACATCAACTTCAGTTAGCTCTAGTAGCTTGTGCAAAAAAGGTTCACGCATTGATTGACTTCTTTAATTTTATACCATTGGTGTGTAATGTAATTGGTGCTTCTTGCAAAAGAGCAGATATTTTGAGAGAAAAGCAATTGGAAGAATTAGTCAAAAGTATTGCAAGCGATGATGTTCAATCAGGGAGAGGCTTGAATCAAGAAATGAGTTTGTCACGACCAGGGGACACACGTTGGAGCTCACATTACCGATCATTGGTAAGTTTGTGTACATTGTTTGATCCTGTGCTTGATGTGTTAGAAATTATAAAAGATGATACAACCCTTATTCATGCAAAAAGGTCTGAAGCATTTGGCCTTATGACGCGTATGGAAACTTTTGAATTTGTATTACTTTTACATCTGATGATCAAGGTCTTAGCAATAACGAATGAGTTGTCACAAGCACTTCAAGATCAAGATATTGTGAATGCTATGAATCTTGTAAAAGTTTCAAAGGTGTTATTCTTTGAAGATGAGAGATAGTGGGTGGGATAATCTATTTGAAGAAGACTTCAATTTTGTATAAAACATGATATAGATATCCACGATATGGAAAGTGTCTTGCAAGTACAAGGGAGAATAAAACGTAGAGGACCAGTTACTCATCCGCATCACTTTAAGGTTGACATATTTTATGCAATGATAGATACTCAACTTCAAGAGTTGAATGATCGTTTAGTGAAGTTAGTTCAAATTTCTTGGAATGCATGACATGTTTAAATCCGTGCAACTCTTTCTCGGCATTTGACAAGAAGAAGTTGATTGAATTTGCGCACTATTATCCTTCAGATTTTGATTTGAATGATTTTGTCATGCTTGAATATCAGTTCGACACGTATATTGTTGATGTGCAACTTGATCCTGATTTTTTGAATTTGCAAGGAATAGCTGATCTTGCCAAGATGATGGTTGAAAAGAAAAAACATATTGTGTATCCTTTGGTTTATTTACTTGTAAAGTTAGCATTAACTTTGCCTGTAGCAACTGCATCTGTGGAAAGAGCATTTTCAGCTATGAAATGCATCAAGACTGCACTTCGTAATAGGATAGGAGATGAATGGTTGAATGATTGCCTAGTGCCTTATATTGAAAAAGATGTATTTGATAACATTGATAATGAGGCAATTATGATAGAATTCCAAAAAATTAGGCCTAGAAGGATGACATTATAATTATTTTTATTGTAATATACTTAACCTTGTTTTCCCTTTATATTCTTTTGTTTTGTTAATGCATTTAAAATTTTGCTTAAAAAATTTTTTTTCCCCTCTAATGGTGCCCCCCAACTTTAATTTTCTGGGTCCGCCACTGGTCGAGAGTCAAGGGTCCCTATTGCCAAAAGTCACCATACGCTGCAGGGATAGATTTCTTTTGGATTGTCAATATGTAGGAGAGGTGTGTAATCTCCTGTCTTTTATATTTCAAGCGTTAAACTTGCTTTTGTCATTGGAGGAAAAAAACTAATTTGCATTATTACAAATTGTCGGTGGGAAATTTTTGTATGTGCACTATATAATTATACTCCACCTTCTAAATTGGATTATGCAGGTTAGTTATCTTTTTTATTTATATTTATGACTTCTTAATTCTTGATTTTATTATATATTGCTTTGTTCAATACAGTACATTATAGAGTAACATTTTGCCATTGTTTCTTGCTCCTTATTTGAGGGTATTGTGCAAAAAATACCTATTAACTTTTACAAAAAGTGCATCCAACATTATATACTATTTTTTGGAGGTGCAAAAATACTTATGAACATCTAAAATGAGAGTAAAAATGTCAATACCTTAAATTTAACTTAACAACATTACTTTTTGTAATAGGGCCACACTTTTAATATAGCGCTTTTAGTAAAAGCTCATAGGTATTTTTACACCTTTAGTCTTTTTTTTTTTCAAACAAAAAAGAAAATGTTCTTAATTGGCACTTGGTTGAGAAACCTAAAGAAGCACTTTTTAAATTATTTTTTTAGGCCAATATAAAATTTCTCTCACATATTAACTTAAAAAAAAAAAATCATAAAAGTACTCCTTAAGGCAATGTTTATATGATGTGACATGCTTTTAAAGTTAATGTGCGAAAAACGATGCAAAAAACTATGTAATTTTTTAAATTTCTCATAAGTAATTTTGTCAAAAATTTTCCTCCCCTCCCCTAATTTCCCCTCAAACCAAACATAGGCTAAAAGTTAAACCAAACATAGAGTTCACTCCTTAAAAAATTGAACGATTAGTTGCAGTAGTTACGCATTTTGACACTGTTTATCTATTGTTTGATATTTGACGTTTGATGGTTTTTTTTTTTTTTTCCTTTTTTCAAACAAAAAAGGAAATATTCACACTATATTTTACTGAATTTGGACGGATCTGTTGTAAACTATTATTAATTGAAATTTAGTTACATAGTTTAGCATTTTGCCATTTTTAAAATTTTTTCAAACAAAACTCACTAGACTTTACTTAATATGTACGGATCAGTTGCAAACTATTTTTAATTGAAATTTAGTTATACATTTAGCACCTCGCCATTGTTTCTAGTCCGTTATTTGGTTTTTTTTTTTTTTCCTTTTCTTTCAAATTAAAAAGGAAATATTCTTACTAGATTTTACTAAATCTGTACGGATACGTGTAAACTATAATTGTAATTTAGTTATATAATTTAGCATATTGCCATTGCTGATCTGGTCCCTAGTTCGAGGGATGTTTCTTGTTTTAAAATAAAAAGGGAAATATTCTGGCTAGATTTTACTTTGCAGACTGTTTTTAATTGAAATTTAGTTATCATCAATTTATATTTTATATATACACACACACACAAAGGTGGACCTAGGTAGTAGAGAAGGGGGGCACTTAATTTAGGAAACTTCTAAAAATAATAATAATAATACATGTTTGAATGATTGCACATCTTTAAATTAAGTGTTCACCCTTAATACATCAAGATTGTACTTCGTAATCGGATGGATGATGAATGGTTGAATGATTATTTAGTGCCTTATATTGAAAAAGATGTATTTGATAGCATTGAAAATAAGACAATTATGATGAAATTTCAAAAAATAAGGCTTAGAAGGATGACATTGTAATTATTTTTATTATAATATACTTTTGTTATTAAAATATATGTACTTGAACTTATTAAGTGATCACCCTTCATTGTAATTTATGTAGCTGCATTTCTAACAGCACTTAGCCTTATTTTTTTAAATGACAGGTTTGTAAAATAATTGTCTCTTATTACATCATCAATATTCACTTGATTTCATGAATATTTTTTTGATATCTTTTTTTTCTTGTTTATATTTTTTATTTATTTTTTAATACATTTAAAAATTTCATTTAAAAAAAAATTTCGGGGGCAACGCCCGAACCCCTCATAAGAGTGCCCCCTCAATATTTTTCTGGGTCCGCCCCTATATATATATATATATATATATTTTTTTTTTTTTTTTTGGTTTTGTTTACTTAAGATATCTCGCTCAGCTAGCCATTGATCAAGTATAGTAAAATAGTAATTAGATCCCAGTTATTGATTTTTTTAGGCACATATATATATTAATTCTTCTATCGGATATAATCTTGTTCACAAAAAAAAAAAAAAAGATAATCTTATTCAAGATATTTTTAGTACTCTATTAGATGTGGACATTTCTCTTAATAGAGGATTTGAACATTGATTCTCATATTGTAAATGATTAATCCCTTTCATTAAACACAAAATCCCCTTCGTTAACTAATCAAAAGTGATACTCCCTGGGGTCATATTTATAAGACAAAGTTGAATTTTTTAGAGAAATTAAAAAAACTAACTAAATTATTTTAGAGTACTTTTATTTTTATTTTTGATTTCTAAAAAAAAACTAAAAAACTTGTTTGAAAAATTATTTTCAATAAGTTGCTTTTTAAAAAAAAATAGTTTTTTCTTTGGGTTAAGGAGCAATTTTACACATGAGTTTTTCCCCCAGGAGCGCCCAGTACCACGTGTTTTTTTCTGGAGCAAAAGTACACACGTGGTTACGTTTTAGGAGCGCCAGCCACATGGCGATTAGTTGACCGTTAGTCAACCGTTAACTTGGATGGAATGCTGACGTGGCGTGACGTGACGCTTATTTGGACTGACACGCTGACATGGACGCTGACGTGGATGCTGACGTGGACGCTGATGGTAGGAAAAAAAAGAAAATTACCATTTTGCCCCTTAGTTTTAAATGAAAATTATATTTTTGTCCTTAGTTTTAAATGAAAATTACCCTTTTGCCCTTAGTTTTAAATAATAAAAAAACTAAAAATACCCTTCCACCACCGGCCCCACCACCGCCGGCCGGCGGCGGCCGACCACCACCACCGCCGGGTGGCGGGCGCAACCACTCACCGCCGCGCGGCCGACCACCGCCGGCGGTGGTCGGCCGCCCGGTGGTGGGGCCCACCAAGGAGGGTATTTTTATTTTTTTTTTTAAAAAACTTAGGGTAAAAGGGTAATTTTTATTTAAAACTAAGGGCAAAAGTGTAATTTTACCCGAGTTACTGTTCATTTCCATCCAACTTAACAGTTGACTAACGGTCAACTAACTGCCGTGGTGCTGGGCGCTCCCAAAACGTAACCACGTGTGTACTTTTGCTACAGAAAAAAGCACGTGGTGCTGGGCGCTTTTGGGGGAAAAGCTCATGTGTAAAATTGCTCCTTAACCCTTTTTCTTTTTATTTTTTTGAAGTCGCCCCTTATCCACCCTCAAATATTATATTATGGATGACAACTACTGTCATTTTACCGCTTGCGATGGCCGCCGCCATGTCATTTAAAAACAATTTTTTTAAAACAACTATTTAAATATAATTTTTATTTTTTTCCAAAACTTAATATTAAAAAAAAATTATAAAACTGTTCTGGAAAAAAATAAAAAATATAAACAAACAGGTTATTCACCTACATCCCCAATTTCTAAGAAATATTCTGAACATTCAAGGGAAGTTCAGCTGGAAAATACGGGCGGTTGGAAAGACATTAAGATTTTTGAGTCACCTTTGATAAATATATTGGAAAGGTTTTAATGTTTTTTTCTCATTCTTAAAATAATTGTATTTTAAATTAAAAAATCGTTAAAAAAATGTCAATAAAAAATCTAAGCACATAACAAGTGATGAATATAAAATCCCCCATTTCCCAAATTAATTAAAAAATTAGTTTGAGTAGATAAGCTCAGTTACACTTTTATCCTACTAACTTTATTTTGGCCAACGATATCCTACTAACTTCAATTCCGAGTACTGCAAGTTGGCGAAAAATTCCGAGTCAAATTCAACATATATATGCTAAAAAAACACGAGGATCTATATCAGTAAATCATAGAGTAATAATATTCATTTATTTGAATTTTTCATTATCAAAATTATTAAAGTATAAAACAGGAAGTCAAATATTGTGTCGTGGCAATGATTTATTTTATCATTACTTAATAAAACTCAATGCACGTGAGGAAAAAAAAAAAAACAGTAAAACAATGTCATAGTAATTATTTGGAGAAAAAGCTGAGCAAATCCGTTGGATTCCAGATTTTGCGGAGTCTTTTAATAAATTTTAGACGCTTTTCTCCTGTGCCTGCTGGTGCAATATATATATATATATATATATATATATATATATATATATATATATATATATATATATATATATATTTTTTTTTTTTTTGAAATTACAAAATTGGGTTTAATGTTTCTTTTTTTACTGTAGAAATATTTTTTCTGCCACACTTCCATAATAGTAAATGGGTCCCACTAATATTTTCTCTCTATTTTTTCTACAATAAAAACAGAAATATTAAACCCTACAAAAATATCTATAAACTTTTATAAAGTACACCTAACATTGTATACTTTTTAGATGTGCAGAACTATTTATAAGCTTTCAAAATTAAGACTAAAAACACCACTAATAGTACCGTTAATCCATGTTATATTGACTATTAGTTGACTGAAAAACCTGATATGGCAGCTCATCAACAATCCATCAATGAAAACACATACTGCATCAAATGAAATATAAGATAATTCGACAAATACAAGGCCATAACATTATAGATTTAAAACAAACGAATTCTTCCATAATGATAGACCCAAGGCAGCAAACAAGAAAAATTAAATTAATTATATTGTCGGTTTCATATAAACCAATTGATATTGAAATCACAGTAACAGATTTAACTCTCGCATAATGGATCTGTCATTCTCCATGTTTATTTACTTGAAAAACCTTTCAGATTTGCAATACAAAGAGAAAAAGGAGAAAGAATTCGGGAAGGGGAGCTCGTACATCTGCGACAGACATGAAGGAGAGCAAGCAGATGATGATGGAGGGCACGGTCGACGGTGACAACAGACTCTGAGATTGAGGGTGAGTGACAATGTCCCCGTTGCACCCTTGTCGTTGCCTCCCCATAATTTGGTAGACATATAGCAGATCTACGGATGACACGTCGATGGGTTATGGTTCATAGAATGCAACTTTACAAGCCAAGGGAGAAAGAGAGAAAAGAGACGAAGTATGGCGGGGATGCGCTGCCAAGACGGTGGCCAGCAACGAAGACAGATGGGAGGATGGAAAGGTTGCGGCAAGGGGTGCGGTATGAGTTGCAAATGGAGGTAGGTTAGAAATAGAGCTGGGAAATCAGACCGAGCCCCTCGAGCCGATCTGTTTAAGCCCGAGCCCCTCGAGCCGATCTGTTTAAGCCCGAGCCCTTCAAGGTCTGGGTTTATAAAATAGAGCTTCCAAATGAAGTCAGGCTAGCCTTGTAGGGCCAATGGCTTAAAAGGGTCGGTCCTATTAGGCCTGTTTATTATTTTTTTTAAGTTGTCCAGTTGGGAGTTGCCCACTTACTTTGCTGACTGAGTCTGACCGTGAAGGAAACTATTTGCCTACCCTGTTTCTCAGTGCTCAGTCACTCTCACAATTTTACTCATTCTTGTCATTCACTTCAAGCCTCTTGCCTCAGTCTCGCTGCCTCTGCCTCACATACACACAGTCATGCATTAGGGCATCAAGGATTCACGGCATCAGACCATCAATGCTTCACTGATTATTAATTAGTGACTGTGTTTATTTGTTGCATGATGCATGTTGTTTAGACCTTAATGTTGATAACATTTATTTGATAAATTAGTATTTTAATTATTGTAATTTAATAATTATATTTCTTTGAAGAAAAAAAACACAACAAAAATAGTTAAAATTTAGAAAAATAACTTCCGGCCCTGGCTAGCATGCTCTTGGACCGGGCCTTGAAAAACATATGTTTTTCTTACACTGGGTCTGAAAGGGCCGGCCCTTCAAGGACTGACCCTAATTCCTAGCTTTAGTTAGGAATTATCAAATTTTAAAAATAATAAATTAATATTTGTAAGACACATGTGGATTATTTATTTTTTTTCCCTTTCAATGCCATATAAGACATTGTTACGCTACATAGGCTGCCGTATCAGTATTTTCAGTCAACATAACAGGGGTTAACAACACTGGTATTTTTGCTCCTATTTTAAAAGCTTATGGGTACTTTTGTACCTTTGAAAAGTATATGGTGCAAAGCATACTTTTAGTAAAAAAATTTGGGTATTTTGGTACATTAACCGTTTTTTAAAAACAAGTTTGATAGAAGTCAAATATGTTGATTGGCAGCAACAAGACTTCTTAAATAAGGTTCTGAAACTCGGACTAGCCACTAAATTGGTCGGGGTACTGGGTCAAAGGTCAGTGGATTAGACCAGAGCTAAACCAGGCAGTTAAGTCTCCAACCCACTTAACTTAAATCAACTCTTTCTTCACCTTCAATCATAAATATCTCTCACATCTTCCTACTTTATTTTGTGAGTAGGCCCCACAACACTCTCCCATTCCCTTTCTCAATTCATGACAACAATACTCAAGTCATCTGTCATTCTTCTTTTTTGAGTCATAAGCTATGTAGATCACATGATTTTAATTTCACAAGTCATCTCTCATCTCTTCCTACTTTATTAAGTCACAAGTCATGGTTAAAGGGCACCACACGTGTAGTGCTTGGGAGACACACACTTACTCTGCTCATCAAACACCTACCACACACACACACACACTCAAACTCCCCCATTTCCCTTATTCCATTCGGCCATACCACTATATTAGAGAGAGAGTGGAGAGCGATAAACATTGAGAATAGTACACAAAAGAGAAAGAGAATCAGCGAGAGTGATGAGCGCATCTCTGACCATTGACGAGGACCTCCAATTCGACCACTAAATCAGATTTGGTGCATCATTTCACCATTCAAGGCGACGAGAACCTAGATCCAGTGCATCATTGCACAGAAACCAGATCGCAACGAGACATTGTACAAAGACACCAACCCGAATCCTCGCACGTAACCCGGATCGTGATTTCAGTCTTCGACTCAATTTTTTTTTAAAAAAAATACTGGGTTGACTAAGTAACTCATTAACCAACCGAATTGGACAAGTTGACTCGGAGTCATCGAGCCATCCTGTGTTTCCCCTTACTTGGTCCAATTTTTTGGCCAGTTCGACAGTTTTTGGTCCGAACCAGACAGTCCGGTCTGGGTTCCTAAACCATGTTCTTAAAGCTACTTTATAATTCATCTTGAATTTAGAAGGGATTGATGGAAAGTTTCTCATTTAATCACTTCAAAACTTAAATGGCAAATAGGAAATGACTCTCTTATTCCTCTTTCCCACCCTTTGTGTTGGCCTATATAAGCAGGTCCTCCAACTAATTCTAGTTTAGAATAGTTAGTGACCTTTTTGTGCATGCTACAATTTCTTGAAATCCTATTGAATGGAATGTCTCCATGTTAAGAGCTATTTACCCTCCTGCTATGGTTGAGGCCTTAAGCTCTTCTCCACCATCATTATCTAACCAGCCATATTGAAAAATCTGGGAAGGACATTTTTGTAATGTCCCAAATTTTAATTTGGAGGTTTAGAGTTAATAAAAATTGACTATTGATGAAATTGAGGTATTAAGTAGTTGATTTTGATCTTTTGTGGAATAGAGGTGTAGAGGAGAGTGTTTGGGGTTACTCTTCTTGGGTGTCATTTTCGTCGTAGCGAACCCACAACGAAATCTGTTACAGAATGGGTAATATTTTTGGGTCATTCGCCATGAGTTTGTTGTAGCGAATGCACGAAAATGTTGTTATATAACATCACTTTCAGACTCACAAATTAGAGGTTGGGACCATTTTGCTTTGGTGGGGTTTGCTCGTTTCGGCCTTGTGGAGTATATTTGAACT
The DNA here is from genome assembly GCA_025563575.1 of Acacia pycnantha. Lineage (NCBI taxonomy): Eukaryota > Viridiplantae > Streptophyta > Magnoliopsida > Fabales > Fabaceae > Acacia > Acacia pycnantha. The sequence goes on along the minus strand of JAMWYP010000171.1, from coordinate 952,451 downwards.
TCCAAACGTCAAAGTAAGTGTTCCTAACTTGATTTCTACCTTTCTTCCTTAGATTTTCATATTTGGGGATTTTGAAAACTTAGGGTTTCTTTGAGATTTCGAAATGGGTGATGATTTCATTGAATCTTTTTGGTTTGAATGAGTTATATGAAGAAGATTAAAGGTTTAATCGGTTTAGTTTTGTTAAATTTTGAGTTATGTGAGATTTTGAGCTAGGGTTTGATATTTGGGCTAGGATTTGCTATGATTTTGATGATGTAAAGGTTTAAGGAATTGTTTATTGATTGGGGGTTATGTTTATATGATTTAGAAAATATGTTTAATCAGTTTAGAATGATGACATTGATTGATTTGTGAACATAGATATGTTCGAGGTGAAACTTTAAGTTTTCAAATTGAGTGGTGGTTGTAAGAGAATGATGTTGATATCATCTAAGGATTATAATAAGTGAATTGAGCTTAAGGAATGTGATTTATGACCTTGGTTATTAAAGTTATGGATGGTTATTGAAATTGGGTCTTAGGGGTTTAAGTATAAAGTTGAGAATTAAGATGTATTGCTTATTTCCTTGTTTTGTATTGTGTTTAATGGTGAATCTACATTGTTAAATGTAGAGTTTGCTTATGATCAGTGATAGCTCGTGTAGCTCTTCAAGTAAAAGTTGAGCTTGGGGTTGAGGTAACCGGGATTAGTTTATTTTATAAGCATGTTTTGGGCTATAAGGTGTTTTTCTAAATCTTACTTTCATCATACTACTTATATGTGTTTTAAAATATTATGTGTATGTTTGAATATGAACTTAGTTCAGCGAAGCAATGTGTAACATCTCAAATCCAACAACCAAATACTTGATGAAAGTATTTGAAATATCTCCAAAATATTTATAGTGTCAAAATAAATTTCTAAAATATTTGAGAGTTGATAAAATGCGGAAGTCTTATGGTCATGACAAATAAAAATAACTTAACATGAACTCTAAGAGTACAAAAAAGCATGCTTCTGAAACCCGGACCGAAAACCGGTCCAAGTTAGGTTAAAACCAGGGTCTTGAGTTGACCAGAAGTCAACTCAGCTTGAACTGGCCGAGTGAAAACCAAAAATATTTTTTTAAAAAAAAATTATATATCAATTGAACGAGAAGGAGAGGAGAGTGTTGGCGGTGGGTTCATTGAATGTTGAAGGTCGAAGATTCGTAACCAAATCCTCTATCCGTGGCGAAGGTCCTCCACCGTGACCAGGGGCGGATCTTCCTTAGGACAAGTGGGGGCCATGGCCCCCCCAAAAAAAAAAATGTTTAGAAATTTTCTTATAAAAATTTAATATAATGTAAAATTAAATTTTGGCCCCCAAATCCCCCTCTTTTTATATCTTTGGGGCTTATAATTCAAGTTGTATTCCATGTGGGGTCTTATATAATTTATGTTAATATTGTCATTTTTTTCTATATTTCATTCTAATTACCAGAAATTTTTAGCTTATCAGTGAAATTTACTTTTGTGGTGTATTCTTTAGTATGCTTTCACCCATTTTACACTACACTGTAGATGAAGTTTGTTGATTTTTCATTCTAAACCTCACCTATTGCCTTCCAATGTTGTGGTGTTCAATTACATGAAGTCTATGGTTGAACCAAAGATTCACAATCACATAAATTAAAAACCTTCTAATGTTTGTGGTGTATTTTTTTTTTATATTATTTTATTTTCTTATTTATATTCTTTCATTTTTTAATGAATATAAAACTTTCTTTTAAAAAAAAATTTTCGGGGGCGCTGCCTCCGAACCCCCGAATCCCCCTACCACTATTTGGCCCCCCCAAATTTTAATGCCAAGCTCCGCCACTGACCGTGACAGTAGCAAATGACCTCCTTTAGCAACGTCGGTGACAAACCTCTACTAGTTTATTAATATTATCAATATAAAATCTTTCACAAACTAGTTCTCGATTTGGTTACCAAAACCCCCTTCCAAAAAGGGTTTTAAAACAATTGAACATTAATTCATTTTTCAAATATCGTTCACAAGAGATTTTATAAAACATGTCTCAACCTTATTACAAAAATAATTATACAAAAGCTTTATCGTTCAAATCATAAATTGCATATATAACATGTCAAGCAAATGATTGATGCATCGACCTCCTTATTACCCTTGACCAGCCTTATAATCGTTGATGAAGCGGTAAGCTAGCATATAGTCTAACGGAAACTCATCCATTTAACTGGATTGTCTCAAGCTCCCCAGATCTTAAGATACACCCGGCCAAAGGTATAGAGCTTAAGTTTGGACTATGACTCCCCTCCTTAAACACAACTGAGGGGGTGTCATATGTCCCCAGTTCCAATCATATCCAAAGGAAAACATAGAAGAAAGGGTCTTGACAAGTACCATACACTGTTCACCGAGTGATGGCATAAAGAGATCCCATCATAAAAATTCCTCCTTTCTCTAACTCATCGCAACTCCACAACCATGCATATACATCAATGACAAACAATCACAATATTAGCAGGTATATACAAGTTCCAAATCACGAGTATAGTTTCAAACAGGATTTATCAAATAATCCATCATCAATCATCTATAAGATAACAAATAACATCATCTAAAACATACAACATTATTTTAAAATCATTTATAATAAACGGTATTTTCATCATAACACATAATCATACTTAAACAGTTTCCAAAATATATAATCATGAGTTCTAATACACACAAGCATGCTTAAATAGTTTCTCATATCATCAATATAATTTTAGTCAAATATACAATTCCAAATCAAGCCCTCCATGGACATAATAAATCCCAACACAATTTAATACACACACCAAGTATATAAAAGAATAAAAAATATTACCTCTATTCCAAATTTATTTTTACCAATGCCTAAATACTCCCAATTTACTAAGGTCAAATAATGTTCACTACTTCTTCTCCCATCTCTCCTTCTTTCTTTTCTCTCACCGCTCACGCTGACGTGTTGAGTGTGTGTTTGAACAATAGATGGGAGTTGGGTCATTAGTTGTTTTTTGTTATTGGAACTTTACGTCTCATCCCGTTGTTGTTAATATTTTTCAAGCGAGGCCTCTAATTCTACCAGAGGTCAGGGAAGCATCCAGAGGCATAGACGTCGTGAGTTTTGTAGGTCTCTTTTGGTATTAGTGTTGAATCGATTTTTATATGGCCATATTAGGGCCCTCATGTTTTTGAGATACTATATTTATCGTTTTGGATACTTGTTTAACCATTATTGGGCCTGAGAACTTATTTTATACACTCTAATAAAGGCTTTGTTTTATACACTCTAATATTTTAGTGGATCCAAAATCTTATCTTATGTTGAAAATTGTTTTGGGTAGATCCTTTGTTGTGGGACTCAGTGTTGTAAAATTCATGAGCTATGTTTTCTATTGTTTCTTATTTGTGGCCCGAGTGATGGATTTTCTATAGTAGGTTTGTGGGCGGGTTTTGTACCCTAAACCCTAATGCGTGTTCTTGAAAGAAAACGGTTTTCCAATATCAATTGTTAACAAGATTTTATCATACTATTATTATGGATAAGTGTTGTTTATGCGAGAGAGGGTCTTTTCAAGTTTTCTGGACAATACACAGCAAAAGAAGGTTAACAAAATTATCTTGCAGCTCTAGGAAATGAGACAGGTTTAACAGACCTTTTCTGGAAATTTTTATGGGTGCTTTCTTTACCTCATAAATATTTATTGCTTGTGTGGAAAATTTTCCAAAAAGCATTACCGGCTTTTGATATCCTAAGAGCTCATCATCTTAATACTTCTGGTAATTTTGCTTATTTGGATGCATGAAGGATGAGACTTTGAAACACACTCTACTTGAATGTAGCTAATGGTTTTGTCAGCTATCTATCATTCCCCCTCCTTTAAATCTGGAGCAAGTCTTACAAATGGCTGAATTTTTTTTACTAAAAATGTTCGATCTTATTTTTATGTATATATGGGAACATACTTCTTTATGAAAATCGTCTATTTTTTTAATAATTCAGAATCAAACGTATCGATTGCATTTTAGATTTTAAACGGGAAAATTCAAAGAAACATAGGTTAATACAAAATATAGCAAATATTTCCGTCATAGGCACGGACAGATCTACCTATTAGACAAGGGGGCAAGTGCCCCCCTTGGATTTGGAGATTTTTTTTTTTTAAAAAGAAAAATTAATATATGTTTGAATGATTGTTCACCTTTAATACATCAATACTGCATTTCGTAATCGGATGAAGATGAATAGTTGAATGATTGTTTAGTGCCTTATATTGAAAAAGATGTATTTGATATCATTGATAATAAGATAATTATGATGAAATTAAAAAAAATAAGGCCTAGAAGGATGACATTGTAATTATTTTTATTGTAATATACTTTTGTTATAAAAATATATATACTTGAACTTATTGAGTGCCCACCTTTCATTGTAATTTATGTAGGTGCATTTCTAACAGCATTTAGCCTTGCTTTTCTAAATGACAGATTTGTAAAATAATTATCTCTTTTATTACATCATCAGTATTCAATTGATTTCATGAATATTTTTTTGATATTATTTTCTTTTCTTGTTTATATTCTTTTATTTTTTTAATGCATTTAAAACTTTCCTTAAAAAAAATTTCGGGGGCGCTGCCCTCGAACCCCTGAATCCCCCCACCAATTATGCCTCATTCTGTAATTTTCTGGGTCCACCCCTGGTCACAAGTACCTTTCTGACCTGACGTCACAGGTACTTGAAGAAAAGCATGATGAAAAAAAATAGAAGGGGTTCTTATTAAAAAAGAAGAAGGAGGAGTGACCAAAATTTAAAATGAAAAAAATGAAGCCATATGGGCATGTTTAGAGTTATCGTTTGGAAGCATTTCAACCAGTAATTTTTTTTTTTTTTTTTTTTTTTAAAGTTTAGTTTAGAAATTAGCTCATTTTTTCTGTTTGGGTTCAATTTTTTTCCCCATTTGACTTCCACCAAAAAATGGGTTTTTATCAAAAGCTATAAATCCAAGCGTCCAACCAATATCCAGCGGCACTGTATCTGTACCAAGCATCCAACAGTTTCCATGCGTCTCACAAACATCTCTAAAATTGTCTTACCTCACCCAAAAAGTATTTGATTCTAAAATTAAAAAAATGATTTTAAATTTCAATTTATACAAAAATATTATTCAGTTAAAAATTTAATATTTGTATGCTTTATAATATATATTTTTATGCCTACATTTACAATATATTAATTATAATTAAGTATTTTTGTATTTAATAAGATTCATACCATTTTTAGTTATTTTTCATTGCAACTCACTTTTCAACTGCTAATTTAAATACGTCTCTATTTGGAAAAAAAACTACTTTGGCCACTGTTAATTCAAACATAAATCACATTTACAACTTGACTTTTTTTTCCTATCGTGCTTCTGCAAAAGTCAATAGAAAAAATGTTAACGTTAGAACTGGAAATCAGGGTTGGCCCTTCTAAGCCTGTGATAAGAAAAACATCTTTTTTCAAGGCCCAGCCCGTGGTTGTATGGGTCAAGGCCGGCCCTACAAGGCTATACGTCATGTTTAAAAATTTTAACTTTTTTTCTTCAGAAATATAATTAGTATATTACAATATTAAAGTTATAATTTAACAAATAAATGTTGTCAACTTTAAAGTCCAAACAACACACATATTATGCAACAAACAAATATAATCATTAAGTCATAATCGAAGATAAACTATTGTCAACATACCACAATTACAAATAATTAATGAGAAGACTTAACAAAATAAAAAATACTTCCTATAAATATGTTAAAAAGTGTAAGTAGTCAATAGAATAAACAACATAAGATATGAATAAAACAATCACTAAAAAAAAGTCAAAATATACAAATTTAGTAAGAATATTTATGAAATAAGAAATATCTTTTATAAGTTTTAAATTTTTAGGATTTTTAATATAAAATGTTCTAATGAAACTTAAATATAAACAAGATAATAAAAACTAAATATTTGCAACATTATTAACAAAATATAAAAAATCAATAATATTATTATCATATAAATATTTTTTAAAAAAAAAAAAAGATACAACCCGGCCCCGCCTTGGCCCTCAAGGACGACCCTTTCGTAGTGGCGAACCAGAAATTATTTTAGTCCGGGCTAAAAAATAAACATATTAAACTATTTACTAAATAATATCGCATAACATTGAAAATACAAATAAATAATAGCCGACAATTATAAATCAAAAGATAATATAGTAAACAAAATTTTATAACATTTGAAAGGAGACTCATTACAAGATGTATCACTTTCAGAAATTATTTTCTTAAAAATATCACTTTCTGAGGCTTTTTGACCTAAATAAATTTTTTTTTTTTTTTTTCAAAAAAGAAATTACCAAACTAAAGCTCTTTTGAAACTATTTCCCGAACTAAGTCTCACGCCACTGATGGCGTAAAAAAGCTTCACGCCACCTAGGTGGCGTTAAAAATCTTCACGCCACCTGTGGCGTGAAAAACTATCACGCCACCAAGGTGGCATGTATAAAAAAAATAATAATAATATTATATAATAATAATAATAATAATATATAATAATAATAATAAATGATAAAAAAGTGGAATAATTTAAAACTCTACTTCATTTAATTTGAAGTCAAAAGAAAGAAAGCAGGGAGCTGAAATAACTCATTAAGAACGCCTTTTAAAAGATTACGCGATACAATTTGGTTATAACAACATATCACAATACAAATATTTGGTGTATATTTGTATAATAACAGTATTGATTTTGGGGTCTGTGATACAAATATTTGTATATTTGTTATATACAAATATTTGGTGTATAACAAATATATAGATCCCATCAAATATTTGTATAATAACAGTATTGATTTTAGGATCTGTGATACAAATATTTGTATATTTGTTATATACAAATATTTGGTGTATAAAAATATATAGATCCCACCAAATATTTGTATAATAACAGTATTGATTTTGGGATCTGTGATACAAATATTTGTATATTTGTTATATACAAATATTTGGTGTATAACAAATATATAGATCCCACCAAATATTTGTATAATAATAGTATTGATTTTGGGATCTGTGATACAAATATTTGTATATTTGTTATATACAAATATTTGGTGTATAACAAATATATAGGTCCCACCAAATATTTATATAATAACAAAGATTGATTTTGGGATTCGTGATACAAATATTTGTATATTTATTATATACAAATATTTGGTGTATAACAAATATATAGATCCCCGTATTGTGATCTCGTTGTTATAACCAAATTGTCTCGCGTAATCTTTTAAAAGGCATTCTTAATGAGTTATTTCAGCTCCTTGCTTTCTTTCTTTTGACTTCAAATTAAATGAAGTAGAGTTTTAAATTATTCCACTTTTTTATCATTTATTATTATTATTATTATATTATATTATTATTATATAATATTATTTTTTTTATACACGCCACCTTGGTGGCGTGAAAGTTTTTTCTCACGCCACCTTGGTGGCGTGATAGTTTTTCACGTCACAGGTGGCGTGAAGCTTTTTTACGTCATTAGTGGCGTGAGACTTAGTTCGGAAAATAGTTTTAAAAGAATTTTGGTTTGGTAATTTCTTTTTAAAAAAAATTTATTTAGGTCAAAAAGCCCACTTTTTAAAGTTATTTTATTCTTAAATAACACATATATATTTTTTTATATATATTTTTTTGTTTATCCTTACTCATATTTTTCAACTACTCTGTTGTCCACCAGCTACGTGGATTTGAAGAAAGCCGCCATGAAAGATGTGGATCTGGAAGCTGGTCTTCCTCCCAACACGTAGAACTGAGCTCTTCAACGACCAACATGGATACTGACATGGGTCTCTTCCTAGAAGAGGCAGAGAAGGTGAAAACAGAGACAGGCCATCTCCAAGAAATACTGAGCAGACTTCAGCAGGACAGTGAAGAGAGCAAATCCATCCCAAGCCTGAAGCCCTTAAATCCTTAAGAAACATGATCAATTCTGACATTGTCACTGTGCTCAAGAAAGCCAGAACCATACGGTCTCAGCTAGAAGAAATGGACCAAGCCAATGCTCCTAACAGGAGGCTTTCCGGGCTCAAAGAAGGAACCCCGGCGACTTACAGGACCCGAATCGCCGTCACCAACAGACGCCGAAGAAAACTGAAGGAGATCATGATGGAATTTCAGGCACTGAGGCAGAGGATGATGACAGAGTATAAAGACACAGTGGGAAGACGATATTTCACAGTAACAGGGGAACACCCAAATGAGGAAATCATAGAGAAGATAATCTCAAATGGAGGCGAAGAATTCTTGAGCAAGGAAATACAAGAGCATGGTGGGGGGGGGGGGTTTCTGGAGACGGTGGTAGAGTTACAGGGTGGCATGACGCAGCTAAAGAGATAGAGAAGAGCCTTTTAGAGCTGCACCAAGTGTTTCTTGATATGGCAGTGATGGTGGAGCCGTGGAGTGGAGGCACAGGGTGAGAAGATGGATGATATTGAACACCATGTGCTTCATGCTTCTCATTATGCTAAGGATGGGACCAAGTATTTGCAGACTGGCAAGAAATACCAGAAGAGTAGGAGAAAGTGGATGTGTATTGGATTAATACTTCTCCTGATTCTCATTCTTGTAATTGTCATCCCCGTTGCCACCTGTCTCAGCAGTTCTTGAAATGATGCTTTAAGTGGCTAATTCTTAGGTGCCCTGTTTCATTCTTCTCGTTTGTTTCTTCATTCTTGTGCTGTACTTCGACTCATCGTCGTTGGGTTGCCTTGATCATGTTTTGTGATTCTATCAAATTCTTAGTTGAAGTTTTTTGGACCCACAATTTCCTTTATGTTCAATAATACGATCATGTTTCTGTAACAGTTTCTGATATCCTCAATCCTTTCTCTTATTTCCTTACCGCCCTTCTTTTTTTAAGACACACTCCTTTACTTATTCTTGAAGCACTGAGCTGCGCACGCTCTCTCATGGTTAAATTCCGATTTTTGCATATTGAAAGTACCCATATTTAGCTTTGTGTTTTTTGTTTTTTGGATATAAAAATTTTAGGAAAAGGGTTGGGTTCAACAATGATCTAAGGACAGGGTGAAATCTTCCCTCCTCCTAAGTAATACCAATGTTGGGCAGGGCGAGTCGTCTATTACTTTTAGACATTTACTTAGGCAGATGCCTCCCCAACATCTTATCTAATTCCAGAATTGAATCCTCTCTTTTTAATAGCCAAGGACGATGAGCTTGGGCTTATATTTTTTTGGATAACATTCTCCCTTTTTTTATAACAAGCTTGTACTTATGTTAATTAATACTTGAAGGGTATCTTCACATACTTTTTTTATATATATATTTTTTGACTGCCCACCCGGTTTACTAGAGCTTCGCCCCGATTAGTCTGGATCCGACCCGCATCGCGCACCTACCTATGGTGGGAGAGTCTCCCAGCGGGGGTTTTTTTTGCATTCATAAGGCTTGAACCCGAGACCTTACTTAAGCGATACAAACCGCTTACCATTACCATTTGTGTCAAACCCGTTGGTTTTATATATATATATATATATATATATGTATCTTCACATACTTTTTTTTTTTTATACATGTATCTTCACATACTTGATACTTGGATTGGACGTCTTTGTGTTTTTTAAAGGCCCGTTGGGCCAAATCGGAGTGAAATTGGGTTAAGAAAAACACCTAATAACTACTCGTATTTCAATTTTCAAAGGTGAAGAGCCCACTGTTATATATAGTCAGACCATGATCATGAAATAGGATTCAGTGAAATGTCAGTTTCTACACTTTGTTTATTAGAAAACTCGTAACTCGTTGAAATGCCCAAGAATTACTATTGTCCGCGTGGTTAAGAAAACAAAATAGATGATTAATATTAGAATGAAGCTGTAAATGAAAGGAGAAAAGGCGCACGACGTTATCTGAAAATGCAATTTTCGATGTTGGCGTTGATCCTGTACCAAAATATTTTTTCAGGCATATCTAATGGGGAAAAAGATGAATAAATACCATCTGAATTTGTAAAACCCCCAAAAGCCCACCGAATTTGTAAAAAGACTGAGAGGTGACAATGACTTTTGAGGGATATGCAAATTCATACAAAATGACCACAATGCCCTTAAGGGTTTTCTCGATTCATTCCCCTGCGTGCGTCTTGTTCGTCGTCGTCACCGTGACCCACTGCATCACCGCCACTCCCCACGCCTTGGATGCTGCTCCCGCCGCCGTGAGGGCCGCGCCTTCCACCGCCGTCGCCAGCTTCGTGGAGATACCAGTACTATTTAAGTTAAGTTAAGAAAACCTGGGTTGATCGGGATTGCAGCATAATCATCCTCTCTTCTTATCTTTATGGAATTAGATTCAATTACTAGAATGGAGCCTTTAGTGAGTCGTAGATCAACTGTGGGTAACTGGCGGTAGTCTTTGATTTTCCTGTTGCCGAATCGACTGCTCGAGCACAAAGAAGAACAATTCTCGAGAATTCATATTGAATTCTTGAGAATTCAATATGAATTCTCTAGAATTGCTGTTCTTTGCGCTCGATCTCCACGAAGCTGGCGGTGGTGGTGTCCACAGCTGCGCCCACGGCGGTCGGAGTGGCGTCCAAGGCGGGGGGAGTGGCGGCGATGCAGTGGGTCACGGCGACGACGACGAATAAGATGCACGCAGGGCAAATGAATCCAGAAAACCTTAAGGGCATTGTGGTCATTTTGCATCAATTTGCATATCCCTCAAAAGTCTTTGTCACCTCTCAGTCTTTTTACAAATTCGGTGGGCTTCTGGGGGTTTTGCAAATTCACATGGTATTTGTTCGTCTTTTTCCCTATCTAATATGTATCTAATATCTTGAAGCATTTTGTAGTTTAATTTTGCTTTTCAAATATTTTTTAAGAGCAATTTTAACTTGATTGTTAACTCTCAAAAAGTCTGTTGGGTGAAGGTATCTATCTTCCATATTTTTAGTACTGAAAATAATCATAATTATGGTTGAAAACATGAAAGACAATTTTAAAAAATATTTAAGATTGCTACTGAAATTTTTTGCAAAAGTGATCATTAAAAATATTAAAGATGAGTATTAAAAATATGGAAGATGGGTGAAAAAAATTAACAACAAAGCTAAATCCATATATAATGAAAATATATCCTATTATAAAGTCATCATCTAAGACTAGGTTTATAACAAATACAAATACAACTACAACACCACTCTCCTAGATAACAAAGACAAACTATTAGTATTGTTATATATACGAGATGGCTGGGATGATTGTTCGAACTTGTATTGGGTTGATTTCGAGATGCAAGTTCGGGAATTTCAGAACCCACCTTTGCTTGACTATTTGAAGCGCGGTAAGATCGTTAGTTTCAGCAATGTCTTGCTCTGTGTTGAAATCAATAAGCATGATGTACCTCCCCATTCCCTTTTAATGATTGTTTCATTTGACTTAGCAATGGAAATGTTTACAGTGATAACAATACCCGACCAACACTGTATTTCAAGGCTGAGTAGTGTGTATGAGGAAACACTTGCTATGGTTTCTTGCTTCAAAACTCAGAGCACTCTGTTATTGATCTTTGGGTGCATCTAGGGAGTGATGGAGTTGGGCTAAGAAATATGTTGCCAGCCATTATCCATGCAGGTTATATCCCGTGACTATTTGGAGAAATGAAATTGTCTGCCGGGCTGACATGGAGAATGAAGCTGTACTCTTCAATCCTACTACTGAAAAAATCAGCAAGTTTGCCGTTGACAAATGTGACAAAAATCATCATATTTTTCAATTACGCTGAAAGTCTCATAACGCGAATTTTCTGTAGGGTCAGGCCTTATTGATGGTATTGAATGCAAAGTGGACAATGATTTGGCAAAAAGCTATTCTATCCCCGTTCTGCCTTGCAACTTATGAACTTAAGATGCTAAATCTTTAATCTCTATTGTGTAGATTTAGTGTCCATCGTGGCGGAGTTGTGTACTTTCTTTCGAAAGTGTTGTTTCAAGGTTTTGATCGTTGAGAGCTATCGGCTGCAACACAAAATCATGCTTACGCTTTGTTATTTAGAGATGATATTTCCTTTGTCCTTTTTTACGGTGATGGTTCACCTAATAGTCCACCTTATTTATGAAATAAATCTTGCTTGCCTAATTAAATATCGATGGCCTTAGTGAGAGGTACTCATTTTACATATGTGTATCCGCATTAGTTTCTAAATGTGCTAGTTGCACATTTCAACATTTATAAACATTTTTCCTTCTTTATTTTATAAGTTTATTGAGAAATCGAAATCTTACGTAAGGAATATGGCGTGACCGAAAAGTTCTATCGTTGAAGGTTATATAGGGGATGAGGTTACGTATTTACATTCAAGGTACTTTCATGATATTGAGATGTCTTTTAACTGACCGCCTTGTATGGATGATTGTCCTAAACCTAAGTCATCATCAAGAGAGTTGTTAATCTCTCGTGTTTGTAAACCAGTTAGAGGAAGTGAGAACTTCAAACTAACAACAATTGAAAAGTTGCAAACACATAGACATGTCTTGATTAATTGCACTCAAGTTGAACCTTTCTTTCAGTAAGAATTGTACAATCATATGGTATATTTTTCTTACATTTCATGATTAATTGCAGGGAATTTAGAAGTCATTTGAAGTGTCAACTCAGGATCCGTACACAAACATCCTCCAAAATTGACAAAAAGTCCACAAAGAATTCCCAAGTTGGTTTGTGCGCATAATACTAAATGACCACAACCCTAACTCACCATATTTTAGAGCTCTCACAATCGGCCCTCTTGACCATGCAAAAAAATTGACAACATTCAATGTCAATGATTTCAAGTTTTGCACGGTTTCACGAGATTAATGATTGTTAACCCAAAACTCAGGTATTTATAGAACATTTGGGACAAGGAGTTATGCGAGTAGCAGTGACAAGAACATGCAGTTTGGAGCCGTACCTTATTATGGAAAGCTTCTTGATGTCGTTGAACTAAATTACCAAGGTTGTTTCACCGTGACGCTATTCAAGTGTTTGTGGGCAAATACGACAACTCCCGGGCACTCACAACTAACGACTTAGGCATTATATCAGTAAATTTTTCCTTGCCAATTCACATTGGTCAATCTAAAAATGATGAGCTATATATTCTTGTCTCAAAGGCACATTGGGTTTATTATGTCGAGGACAAGAGGCACATGGATTGGAATATGGACTTAAAGCCTTAAGACCTTTACGAGTTGGGTGATGGTAATAACATTTCTTGTGAGAGTGAGTCATTCCAACCTGCTAATTTTGAAAACTTCTTCCTTGAAGGCACTACTACCAAAAAAGCTTTTATTTCCCTAAAGGACGTCCTTTCTCGAAAAAGGGAAGTATAAAATAAAGGTGGTAGCATTTTTGTAATTATATGGAGGCTTTTGGCGTCCTAATTTAAAAAATGACGAATAAATTAGGATGCCAAAAGCATTAACACAAGTGGGAAAAGAAGTACTTTTGGTGTCCTAAAAATAATTTAGGACGCCAAAAAGAATACTTTTGGCGTCCTAAAAATAAATTAGGATGCCAAAAACAGTAACACTAACAGGAAAAGAAGTACTATTGGTGTCCTAAAAAAAAATTTAGGACGCCAAAAGCAGTAACACTAGCGGGAAAAGAAGTACTTTTGGCGTCCTAAAAATAAATTAGGTAGGGGTGAGCAAGTGACCGCAACCTGCCCTACCGCCCACGCCCCGTGAATTTTTCCCTGGATTAAACCCGTCCAGATTGGACCCGTCACGGGGACGGGCTGCCCCGTTACCCGTTTGTTGAATACGGGCGGGTCACGGGTTGAGGCATGGGTCACCCGTGCCCGCCCGTTACCCGTTTAGTATTTTTTTTCTCAGGCTTCACACAATCACACGGACTCACGAGTGGAGAGAGGAGTCAGGGTGGCGTCTTCTTGGTCAGAGTCTCAAAGACTCAGCACAGAGCAGTGTGGCCTGTACACTCAAACATAATTTCAATTTGAAATTGTCAAACCGTCGCAGTTCTCTATCTTCGGCTTTCATCTCTCTCGGTTCCAAGCCAACTCAGCTGCTAGCATCGATCTCCATCTTGCCGCGACCTCTTCTTCTCGAGTTCGCTGCTAACCGCGATCTCCTTGCCATCGCCCCTACTCGCACGTAGGCTCAAACCCTTTGCCGAGCCGCCGCCGCCGCCCAAGTTATTGTCTCTCGCCACCATCTCGAAGTCTCCCTCTCACTCTCACCGTCGACGGCTCCTCTCCCTCTCCTTCTCACTCTCAGCCTCAGCCAGTAAGTTTTCATTTATTATCTAAGTTTTCTTGAATCTTGCTTCCTTCCTGTTCCTGTCTGGCTGTCTGTATATATAGAAATTGAAATATTCTCTGAGACATCTCACATTCTCACTCTCGGCCCCACTGCCACTGTATGAGTTTGTAAATAGTTGTCTTGAATATATTATGGATAGATCTCTTTGCACGTTGTGTCATGTGTGTGTGAATCAAAGTGCTCTCTCGGTCCCACCATCTCTTAAACCTCTCCGCATTTTTTTTTGCTAGAAAAACCTGTCTGCACTTTTTCCCCTCTGCATTGAATAGTGGTCATGTGTGTTTGTTTGTCTTTTGCCCTGTTCCTGTCTGTTTGTCTTTTGCTCTAAATGACACACCTGTATAATATTAAATGACACACCATCTCTTATTAAATGACACACCATCTCTCTGCATTGAATAGTGGTCGATCTGCCCCAACAATGGCCGTTACTCAATTTTTTTATTTTGGCCATGCATCTGCACAACGTTAACTTTTTTTTTTTTATCAAATTAGCATGGCATATATACCACCAGATAATGTGCAAGGGCAAGCTCCAAGTGTTGCAGGGGAAGCTAGTAATGAACCTGTAATCCCAATAGTACACCGTATTGCTGGCCATGTTGAGAATGAGCTAATGGATGAGGGACAATATAATGATTCCCAACCTAGAATAAAAAGGAAAGAGTCATCTAGTATATGGAACCATTTTACAAGGCTGCCACTAGCAAAAACTAAAGGGAAACATAGGTCAAAGTGCAACTATTGTCCAGCAAATTATGCGAGTCATCCTTCGAATGATGGCACTAAGCAATTATGGAGACATTTTGACAAGTGTCCAAACAATCCCAACAAAGCAAGCAAGGGTCAAAGCTTATTCTCGGCTACGACAAATCAAACACTGACCCATCACTTATTTAGTCAAGAGCGAGGTAGAAAGGCTGTTGCTAGATACATCATAAAGGATGAGGTGCCTTTCTGACCTGTGGAAAAGGAGGGGTTGACAGAACTTTTGCAAGAGTTTCAACCTAAATTTCAAATGCCATCAAGATGGATATCTGCTAGAGATTGCTATGGCATATATAAAGAACAAGCAAATATCTTGACAAAATATTTCAAGACTTCTAAAGTCCGTATGTCTTTCACAACCAATTGTTGGACATCTATGCAAAATAATAACTACATGTGTTTGACTGCACATTAGATTGATGATGATTGGATTTTGCAGAAACGCATTCTGAATTTTTGTGAGATTAAAGATCATAGAGGTGAGTCAATTGCCAAACAAATTGAGGATTGCTTATTTCAATGGGGCATTGACAAAGTCTTTACGTTCACATTTGACAACGTTTTTGCCAATGATTCTGCAATTACAATCCTAAAAAAGCGTTTCAAGAGTTGGGATGGTTTTGCAATGGTATGTGATGGAGAATTTTCACAAATGCGGTGTGCTGCTCACATATTGAACTTGGTTGTTTCTGAAGGTCTAAAAGAAATGAACAAATCTATTGAGCTCATCCGACATGCAATAGAATATGTTAAATCTTCTCCATCAAGGAAGCGTAAGTTCATAATGTTGGCTGAAAGAGAACGAGTCGAATCAAAAAGCCTTCTTACCTTGGATTGTCCCATGAGGTAATGTTTTTAATAATTTGTTTGAATGAGCTTTGATATGAAAATTGATGCGTTACTTTTAAAGCAATCAATTAAACTAGGTCCTAATTAATTATGCAATATAGGGTCAACCTAGGTAATTATCCCAAGGAGCAATCTGTGGGTTTTTCTTTAGGTTGAATTTAGGTGATGAAAAATGCAATAAAATGAAACTAAACTAACTAAATGCAAGATGCAATTGACTCTAAAACCTAAATGAAGATGGAACTAATCTATATGAATTTGAATGCAATTTGGGGGGGGGGGTTTGTTATGAGAGAATAATTAAAAACCTAATCTTGATTAAAAGCAAGTCAAATAACAAAGATCTAGTTCAGTTATGATGATGAAAGGGACAGCTTAGGATTCACATGGAGTTAACTTTCTTAGCCTAAATCAATTAATTAGACCAAGGGAGATTAATGAAAGATTGGAACTAATGAATTTAATTGCCTAATTGAAACATGGGAAACCCTCAAGTTCAATAACTCTTATTCCACTAGAAAACTCATAGTGAAATAAGCGGTGATTAATTAAACTCATTAAAAACCAATCATCGTTAATTTCTAATTAAATTTGGAATCTTGTTTACAACTATCCAATTGAACAACTAGACAATTTATTAACTCAATTAAAAAATTAAATCGATAAACCCAATTGACAATTAAATTAATAACAAAAACTCAATTATTAATTTAATTGTCAATCCAAAGGTTGCAAACCAAAAATCCAACAATTATCTTAGCACAATTCAAATCCAAATTATCAATTTAATTCAAATGAAATAATATGTCTACAATCTAAAACTAGATTGTTCTCAAGAAAACAACTCAAAATTATCTAAAACTAAATAATTTCCAAATCTTGAAATAAATCAATAAAAGGAAAAAACACTCCAGTGTGATCTTCAAATATAATGCAAGTTCCTAGGCTCTAGTTTCTTCCATGCTCCTCCCAAGTTACCTCCCAAGAGAGCTTAAGCTTCCATGACAGCGCTTCCTCCTCCAAATATTACGCAACTCACGACCATTCAATTTGATGAATATATGATTCAATAGATAATGGTGGGTCCTGTTGGTGAATTGAGAATATGGGAAGTTACAGGAAAGCGTCTCTCTAAATTGTTGTTCCCAAGAGAAAAACCAAGAGAGGATTTTTTGGGTACCAACTTGAGCCCATTAAAATTTAAGAAGCCCAATAAAATTACACCATTTAGATCTTCTTTTAGCTTCCAAGGTTAATTATGCATCGTAAGATCTTCTAACATGCTTTTCCTTATCTTGCAAGAATTAAATAAAATCGTGATCTATCATATATTTAGAAATATTATTTAATCACAAGATATCAATCATAATATTAATAATTTAAGTCCAATAATCTCATAATTAATTCTGATTTATATTATTTCCTAAAATTGGCTAACAATCTCAATATTATCTAATAATTCCAAATTAGCCTAAAATAATCCCCAAAATAAATGAATAAGGTGGGATAAAATATATTAAAATTGGGATTTATCAATAATGTATTGATGTATAATTGTTTTTCATTTCTATCATGTCATTAGGTGGAACTCAACATACCTTATGCTTGAGAGCGCTGTTAAGTTTGTCAAAGTCTTTACTCGGATGGAGGAGGAGGATGAAGAATACAAACAATACTTCAAGAAGAAAGTGAAGAAAGCAACCAGTTGAGACACTTTTATCTTGATTGATGATCGTGAAGGTGTTGATAATGAATTCGATGATACAACATCAAGAAGGATTGTTGAACCTATAATTTTGCCTCCTAGTGCATATGATTGGAGCACTGCAAATGAGTTTCTTGGCTTTTTAAAGTTGTTTTACAACATGACATTGAAGTTTTTTTGGATCAAACTATGTTACAAGTAACACTTGTTTCCAGCACATAGTTTCAATTCAGACAAGCCTTGAATCAAATGCAAGTAGCTCCTACTTTCTATTGAATGACATGTCAAGAAGAATGCTATCAAAGTTTAACAAATACTAGGGCAGCTGAGAAAATGTATCTTATATTGGTTGTGGCTGTGATACTAGACCCCAGATATAAATTGACATATGTCAAGGTTGCTTTCGCTGACCTTTTTCATGAACCAACAAAGTGCGAAGATATGTTGAGGAAGATTACAAGTTTATTGTATCGTTTATATGACTACTATTCATGTTGGTGAATCTTCTTCTCAACCAACATCGGAGCAAGGAGACAATGTTGAGTTAAAACTTGAAGTGCCCTTAGCATCTAGGGATGCTACATACCAAAAGTTTTTGGCCCATGCAGATGCAGAGAGTAATGTTGAGAAAATTTTAGAAGTGGATGAGTACCTTCGAGCTGAATTGGTTGGTTATCGTGATACAAAATTCGACCTCTTGACATGGTGGAAAGACAATGCTTGTAAGTATAAAGTGTTAAGCTTGATCGCACGTGATTTGTTGGCTATTCTAGTCTCTACCGTCTCTTCAGAAGCAGCTTTTAGCACTGAGGGTCGAGTATTAAATGCATTCACGAGCTCTTTATTCTCAAAGATGGCTGAGACACTCATATGTGCACTAAATTGGCTATCAGTGAAACCATCCAATTGCAATGACTTTGATTATGATAATTTTGATGAGACTGAAGCTATTGTTATCGGTATATTAATTTGCATTTTCTATTTTCAGTTATTAATGTTTCATTTCATTTTCGTATTAATTAATACATATTAATTAGGATTTATCTTCTTTCATTTTGTAGAGGAAGATGCAACAATAGGAGGCGAATCTGAGCAGTGAATATTAATATTGTTTTGTTGGTGAATTTTTTATGTTTGAAGTCAACAAATTTGAACTTCAGTTATTAATATTGTTCTATTTTTATGTTTGAATCTGTCATTATTGAATATTAAATTTTGGGCCATGGCAGTATAGAAGATTTTGTGCTGGGTTAAACCAATGAGGCCATAATATCAAATCTTTTTAAGTTGTTGGAAAATCAGAGTGGCTATTATGAAGAGGACCCGGAGCTTGAAAAAAAAGGTTTGGTTTGATAGTTTAATTTTAATTGGTAGATTTCCATTATCCATATTTTCGCAGCGAAACTAAAACCATTTTTTTCACATGTATTATGAAAGTTGTGATGGTCTTTCTAATCGTCCTTGCATGGAAGGCATGTATTATGAAAATTGACAAGCACTTCTGGCTAGCAAACTTTCTAATTTGTCATTATTGAAAAAAAAAGTGTTCTGGGCCCAAAAAAACTGTTATAGGCAAAAAAACAATTCTGGGCCCAATTTTTTTTTTAAAATAAAAAAGGCCCAATACGCAGGGGACCCGTTTAGGCGTACTTGTTTAACCCGTACCCATTTATACGAGTTAAACGGGTTTACACTACGGGTACGGGGTGCCTCGTACTCGTTTATTTTAAACGGGCAGGCCACGGGTTACCCCCTGAGGCAGCCCCGCCCGCCCGTTGCTCACCCCTAAAATTAGGACGCCAAAAGCAGTAACACTAGCGGGAAAAGAAGTACTTTTGGCGCCCTAAAATAATTTAGGACGCCAAAAAGGGTACTTTTGGCGTCCTAAATTTTAATCTAGGACGCTTTAGTGGTTTCAAAATTCATGATGGCTTATCTCTTTTCACACCCACTCGCTCTTTTCACATCCACTCCCGTCAGACACACCCTTCACAGTACTCACATAAACCATTCCTGTTTACTCATCTCAGCTGGAACCATCTAGAGCATTTGCTTCGCGTTTGCTCCTTCGCTCCCATCGATCTCCTCAAATCAGTGAAAGACGGCGGGGACGACATCTCCTTCGCGTTCGCTCCTCTACTCCCATCGATCTCCTCAAATCTATGAAAGACGACGGGGACGACATCTTCCGCTTCTTCGATTTCAACTCCGACGGCGTGGCAAAGAGGAATCTGCGTTAACGTTTTGCGATTTGTTTTGAAGATGTTGTTTCTGCGATCTGTTTTGTGATTTGTTTCTGAGATTTGTTTTGAAGGTATAATCCTTACTGTTTTGCGTTTCTGATCTATTTTGCGATTTGCTTCTGCGATCTGTTATGCGATTTTTTTCCTACAATATGTTATGTTTTGCAATTTGTTTCTGCTATATTTTTTTTTCTGCAATTTTGTTGGTGATATCTGCGAGTTTGCATTTTTGCATATGTCTCTCTCAATCTCTAAATCCTCCATTGTCTCCACGTACAAGTGCACTACACCGAAATCCGGCTTGACAGTTCTATTTTGTTTTTTTTTTAAAATACTTATGGCATTCGGAAAAAAATTGGACGCCGTAAGTCTCCACTTTCTACGCCTCCCAGATAGGCGTCCCCACGTTTTCAGATGTTATAAGGCCCAAAAAACTGACGTTATAAATGTTATTTGTAGTAGTGAGGCAATGGCAATTTACTTGTAGTTCAGTGCGTTTTTATAAATTACGCTTTATTATCACTTAATTTAAGTTTAATTTTTGTGCAAAAATATTAAACTCACCACTAACATTTTCTCAACACATTTTTTTATAGGGTTGACGGCTAAGAATGATTGAACAAAGGGTTAAGGTGTAAAAATAGACATGTACTTTGTCAAAAGAGCGCCCAGTAGCAAATACATTTTTTAGGTGCAAAAGTGACTATGTGGTTACAAAAGTGGAGCAAAAGTACACATGGACCGTTAGTTGACCGTTAGTTTGACCAAAAACATTAACATGGATGATGACTCAACAACTTTTTATCCTAGTTGGCAGTGAAAGAAGAAAGAAGAAATAATAATAAAAAAAGTTCCACGAATTAAATTTTTTTTAACTAGTTTGACCGTCCTTCCTTTCTTTCTTGGACCTGAACACGCCCCCGGTCGACCTTAGCTCTTCCATCCTTATCGTCTCTCTTCACCCCTATTTCCTTCTCAGCGGTGGCGGCTGAAGGTGGAATATCACCTAGAGGGGGGGGTGAATAGGTGATTACAAAATTCTTTCGCTAATTGCTCAGTCACCCACACAACAGATATAAATCAATGCAAGGTAGAGATAGAGAAGAGGAGATTGACACAGAGAATTTATACTGCTTCGGTCCAAATCTTGACCTACGTCCAGTCCCCAGAAACACTCCGGGATTTCACTATCTTACCCAGAAACACTCCGGGACTTTACAATCTCAATTACACACTCTGTAACTCTTGGAGCAATCCTCTCACTAGAACTTACTCCCCCTTACAAGTTGTAATCGAATAACCCAATCCCAAAGTCCCAATACTTTGAGACTCTCACAGAGAAATGATAACAGAATACAAACTCTCTTGAAAGAGCAGATGAATATGAATACTGAAGAGCAGAGTATTACACAGTATCTAATGAAACAATGAAGAACTGAACTCTCGTATGAGTTTTCTGGTTTTTGTGTTCTGTGTATTGTGTTTGGTAGTTTGAGCAGCTGAAGCATCATCTATTTATGCTGGTTGAAGTTGCTGACCGTTGTAGGTGTACTCAGGATTTGAACTTAATAGCTGATTGGAGCCTTTCTGCACACATTTCCATTTGTGCATATTTCTTATTAAATGGAGATATTCCCGTTGGAGACATTTCCGTTTGGGGCATCCTGAATATCTGCCCATGATGTGGTGTTTCCTAAAATGCCTTCAATTAATTAATCAAGTCTTGACCGTTTGAGGATGATTCTCCTCTTTTCCAGCGTGTTTCCTATTTTGCTTTGTTTTTGAATAAATATGAGAATATTGCATGATCCATGATGATTTCAAAATGATCCTGTATTATAACTCAAATATTTGAAAAACTATGAGTAAAACGGTTAGAAACAGGTCATTAAAGATCATCATTAATAATATTGAATGCCAGAATCGAAATCTGAGATTTAGAGAGATGCGAATCAGCGATTGTCGAACATGACTCGAGTTATCATGCTCTGACTCGAGTCATTTTCTTCAAGGAATCATTCGAAGCTCTCTGTAAGTCATTTGACTCGAGTTATGCGTGTATGACTCGAGTTATATCAGTTTCCAGCGTTTTTAAAAATCTTGAACTGACAGATAATTTTCGAGGGTCATATGTCCCTGGTATGAACTCCGTTTTGGCTGGTTCAAGTCTTTATGGAAAGCCCTTTGAGCCTATTTTCATATGCCACCGATTTCAGCTCAATTGGATTTTTAGTTTTTGAGATACACTCAAAACATTGAGTCTTGGTCAGCAGTGTGACGGTGATGTCACTGTCATCTTCAACAATTCATATATTTCTCATCGGACCTCCGTTGGACTTGAATATTGTGCGAATAGGACCGTTTGGAAGTATAGTTTAAAAAAAAAATTGATTTCACCTCAATCGGACTTCTGGTTTAGGAGATATCGTCAAATTACTAGAGGTCGCCAGCTGAATACGCGAAACTGAGGTGAGCAGAATTGCTGATATACACCTTGACTCGAGTTATGTGTGTATGACTCGAGTCAAACCTATCCAGAGACGAAAAGAACATTTCTTGACTCGAGTTAATGATAGCTTGACTCGAGTCAAATCATCCCAGATCACCAAAATCACCAAAACACTGTAGCGAAGTGGTTAACTCGAGTTGCAACTCCGTGACTCGAGTTATATCATCCTGGAACTGATCTTTTGCTGATTTTAACTCTGAATTGATCTATTCCAACTTCCATATGATCTTGGAGACTTCTAGCATCAATCTAGGAACTTGAATAAAGATGTTCTCATTCCATTCAACAAGTTCTTCCTTCTTTTCTTCATCTCTTGAACATTCTCCATAACTCAACTCTTTCTTTTTCTTCTTCTCTTCTTCTTGAGCTTGAACTCATCATTCTCAACAAGCACTATTCAGGTATACTCCACTATTGCTCAAATATGATAAAACTTCATTCCAACTTCTGTTTGATCATAAAGACTTCTAGTATCACATATAGTGCATATTCTTCTTTCGTTAGTCTCCTTTCTTGATCATTCTTCATTATTAAACTTTGCATCTACATTATATATAAGAATTAGTCAAAGTAGAAGATAAATGTAGTATACAACCTTTTTTCTCTTAAGAATGGTATCTATATAAGACATCATCAAAACTAATCATATCCAACAGCGGCGACACCCTCGACCAGTGGCGACGGCGCACCCTCGACCAGCGGCGACGACGCACCCTCGACCAGCAATGACAGCGGCACCCACCAGCAGCGGCAAGGGTTCATTCCTATTGAACGAAAGCCAGCAATTTATACCAAATGTTCTAGGGTTTTCATCACAAGTTAGCGTCGAATGGTATTGTGACGATGGCAAATCATCGGCGGATTATTTCCTGCTGAAATCGATTTCCTCTGTTTCTTTCGCGCGATTATTTCCACCGGAAAATGAGGGATAACGTTTTGGGATCATGCAATTTCTAGGATGGGATTATTTTGCGCGATTATTTCCTTCCAAAATCGATTCCTCTGTATCATCTTTCTTTGTGTTCTGAATGGGATTTTGTGCTCCTGTGGCGTTGGGTTTCAGGTCTAAATCCATGGGTATGAGCTTGATATATAATCTGGTTTACCGATCGCGTCTTGATGAAGAAGATGAAGATAAGGAGTTTTCTGGAAAGCAGTAAGTGGGGGAGGGAGAGTTTTCTGATTTGTTTCTGATTTGGTGTTCTGATTTGTTTCTTATTTGCGATTTTTGCTTTGTTGAAAGCTTTGTTGGTTGAATTCATCTTCTTCGAACCCATGCCACAATTCTGGGTATGGGTATGGCTTTTTTTCATTCAATTCAACTTTTTTCATTCAATTCTGGGTATGGGTATGGGTATGGGTATGGCTTCGATTACGGAGTCGCGATTCTCGTCTGGGTATGGGTATGGGTATGGCTTCGATTTGGGGCTTCGATTTGGTTCTGAGTTTGTAGTGATTGATGATCATGGCGGAGAGAGACGCGATTCTCGTCTGGTTCGCCTCTCGGGTCGCTGGAGGAAGAAGAAGGTCCCTGGTCAAAATGCAAGTTTTGACTAGGGACTTAAATGAAAATTTTAAAAGTTTAAAGAGGGACTAAATTGAAATTTTTTGAAATGCATCCGGGGATGAACTGTAATTTATAAAATATTACCATCCACGTCATCGTCCACGTCATCATTTTCAGGTCAGAAAATGTCAACTAACGGTCAATGGTAATTTTGCTCCACTTTTGTAACTACATAGTCACTTTTGCACCTAAAAAAAGTATTTGCTATTGGGCGCTCTTTTGACAAAAGTACATGTCTATTTTTGCACCTTAACCCTTGAACAAATTATATTTTTGTTCTTGTAAAACTCAATTTATATATATATATTTTTTAAATACCAACAAATTTTTGTAGCGGTTTTATAACCACTATAAAAACTGTCACATAAACCGCTACAAAATTCATCCAATCGATCGCTACAAGAGTTAGACAGATCTCTATAAATACCTCCACCATATCTCATTTCAAACACTCCTCCATTTCTTCCCACCCCTTCTCTCTCGTTTTCTCTTATGTAAAGGTTTTCTGAAGAACTGAAGTGCTAAGCAAGCCGATCAAATATGATAATATTTTTTTAAAAATATTTGATTTCAATGTTTTATTTTTTTCCTTCCTATAATACTGATACTATTATTTTTTTCTTATCCATAAATTTAAGGACATTTCCTCAACATTCCTTTTATAATCATCAACATTCCTTTCATAATCAAATATAATATCACTTAGTGGACAACATAATAAGTCCTTATTATCTTCATATTCTCAATATTATACCTACATAATAGTTATACTTATCTAACTTAAGTTAATCATTTTTTTCAAATATTAACTACTATCATTTAAATTATTACTTAAATAATAAAATATTCAACATAATATTGTGACAATAGACTCAAATTATGGTCCTTTTTTTTTAATTTTAAAATATTTTGTAATGGTTTTAATTTTGAAATATTATGTGAGTAGTGGTTTTAAAAAACCATTACAAAACACTTTACAACCGTATGTTTTGTAGTGGTTTTTTAAATTGCTTTTAATGTTATTTTAACATTAAAATTGTTACAAATATATCATTTTAACCGCTTTAAAACATGAGTGACTTTTTTTAGTGAATAGAAACTCACATCCATCATAAGATAGAAACAGGACCCAAAACAAGAATTAAAAAAAATATCTTGATAACATTTTTGTAAAGATTCTACAAAACGAATAAAAATAACAAAAACAGCATGCCTCAGCAGTGCAGCTAGCTCTCGGTCTTGCGCGTCCATTAAACGACGACGAAGAATGTCGATGCCAAATATCTTTCGGGAAAAAGAGACATATCGTAAACTAAAGACACAGAATCAAGCTAAGAATCCAATGATGAGACAGAAGCAAAAAGCAGATGCCTAAGAGCCGAATATATATACACACAAATAGATTAGGAAAGAACCAAAACAAGGCAAGCAAAAAATAGGATACTGGCACGACATTCATCATTACTATAATCATTGAGATGGCATCGTCACAACAACGAGATGGTGGTTGTGGAGAAACACCTCTTGCGGTTGGTAGGGTGATAGGGGATGTTCTAGATCCTTTCACACCTTGTGTTTCGATGAGGGTTGTGTTTGGTAACAGAGATATCAGTAATGGCTATGAACTCAGGCACTCCCATGTTGTTAATCGCCCTAGGGTCTCTGTCGGAGGAAATGACCTCAGGATTTTCTACACTCTGGTATTTTAATTATTCAATAGATATTTATTACGTACTTTTGTCGATCTATCGCTCAAATTAATAAGCTAATTATATTTATTATTTGATGATTAATGATCTCATCAGATTATGGTGGATGCTGATGCGCCTAGCCCCGTTAACCCTTTCCTGAGGGAGTACTTGCACTGGTCATTCACTTCTTCATTTTATCTCTGATATATCTGTAGTCATCTGAAATATAATTGTTAATAATTTGTTCTAAAAAAAATAATGAATATTGACTCAATGATACTTGTTAATAATTAAATACTCATTTTGAATTGACGCTTTTGCAGGATGGTGACAGATATTCCTGCCACCACGGATGCAACCTTTGGTAAATTAAATATAATATAGTGATTATTCTTTTTTCCACTTTAATTTCACCTTATTATCGTTATAAACATGTGTGTGTTCACAAAGATTCAATTTAACTAAAATAGGCCCTTACCTTAATTTGTGAGTGTAATAAAGTGGCTTCTTATAGATTTGACTAGTTCACACACCCAAGCAGCGATATACTCCCTCCGGTCCTAATTATAGGAATATTTTTGTAGTGCAAATTATACTACAAAACTGTTTCTATAATTAGGACCGGAGGTAGTATATATATATATATATATATATATATATATATATATATATATATATATATATATATATATATATATATATATATATATATATATATGTAGCTGGATATGTAATTAATTAATGATATGTCCATATGTATACCATGATTAAACATTGAATGGTGATATGTATGTATTTTGTAGGGAAGGAGGTGGTGTTTTACGAGAGCCCACAGCCGACGGCAGGAATTCACCGATTTGCCCTGGTGTTGTTCCGGCAACTGGGGAGAGAAACAGTGTTTGCACCTGA
The DNA here is from genome assembly GCA_025563575.1 of Acacia pycnantha. Lineage (NCBI taxonomy): Eukaryota > Viridiplantae > Streptophyta > Magnoliopsida > Fabales > Fabaceae > Acacia > Acacia pycnantha. Next base: position 925,817 of record JAMWYP010000171.1, on the reverse strand, counting down.
GTGGCGACACAACTTTAACACCAGGCAATTCGCTGAGACCTATAATCTTGGCTCTCCTGTTGCTGCTCTCTACTTCAATTGTCTGCGAGAACGTGGTTGCGGCGGAAGGAGGTCTGACTATCATCATTATTAACTAATTAACTAACTCCTAAATACCATAATTCAACTAATCAATGAATAATAATGAGCTAGGTAGCTTGCTTCTTTTTTATCAGTAGTAGAACATAAATGAAGCTGCGCGCGCAATAACTTATGTACTTATGAGGAAGCACGTATGGCTTGTACGTACCAATAATATAATAATCCGCCCTAGGAAGCACGTATGTCTTGTACGTACCAATAATATAATAGTACACCCTAGGAAGCACGTATGGCTTGTATGTACCAATAATATAATAATACACCCTCTAGCTAGGGTTCAATGTTTTCTGTATGCCATTCAATTAAGTACCATATATATATATATATATATATATATATATATATATATATATATATATATATATATATATATATATAATACACGTTAATTCTCTCTCATTTCTGGCTCATTATTATTTTCCACTAACTTATTAAATCAGGCTTCCTCAGGAGTCAGGATTAATCCAAGCTAAGGATACAGTATCTATATATACGACCAAGCTCAGATAGAAAATCATTAACAGTTTAAAGTTAGGTTTCGTATCTATTCTTCTTCTTCTCGGCTAGGGCACTGGTCTCAGCTTCAGACTCCCTGCACGATCCCATCATAATGGCTACTATATCTATCTACGTCCAAATGAAAATTGAGCCACTTGAACTCTGATTTCATTTAATTCTTGACTTTATACAAAATGGCTTTGACCTAACTACTGAATCATCAGCTCACCACTAAACTACAGCCAACTGATCTAAACTAGGTTACTAGTTTCATTCTAACAGAAATACGAACAAGTCTAGGAAAATCTATATATCCTTTTTCTAATATATCTTCCTCCATCAGTAATATAATAGTCATTAATTACTCTCTGAAAACAAAGGCTCCGACAAGAAAAACTATATATGCCATTAAAGTACGTGCTTCAACGGAGAAATCAACCACACCGCCACTTTTTGTGTTGGCACATTAAGTTATTAAATTATACTACGTACATTATGGCGGTTTAACTGTAAAGGATTAGTGATTACTTCCTCTAGCCATTAATATAAGACAATTTACTTTTTTTAGAGGTTAATAAAGTTAAATAAATTCATTTAAAGTCTCTAGATTTAACGTTTTTCTCCAAAATAATTTATCTCGATCACTTATAAACTGATATATAACTTAATGATACACAAATGTTTAAATCATTTATTTAACTTCCTTAAACTTTCAAAAAAAAAATCAATCAGGGAAAGACAGGAGGAAGTAATTAACAAGTGATCTTTAAGTTTAAACTCCTCCTGTCAACATGCATGCATGTACCAAAAGAATAGTATTGAATGAAAGAAGAACACTAAAATTATCAGCACTAATTAATCAGAACATCTATCTCTCGAGTTATATTTTTTTTCTTCGTATAATTAATCTCTTAACATCAAACACACTATCTCAACGTCAAACAATGATCTAATCTACGTCGTCATAAAAATAATCAATTCATTGCTCATGACAAAGAAGTGAAATTTTATTAAAAAGAAATTGAATTCGAAACCTACACACACACACACACTAACACAAATTAATTATTGAACGCAGAATCATGCTGGAATGTATGATATGATGTAGTCGATGAGTTCGAATGAAATCACACAATCAATCAACAAGCCACCATTTCCGACCCCCAGAAATAAATTTTATGTTGTATTCCTTAATTGGAGCGAGAGAAGATGTAAAAATTCAGGCCATCAACCTTTTTAGACGATCCATTAGTTCATGAACTCTGGGAAACTGATCGATGAGGTAATTCTATATCAACCTTTAAACCATGTACATGTAGCTTTAAGGATTGTTAAAATAAAACAGTATCTTATAAAAGACAAAAGAGAGAGGGAGAGGGAGAGGGAGAGGGAGAGAGAAGAGAAGCAAAAGGATATGCAGATGCCAGAATTTTAGGATAAGATAAGACGCACTACTACTACGACAGTGGGCACCAAAACTAGCGTGCCACAAAATAGAGATTCATTTTCATTATGTCGTTTATTGCACTCTCATTTAATTATGAGCTACATACACTATAAGAAAAAGCTTGAAAGAGACAATATTCGAGAAGAGAATACTGACGGAATCGGTTGGCTTATGATCATTTGGATATATGCCTAGTACGTAATGCGCCATCAGTAGATTCGCTGGGGGTTCCCTTTCCATGAGGCATCAGAAATGCATACCAGCAAAACAATATATATGGTTCAATGGCTAATTTGAGTCTTGAAACTCGTCAAAAGTAGAAATACTTCAAATTTATAGTTCGGGTAACTCATTATATTTTTTAATAAAGTAAAAGTAAATTATATATATCACATCACAACTGCTGAAAAAACTATATATGCAATTTACTGCTCTCAATATAATTTGCTTGGATTCAAATATATAATAGACGAGAACGAATTAACAATCTCTAAGGTTTATACAAGTTGACTGGTGGATCGGAAGACAATATAATATTATTGGGTGGCTGACTTAGAAATTGCAGAATCTTGGAGTCCTTTTTAATTAGTTGTGTTGCATAGCATCATCATTTAGTCTTTCTGCTATTCGATTCCTCCAATTGCAATGTACGCAGAAATAAACGAGGAATCTGAAATTGTGGAAAGAGATTAAGAATGTGAAAGCGACAATTAGAATCGCGCAGCTTTTGCTTTATTTCATGTAAGACCCAGAAACACTGAACTTCCTCATATGAGTATACGTAGTCATTGCTTTATTTCATGTAACAAGAATCAATGGCTTGAGTTTTGTGAAAAAGTTAGATAGATTGAGATGTGCACCAAGAACTCATATATATATATGGGTATATATCTTCAGATTAACTAATTAAGGAGAAGATTCCATCTGTTTTCTTTCGGCCAATAAGAGAGGATTCTCTCATCTTTTTTGGCCAATAGGGGAGAGGATTTCATCTTTATTGTTTGACTGTTATGCTGAAGTTACAGAGAATTGGGCCGGATTACAGTATCGGAGGTTTGAGATTCCTTCTGTCTGCAGATACATCATTTCATCATCAATTGGTCCACCACATTTGAAGAACTAGTAATACAGCTGTGACTTTGCTCTACACAATCAATTACTACGCAGACTTTGGGATAAATATTTGGGGGACCAAATATATACTCATTAACTAATTTAAAAAAATTATTTGGAGGGCCAAATGTATACCTATTAACTAATTAAAAAAATATTTGGGAGGCCAAATATATACCTATTAACTAATTTAAAAAAAATTTGGGGGCCAAATGTATAATAAAAGTATTTTAATAATTCTAATGTATAAGATAACATACTTTTTTATATTATATTAATTTTTTAAAAAAAAATTCTGAACAACATTTTTTTGGGGGCCGTGGCCCATGGCCCCCATTGTCCTCAAGAAGGTCCGTCCTTGATTTACTACTATCTCTATATTTTATTCTCTTCAAAAGTTTATCTTTTTTTGACCAAAAAAAAAGTTTATCTTTTCCCCTCCTTTTTGTAAGCTTCCTTTCTTTTTGTTATCAATTATACTTTCTTCTTTAAAAAGCTCCTTTACTGAAACAGCTTTTCTTCTTATCTATTTTCTTCTGTATATATGTTACATTGTTATAAGATGTGAGTCCATTTTCTTTATTCATTGATAGAGTACAAAATGTCATGCAAGCGATGCATGCAGCAGATCTGATTAATGCAATAAGGCTTGTTATTGTTGTTGTTTTTTATTTTTGGGTTAAGTAGCAAATCCTTCTCAGAAATTTTCATGGAGGAGCAATGTTGTCCTGAAAGTTTTTTCAGGTTCAAGATTATTCCAGAAGTTTTAAAACGTAGCAATGTAGCCTAAAACCGTTAAAAAACTAACGTTGACTGTTGAAAACTTGACGTTGATCATTAACTTTTTAACAGAAAATGACAATATGCTACGTTTTAAAACTTCCGAGATGACATTCAGCCTGAAAAAACTTCCAAGGCAATATTGCTCCAAGACGTATACTTCCGGAACGGATTTACTACTTAACCCTTTATTTTTTAACTAGCTAACCCCAGCAATCACGCCTTGTTATTGTTGTTTATGCTACAGAAATAGGACCAAGAGGTCGGTGATGAGTAGAAAAATGCTGAAGTACCTTAGAGTAACAAGAATGGCAACAATACACACAAGAATTATATCTTTATTAAAAATAAATCAACTAAGTGAAGAAGCCTTTTCTATAAATTAATTGCATGCATGCATATTAATTTGAAGTCGGCTACTTTTTCTTTAAAAGGAATATAATTCAATATGAAAACAGGTTGTTGCTTTTCTTTTCCAAAAAAATGGCATATATCGTTGTTTGTTATGCCTAAGTTTTGAAAACTATCAACACTTGTGGTGATGACGACTCATTGGTTATGATTGGTTATAAGTGAAGGTTAACTTTCTTAGTTATGCTATTGTTTAAATTAAAGGGTTAAGGCATTTTTACTTTGTAGGCTGTCAAAAAATCTCAATCGTGTCTTGAAAGCTTTATTTAGAGAAATGTTGTTCTGAAAGTTTTTAAATCGTAGTAATTCCACTCCAGTCATAATTCAAATTAAGTTTGACTATTAGTTGACCACTTATGCTAAACTAACAAGTCCGTATAACGTCGTCCATGTTATGTTTTATTTTGAGTTTAGGTTCAAAATTACCCTGAAAGTTTTCATTCAAAAGTTCACTTTGAAAATATTGAAACACATACTTCATATGGATTCCAAGAATCAATTTAGTAACTTTGAATGGTCTAAATTTTTAACCCAATTCCTCCTCTCAAGCCTTAGCTAAACAAAACTCTCAAACCTCCTTCTTTCACACAATTCATCAAACACCTTAAAGACATTTAAAATAACTCAATAAGCAAACATCTTAATTCACAAGCTAGAAATCATAAACTCCCAAACATTCACACAAGGCTCCAATACACCAAAAATTATTAACAAAACTTAAGCACAGACACGCCCACACCCCACGGCAACCACAACAATTCAGAAAAAGGGAAAAGCCTGCATATACATACCACAGCCACCCACTATGTTGAACAGAGGAGCAGAAACGTACAAAAGAACTTGAAATCACTCGTTCACAGCAGCAAAATGGAAAAAACCACAACCCCACACACCCATAGCAACTGGCAGAAACAATGAAGAAGGAAAAAAATCGCAGCTAGCACAGAGGCCTCAATCGTTAACCTTAGATGCGACAAGCAAGGAGGAGAAGAAACAAAACGAGTTGCTTCCATCCCTGTTTCTATTGTGAGAGATGTCGACTGAGGAAGGAAAGAAAGAGAGAGCAGCCACCTTCACTCTTGAGCAGAGGAAAAGACGAGGAGAGCGTTTTTCATACACCCACACCGACGACGGCAGAGAGTGGAGGTGATGGAGAAGAGTCTACAGAAGCTCCGGATTTTTCAATATCTCCAGCGATTTTTTTCTTCCCCCACACCTCTCTTTCCCCCCTGAACCCTCCTCCCAAAAACTGCCCGGAAGAAGCTACGGGAAGGCTGAAAAATCTGAAAAGTAAATTATTTCTTGGTTTCTTCGGCATCGCCATTTTTCTTCCCAGTAGCTATCGGGCTACAGATTCAAGGGAGTTCTTTGATGGTGAATCTCTCAACGAGATCTCGGGATAGGGGGAGCCGGAGAGGAGAGGTGTGGAGCGATTGAGACAGATTTCAAACATATTTGAATGAGATTCTTCCTATTTTTTAAGGGCATAAGATAATGGTAAGTTCAGATGGTAAAGCAAAAGAAATGTTCTCCTTAATTTTACACAGCCGACACAACCAAGATTCGATCTTATTTCCTCCAAAATATGCGACAACATTAGTGCCACTAAGCCATCAACTTACATTTGCTAAAAGTCTCCTACAGCTACAAATAATTAAAATATTAATTATGAATGAAATAATTATTCTATATTATTTTCAGGTCATTACAATCTTTAACTAGCTTGACCAGTTTCACACATAGTTAAACGGATCTCGTACGTACTTGTGTAAATGCACGAACTATCGATTTACTTAATTAAATAACCACTCGAATAATATTGAATTATTGTTTGTAACCGCTCAGAAATTAAATCTTCGCACGCTTGCTAGCTAGACAATGGCAAATAACATTTTTGTCAACTCAAATTTATTATATATATTCTAGATATCAGATATCCATTATCCAATATAATATGCGTCAGTGTCCATACATAGATATCAGATTATATATATATATGATGTGAACTTGAAAGCAACCGATGAAGCGTCCTCCATCCACCTTACAGCATACATAAGCATTCTAGGTACGTGTGTGTAGGTTCAGATTGGGGACGAAGTAAAAATAATAATAATAACGGAGTAATAACTGAATTTAAGCTAATCTTCGGCCCCCAGTTCCAGACTCCCTCTGACAGTTGAAATAGAGGGCTGCGACGGGAGCCCCAAGATTGTAAAGTTGAGAAAATTGTCTGTTATTGAAGTTTTGGCGCCATGCTGGAGCATACACTGTGTCTCTCCCCAGCTGTCTATACAACACCAACACAAACCTATGAATCCCCATCACCGGCCGTGGACTTTCATATGTCACCACCTCTTGACCGAAACTCACGCCTGTAGTTGCCGGAATATCAGTCACTAACCTGAACAAACATGTCCATTTCCAGAGACGGATATATATATATATATATGGATATATACTTACGTTAGCTATATATACTTATACACACCAACATATACAAACTAATCTTATATATAAGAAGATCATATATATATATATTTATATCCACAGAGAGAATCATCACCAATGAAGGTATTCCCTCAAATTTGGGTCACTTGGGCTGGGGGCATCAGGGTCTATCATGACCTGAAATGAATATAATTATTATGATCAATAGTCAATACATACATAAAATTAAGCTGATGAGATTGTTAATTACTGGGAGATGGAGAACTTCATTACAAGGGTGTAGAAGTTTCTGAGGTCGTCTCCACCAATAGTGACTCGAGGTTGGGAGACAACATGGGAGGGTCTGAGATCGCTGCCATTGTAGATATCTCTATTAGCGTACGACACTCTCAGATTAACCGAATTGTCGAAGGGATCTAACACATCCCCTATGATTCGTCCAAGAACTAGTGGGTCTCCACCTGCGCCTCCAGCTCTAGGCATTTAGTCTCTTCTCCTTTATCTGTTTCTCGCTATATGCGAACCTGAAGATGCTCAACTTGTTTGCTTGTCTACCCCATATTTATACTCACTACTTCACACACACTAGCCATCTCCACTCTTATGGGCCCGGAGAGGGAATACAATGGGATATTTTTACGGAAAAATATCCAGATAGGTTATTGAGATCGATGTCATTGAATGGGATATTTTTGTGGACAAATATCCCAGATAGGTGATTGAGATCAATGTCATTTCAATCCAATCATGGTTATTCTGAGAATATAATAATATTAAAGCCCAGATTAATTAGATACCAGCCCTTAGACCTGTTCCAACTAGTGATCATGCATGCGCCATGCTAAATATTATTCCTCATGTTTTCAATATAAGATATATTTTTGGAGTTGGTTTAGGGCCGTTTGGATTTGGATGGGCTTTTAAAAAAAATGTTTCTTTTGTAGTGCTTTTTTTTAAGCTCCAAATTGGAACTTTTAAAAAAAACAGCCTTTTGGTTTTTTTGTGACTTTTTTTTTAAAAAAAAATATATCATCTAAACACATAAAGTAATTTAAAAAAAATTGGCATTAAAAAGTACTTTTTTTTATCAAAAAAGCCCATCCAAACGTAAGTCTAAATATAAGTCATAATTTTTATATTTGTCAATATTTCCCTAATTTACTTTTGTTGATACTCCCTTTGACAATAATAATCAAGAAGGAGAGGATATGAGGAAATTAAGAAAGATGTCTAGAGTGTTTTAGAAAATATATGTCATATTAACTAATTTATCAACTTCCTTAATCTAATCAAATTAAGTTAATACTCCCTCCGGTCCTAATTATATGAGCAAATTTTAGAGTTGGTTTTGGTCCTAATTATAAGAGCAAGTTTTAACTTTTGTCATTTTTTCCTATAATACCCCTATTTATACTTTCTCAATAATAATTAAAGACAATAATAATTTAATAATACACCTATATATTTTATAAAGTAAATAATGTTTGCAACTCATTAATGTCATATACACCTAAATTATACTTTTTTATATAAAATAATTTTGAGCAATTTTTGTCATATTTTTCCCATATCACCCCTACTAATACTTCTTCCACAATAATTAATTTAGGAGTATATTATTTTATATTTTGGCACCTCGGTGACCGTGTGTGATGCTGCAGGAGGCGGCTGCAATGAAACATTTCACGTCATTGAAAAATGACCGTGGGTATTTTAGGTGAGGGTATTTTAGGAAAATATATATAATTAACTAATTTAACTATCTTCATTAATCCCTCCAAATTCTGATAATTTGTTCCTATAATTAGGACGGGAGGGAGTATATCTTATATTGAGGATTAGAAGAGTTCTTTTTTTAATATTTAAAATCCCCACTGACTTTCTCTCTCTAAAACCATCATACGTTGTCATGCTTGTATGTGCTGTCGGTTTTGTCTTGGCTCGTAGAGTTTTTAATACTTTATTCCTATCTAACGTGGGACCTGAATATTTCAAACACCATATAGCTAGCTTTCTTCAAAGTGACCTCTGACATATTTTTCAGCCCTTTATATTGGTGTACGTTCAAAATATTCCTCCCAAAATCATTTTTTTTTTAAATGAAGAAAGGACAAATCAGCCAGCTAAGGCTCTAACACCCTAGTATCCACTTCCTGTTGAATTTCAGGACTTGTTTTAATTAGCATCGGTGACTTTTTTCTAATTTGATCTTTATAAACTTAATGATGGGATAAAATTCAGATTGTAAATGTGATATATGTTTGGATTGGCGGTGGTAAAAGCTCATCTACACTGTGAAAAACAAGTATTCGTGACTTCTTTTTAAAAGTAGCTTTCGGCCTGAAAGCCGAATTGAAAAAATACCAACCCAAACACCTTATTTTACTCCCACCATGCTTTTCCCCTTCCTATCGTGCTTTTTTAGCCCCACCGCCTTCCCAGAAAGGCCCTTAGACGGCGTATTCCACTACTACAATAAATCAATTCTACTTCCCTTAAAAATGTCTATTTTTTAAAAAGAGAAGTAAAAAATAAAGGCAATAGAATTTTTATAATATTTGGACATATTTGACGTCCCTGTTTAAAATTGGGATGCCTAAAGTAGACCTTAGACGTCCTAAATTTAAATTGGAACGCCTAAAGTCAATTATGGGGGTCCCAATTTAAATTGGGACGCCTAAAATCAATTATAGGAGTCCTGATTTTAAATTTGGAACGCCTATTCATACAATTTAGACGTCCTAATTTTAAGTTGGGACATCTAAAGGGATTTAAATAATGGCACATCTCACCTCTCTTAAGTCTCACCCACTCTCTGCACACATGTACGTCACAACTGCCTCTCTTCTTTTTCTAACCTACATCTCCTCCCTGCCTTCACTTTCTCTCCCAACTTTCTCATTGTCGCTTGCCGTCTCGCGCGCCGCTCACCCGCGTCCCTCTCCTCCCGCGTCGCTCCCTCGCCCGCCTGCTGTCGCATGCTCGCCCGCCCACCCCTGTCACTTGCTTGCCTGCGTCGCTCTCCCGTTGTCGCCCACTCACCCCTGTCGCTTGCTTGCCCACCTCGCTTGTCCATGTTGCTTGCTTGCTCGCGTTGCTCGCTCCTTGATTTGTAAGATATGCGATGATCTGCCACTGACCTGATTTCTAAGATCTGCGATTTCTAATTTTTAGTTTTTTTTTTACTGTGTAGCTCATTTTCTTATTTCTACGATCTGCTTGATTTCTGAAACTTTCTACAATTTGTGATTTCTGCGATCATCTTCTTCGCTGGAATTTTGCCCTTGACCTAATTTTTTTTTTAGAAAAAATACTTTACGTGTCCTTAATTCATTGGGGACGCCGTAAGGAGACTTAAGGCGTCTGCTTACACTCAGTGGCGGACCTAGGTTGTAAGTTGGGGGGGGGGGGAGTGCCCCCCAATTATTTGGGATGTTTAAAAAAAAATTAATACATGTTTGAATGATTGTCCACCCTTAAATTAGGTGTTTACCCTTAATACATCAAGGCTACACTTCGTAATGGGATGAGGGGTAAATGGTTGAATGATTGTTTAGTGCCTTATATTGAAAAAAGATGTATTTGATAGCATTGATAATAAGACAATTATGATGGAATTCCAAAAAATAAGGCTTAGAAGGATAATATTATAATTTTTTATTGTAATATACTTTTTTTATATTAAAATATATGTACTTGAACTTATTGAGTACCCACCCTTCATTGTTATTTATGTAGCTGCTTTATTTCTGACAGTACTTAGCCTTGCTTTTCTAAATAACAGGTTTGTAAAAATAATTGTCTCTCTTATTACATCATCAGTATTCACTTGATTTCATAAATATTTTTTTGTTTTTAATGCATTTAAAACTTTCTGTTCTGGTGTAGAACACAGATGTCCAGCCGCGTGTATGGGCTGGTGATTTGATATTGGATCAAGGGTCTCCACCTGGGTGCGTATGTGGAAGCACACAGACGGAGATGGGATCACTGAACACAACCAGGCTCTTAGCCGAGGGCGTGGGGTGTGTGCTTAGTGTAACAGTAGGTAAATAGTCTAGGTTAGAGCGTGTGTACCTTAGGCTGTTGATCGGGTATTTATAGGACCTACCTGGAGCGGCTTTGGCGTGATTCTCGGTCCATAATCCGAACTGCCTATCCTTATGCGGAGGTGCTCCTAGATTTCTGGGGTAGTTGAGATATTCCGAGATTGCGGATATGACGGATCGACACGCCTACCCTTGGTTGGGCCTTCATGTGATTGGGCCTTATCCAGATCCGTAACAGTTGCCCCCAGCCCGGTAGTTCAAAGTTTTGGGCTGCCGGGGTGTATGTTGTCTTAGAAATGTCATCGGAGGCGTTACCCATCTCCTGACGTCCGCGTTGGGCTAGGATTTGTTGAACTCATTTCCCTGGGTACGTGGTAACATCACAAGGTTCGATGAGCCGGGGTGTCCCTCAACCTCTCGTGCTGGCGCCTTGTGGCTTGTGGGCTTGGGCCGCGGCCGACATCCGAAGAGAATGCCGTGGTTCGGACCGCCGAGTTACCAACGTGAGATGGTATGAATAAAAACTTGGTACGATTTTGACCGAGGCGAGATACCGGAACCAAGGCTCGTCATTTGAAGGCCCGGGGCCGTTGTTATTTCCACGGTGTGACTCTTGGGATATCTCCTCTGGTGCTGCCATGATTGCCTACGACACCTGTCTTCCTGAGATTGGGGAAGTGCTTTGATCCTTGTGTCCGCCGCCCCCGAATTTCGTGCGCATTTAATGCTCTGGTGGTACGTTGCACGTCCTCTCAGCTTTTTGGGGTGAAAAGTCGTGGTTGCCCCCGTCGTTTGGGTTGCTTTGCTTTGAATTTCCCTCCTTCTTTCCTCTCGATATAAACTGATGGCATTTCTCCATTTGCCACTTTTTCCATTTGCTCCCTCTCCTCCCCTACCCACAGAAATTCTTCTACGCAAAGTCATTCAGGTGCCGGAGAGGATCTGTTCTTTCCTTCCTGTGTCCCAGAATTCTTTGACTAGTCCGGGCTTCTTACTTATCCAGACTTTTTCATCGACTCTCGCTGTGTTCATTTTCTGCAATCTTCAGTTTTTCAGGTATTTTATCTTCCCTTCTGAACTTTTTATATCATTCCAGTATTTTAGTTCTCCCTCTTCCTCTTTTCTTTGCTGGTGTGCCCCTGTATTCTGGGTTTTCTAGGTAGAGTGTTTGTAAGTTGAGCGATCAAACCCGAAGGCTTGGGCTTTAGGAATTTCTGGTCTTCTTCATTTCAGTCTTAGTCTTTCCCCCTTCTCATTATCCTTATGTTGACTGTATAGGTTTGAGCCCTTGATGGATAGGGGAAAACGTCATTCGTCCTTGCGTCAGCCTTTAAGTTCAAACAACAATGATGAGGCTCTCCGAGAGTGTTATCCCTACTTTAGTTTCTGGTTATTAGGGACTCCTTTGACCGAGGAGGAGAAGCTATCCTTGGCCCTCCGTGGTGGGTCGAGTATTAGGAGTGCTGGGGGGTCTCAAACCCGGTAATTCCGGGTCCACCGCCGGAAACCATCCACTGCTTGGGCTGGGTTCTGAAAGTTTCTTTGTTTCAGAAGCCATCTCCGAACCAATAAATACCTTCCAATTGTGTCGCCCGTCCAGGCCGGAGTCATTACCAGTCGGATATCTCGGTCCCTGCTGGGATTGTGTTGCCGAGAGTTCTTCCCTCATTGCGAGTGGGCAAGATCGTATGGCCGAAGTGGTCTTGGGCTCATGTCGGCATAACTCATCATCTGAGCCTGCGTTGGCCCCCGGGGCTCCTCCTCTTTCTGGGTCCGTCCGCCTTCAGTCTCCCCTTAGCGGTTTGTCCCGATCAGGTATTCTGTCTAGCTCTGATTTTGGCTTTTATTTCTTCTTGTAGGAAGATGGAGTCTATGTCTTGTCCTCGTCTTTCCGCCTCCGATCCGGAGGCAGACTCCGGCAGTCCTTCACCGTCGATGAGAGCCAAGTATCCCTGGGTGACAAGTGAACTGTTAACTATACGTTCGCTGATGACGGACGTGGACGTAGCACAAATGGGGTCTCCGGGGTCATCAGGATGTTGTCTCGCTCCCCCCGAGGATGATGAGCCGATCTGCGCCGCCCGGGAGCCCGGATCTCCTAACTTTTTTCTCTTCTATCGGGAGTATATGTCCCGGCTCGGTATTCACTTCCCGTTTACCGGGTTCCAAATGTCCGTACTTCATTACCTTCATCTGGCTCCTTCTCAGCTTCATCCGAATGGGTGGGGTTATCTGGCGGCATTTGCATATCTCTGCAGTATGATGGATCCTGTCATTCCTTGTACTGCCGCCCTCTTCCTTCATTTTTTCTCTCCTTTCACTCCTCGTTCGGGTAAGGAGCCGCCCTCTTTGAAAGGGCTGACTTCTCTTCGTGCCGAGGCGGACCGGAAGCTTATGACCTCCTTCTCCGACTCCTTCAAGCATTTCAAAAATGCTTTCTTCAAAGTTAATCGAAATAACGAGGGAAGTGCCACTTTTCGAAGGGTGCTGAAGGCCCTGGCGTAGAGTGACGCTTCCCTCTTTACTGGACCTCTGATCATCATAACTTCTCCTCATCCACATACCAATTTACTGCCAAGGATCTCTCTGATGAAGAGAGGGAGTATGCCGCTCGGCTGGCGTCGTACGTCGCCGAACGCGGGGTCAAGAGTGCGGCCTTCTATATCAAGAAGTCCGGTGTAGAGTCCGGCTCAGCTTCTAGTATGGCTTTATTTATATGAATTCTGTCTCATATTATTTGGTTTTCGTCATCCAATTAGCTGCTGACATTTTATTTTTGTTTCTGGAATGCCTTCGTAACAGGTCGAGGTGCTATGGAGCTGAATCCGGACTACCTTGCGTATACCTTGCCGGGGTGCCTTCGTCCGCTCCAGCCTCTGCTGCTACCGGGGCCTCTCCCCTATTGATAAGGGAAAAAAGGTGATTGCCTCTGACTCGGTTTCTCCCTTGTCTCCCTCGGTAGCCGCTCCTCGCCCTGGTGGCCTCAAACGGGGCCAAGCCTGGGATGGAAATGTCTCTGAAGAGATTGGCACGGCCTTCTTTCCACCGCGTCGGTTTTTATGTCCTCAGCCCCTTTCAGACGAGGACGTTCATAAGGTGCAGCACGTGTCCGATCATCTTTGCCAAGCCCTCGGATTGTCTCAGGCCTATCTGCACCTTCACAATTACTATGTTCGAGCTTCTGGTGACTGTCGAGCTCTGAAGCTGGGTTTGGAGTCTGCTGATGAGAAAGTTAAGGGGCTCGTGGTAGATAAAGAGAAGGCCGAGGCTGAAAGGGACAATCTGAAGGTGGAACTTAAAAGTTCCCAGGTTGCTGCAGACAAGGCCGGCGAGGATCTTCTGCTGACCCATCAGGCATTAACGCAGGCCAATGCTGATCTGATGCAGACCCAAGCTACCTTGGCAGAGGCCAATCGTAATCTGGTCGACGCTGACTCTAGGCTGACCGAGGCCAACTCTAATCTGGCGGAGATGAGATCTTTGCACTCTCAATCTATGGACGCGGTAAAGCGACTTACCAAGCAGCGCAGCGAGTTGTGCACGCAGTTGGAGCAGACCCGGGGGGAGCTGGAAAAAGAGAAGGCTGCTTGATAATTGAATATTTTATACACTTATTTTTGTCTCTTGAATAATAATTTAGGACCCTTTAGCTAATAAATAATGGCTTTTATGTTTATTTGGGCCTTGTGCATTTTATTGCATTTTAGCCATTTTTAATAATAAAATCCCAGTTTTGTGTTGCTTCACTATTTCTACCATAACTCTTGAACCAGACATCGGATTTGCCTCATTTTTGTCTCATATTTCAGATGATTCAGATAGCTACAATTGTTATGAAGACATCAAGAGCAAATTCGGTCAAGAAGGCGGTCAATTTTGGAGCCAAAGTCGAATGTACAATTCTGGATTTTATTTAGACCCGAATTTTGTAATTTAAGCCCAGCTTTATTTTATTTCTGTTTTGGGCTAAAACCATTAGAGCCCATTTTCGTTTTAGGTTATTTTTAAGTAAGGCAGCCGCCACAAACATTATGCATTCACGTTTTTGACATTAGAGTGGATCAGAATAGAAGTTTTCGAATTCTCTCAACTGTTCTTCGCATGTTCTTAGGGTTCTTCGTCTTTTCTTCAGTTTTTCCAGCCATGCTCGGCTAAACCCCCTGTGATTGACCCAACGATGAGGATTCCATGATTCGTCCAGAGAACTTGTGCTTAATCGGTAACTTAATCAATTCTGTTTTCATCTTATCGGATTCGATTAAAGAAAATAGTTCGAATATTAGATTTAATATTCGGTTTGGTTCATCCCAAGGACCGAATTCGGACTAGGTTTTAGTGTTCTTTGTGCGATTGCACGGTGAGACGCCACTGTTCGGATAAATTCTAGGCGATCGTCTAGGTGAGGATTCTCCTGGATGAATGCGAGAGATTTCGATTCATCCGGAACCAAACGTGATTAGTTATATTTCGTTCAATGATGCATGATTACGGAATCGAACGTTGGGTTGGTCGTTTTTAATGCTGCTTAAGTCTATCAACGTTTTTCTATCTGTTTCTACATAGTTCATTTTATTTCAATTTATTTCGTTTTAATCATTTGAATCATAAAACCCTAAAACCCCAATTTTACCATTCTGTTTCACTATTGTTAATAATCGAGCCCGCTGCAAGTTCGTTGGGAAACGACCCAGGTTCCCTAATTCTGCAAATCACTAATCGAACTTGGTTTATTTTGGGAGACACGGCAAATCTCTTTCCAAAAATGGCGTCGTTGCTGGGGAATTTGCATCGGTTTGATTACTGACAGTGAAGTAGTTTTTTTATTTATTTATTTTATTTTATTTTTATTTAATTATTTTTTATTTTTTATTTTTTATTTAATTATTTTTTATTTTTTTATTTTTATTTTTTTATTTTTTATTTATTTGTCCCAGAATAGTCTAGGAGTTGCCTTGTCCAAGTCCCAAAAATTTTAAAAATCATTTGATAGTGTCTAGGACTTGTTTTGGACTTGTTTCTGACCATTCTGATTATGTCCATTCTGTTGATCTTTCTGATTGTGCTTCTGATAGTCTTGTCGTTTCCACGGACATTATGGCAGAAGAAAATCATCATACTTTGAAGGAATTGGGTGCACCTGATGTCAATTATCAACCTTTGTGCATCCAATATCCTAACCTTGCTGCTAACTTTGAGCTTAAATCTGGTCTAATACACTTCTTTGCCTAAGTTTCATGGTCTTGCAGGTGAGTGCCCCATTAAACATTTGAAGGAATTCCATGTAGTGTGCAGCACTATGAAACCACATGCCATTGATGAAGATCATATCAAGCTGAGAGCTTTTCCTTTCTCATTGGATAGTGGAGCCAAGGATTGGTTGTTGTACCTTCAGCCCTCATCTATAGGGAGCTGGACTATGCATGAGTATTGGGAGAGGTTCAAAAGGTTATGTGCAAGCCGTCCACACCATCGATATTTGAAAAGACTTGATCAACTCTTTCTATGATGGTCTATCACCCAGGTAGACAAAGGGTTGGTGGATGCTTCTAGCGGTGGGGCTATGAGTAACAAGACACCCGAAGAAGCCCGAGACTTGATATCCATTATGGCGAGATAACTCTCAACAGTTTGGCACGAGCCAATAGTACTCCTGTTTACCATATTCAAGCTCCAGTCCAAGATGATTCTCGAGAGATTAGAGACTAGACTTGATGGTCGACCTCCCTTGTGAGGCGGCAGCGCAAAGTGACACGAGCGATGCAGTCTTCCCCTTCTCAGCATGGGTACTCTTGTGGGTTTTGTTCTGACCCTTATCACTCTACTGACTCTTGCCCTACTTTGCAAGATCCTGCCTATCAAGACCAATCAGTAGCTGAAGTAGGTGTTTTTCCAAGAAGGCCATAATACCAACAGAATAATGCTTTCTCTAATACATACAATCCTGGTTGGAGAAATCACCCCAACTTTCGCTGGAATCAAAATCGAACCAGAGTAACCAGACGTCGGCGAGTGCAGGAATTACCGGCGAGGCCGTAGGACCACGAGACCTTCCGGCAACAGATCTGCACCCTTTGCCTTTGCAAGCACCGCCTCCTCGACCAGCCATATGTCCACCTCCACGGGCGCGCACAACAAGAGCTAGTAGTGGTGGTGGTGGTTCCTCACTTGAAGATATGATGAAGCAATTTGTCACGGCCAATATGCGGTCCAACAGCAAACTGATACTTCTATTCAGAGTTTGCAAACACAGATTGGGCAATTGGCAACATCATTGAACCGAGCTTCAACCTCGGGGATCCAACTCCCTTCCTTCACAAACAATTCCCAATCCTAAGGGAAATGTGAGTGCTATATCACTACTGATGCGGCAAGCAATTGGAGGAACCTAAGCAAGCTGCTGAGATGTGACTTCCACATCGAGAAACGAGTCGGGAAATGTGAAGATTGACTCAAAAGAAAAAGGCATGCAGCAAGGTGAAGAGGAAGACATTCCTATCCCTCTTCCTTTCCCTCGAGAGAGCGAGTTCAATCCAAGAAGTTGGCGAGAAAGGCACAAGAGAAGGATATACTTGAGACATTCGGACGAGTAGAGATTAACATTCCTCTCTTAGATGCGGTTAAACAAATTCCTAAATATGCCAAATTTACGAAGGAGTTGTGCACCAACAAGAGGCGGCGAAGGGAATGAGCGAGTGAGTTTGAATCGGAATGTGTCGGCCTCATCCGGCCTACTATGCCTCGTAAATGCAAAGATCCAGGGACATTTTCTATCCCTTGCCTTATTGGTAACTATAGATTTGATGATTGCATGCTAGATTTAGGTGCTTCTATTAATGTCATGCCTGCATCTGTTTACAGATCTCTTGGTCTTGGTCCCTTGCGTCTAACTGGTGTCATTGTTCAGTTAGCTAATAGGAGTAATGCCCATCCTTCTGGTTTAGTTGAAGATGTATTAGTCAAAGTTAATGAATTGATATTCCCTGCTGATTTTTACATCTTGGATATGGAGGGTGAGTCTCCTAGTAATAGGTCACCAATCATTCTAGGGAGACCTTTCATGAAAACAGCTAGGACTAAGATAGATGTGCATTTTGGTACTCTTTCCATGGAGTTTGGTGATATATCTGTGAATTTCAATATCTTCGATGCCATGAAATATCCTAGGGAAGAGCATTCTGCTTGATGATTCTACATTACTTGTAGACTCTGATATTGATTCTGAGTTTGAGCTTCATCTTGATCCTAACGTGCATCCTGATTATGATTTTGATGAGCTTAATTCTGATTTTGATGAGCCGAATTCGATGTTAACCTTGAGCCGTATAGACACGGTCCTTCCGCTTGTGCTTCTTTAAATATGGTTTCTGTGTATTCCCGGTGTGATAACATCGAGTTGTTGCAACAACCACCCAAGCTTCTCCCTCCACCGAGCAACCGCCCAAACTAGAGTTGAAATCCCTTCCGGACCATCGAAGTATGCATTTCGGAGGTGAATGAGCAGTTGTCGGTCATTGTGGCAAATAATCTTATGCCAGATAAAGAAGAGAAGCTGCTAAGCTTATTGAGGGCGAACAAGAAAGCCATTGGGTGGACATTGCTGATATAGTTGGCATTAGCCCTTCTATGTGCATGCATCGGATTCTATTGGAAGAGGACTCTAAGCCGGTGAGGCAACCCCGAGAGACGCCTTAATCCTCTTATCCTTGATGTGGTGAAGAAAGAAGTCACTAAGCACGCAAGCGGCATCATCTATCCCATTTCGATAGCCGGTGGGTTAGTCCAGTCCAGGTGGTTCTTAAGAAATCCGGAGTCACTGTGGTAGCCAATCAAAAGAATGAGCTCATTCCTACTAGAGTTCAGAATAGTTGGAGAGTTTTCATTGACTATAGAAGACTCAACCAAGCCACTCGCAAAGATCATTACCCTCTACCCTTCATTGATCAGATGTTAGAGCGATTGGTTGTAAGTCTCATTCGCTTCTTGGATGGCTACTCTGGATACTTCCAGGATCCATATTGCTCCCGAGGATCGGGAGAAGACGACCTTCACATGCCCCTTTGGGACATATGCTTACTGGGAGGATGCTTTTGGTCTTTGCAATGCACTGGCACTTTTCGGCGTTGTATGGTGAGTATTTTCTCGAGTTCCTAGAGGATTGCATGGAGGTGTTTATGGATGATTTCACCGTATATGGGTCTCGATTTTGATGCATGCTTAGCTAATCTATCTAGAGTTTTGCATAGGTGCATTGAGTCTAATCTTGTCTTTGAATTATGAGAAGTGTCACTTCATGGTTGAGTCGGGTATAGTCTTGGGACACATAGTGTCTAGGAAAGGGATTGAGGTAGACCCCGCTAAGATAGATGTTATTACCGCTTTGCCTTACCCCGCTTCGTGCGGAAGTTCGCTCTTTTCTTGGCCATGCAGGTTTCTATCGACGTTTCATTCAAGATTTCAAGAAGACGCTCGACCCTTGTCCAACCTTCTGCATAAGGACACTGACTTTGTCTTTGATGATGCGTGAAAGGCGGCCTTCGATCACTTGAAGCGTTGCGACCACGCCCAGTGATTCAGCCCCGATTGGCTCCTCCCTTTTGAGTTAATGTGCGATGCTTCCAACTATGCGGTTGGTGCTATCTTAGCACGACGGGTTGATAGAGCCTCCCATGTCATTGCATATGCTTCAAAGACTTTGGATTCGCTCGCCTAATTACACCACTACCGAGAAGGAGTTGTTGGCTATTGTATTTGCCTTCGATAAGTTTAGGTCATATCTCGCTAGCTAGTAGAGTCATTGTTTTCTCGACCATGCAGCTTTAAAGTTTCTTTTGAAAAAGGCAGATGCTAAGCCACGACTCATCCGGTGAATGTTGTTGCTCCAAGAGTTTGATGTGGAGATTTGAGATAGAAGTGGAGCACAAAGCGGGTAGCCGACCACTTGAGTCGTATCACTCATTCTCCCTCTCACCCCCTCTTCTATTCGGGATGATTTCCACGATGAGCGGCTTCTACAGTGCAAGTTAAGACCCCATGGTATGCTTGATTTAGTTAACTACTTGGTAGCTGGTGTTTTTCTTGTAGAATCCACTAGGGCCCAAACCCTTAAATTGAAAAGTGAGTCTAAATATTATGTTTGGGATGACCCTTATCTGTGGAAATTTTGTAGTGACCAAGTAGTTAGGAGATGTGTGCCTGATCATGAGTTTCACTCTATATTACATTTTGCTCATTCTTCTGCCTGTGGTGGTCACTTTGGACCCCAAAGAACTGCTAGGAAGGTGTTAGAATGTGGTTTGTTTTGGCCTTCCCTGTTTCATGATGCCCATTTGTTTTGCAAGTCATGTGATAACTGTCAAAGGACAGGGAGTATTTCCGTAGGCATGAGATGCCCCAAAACCCTATATTGTTTTGTGAGATCTTTGATGTTTGGGGTATTGATTTTATGGGTCCATTTCCCGCTTCATATGGTTACACTTACATATTGTTGGTACATTGATTATGTTTCGAAATGGGTTGAGGCGAAAGCCACCCAGACTAATGATTCTTCTGTGGTGGTGGACTTTGTTAGGTCTAACATTTTCTGCAGGTTTGGCATTCCTAGAGCTATTATCAGTGACCAGGGTTCCCATTTTTGCAATCGAAGCATGGGTGCCTTGTTGCGCAAGTATGGAGTGCTTCACAAGGTTTCCACAGCATACCATCCACAGACCAACGGTCAAGCTGAAGTCTCAAATAGAGAGATTAAGCAAATCCTTCAGAAGACTGTCAACTCTACCCGGAAAGATTGGAGTAAGCGACTAGATGATGCTTTGTGGGCATATCGCACCGCCTACAAGACTCCGATTGGGATGTCTCCCTATCGGATTGTCTTTGGTAAGGCATGTCATCTTCCGGTTGAGTTGGAGCATAAAGCCTATTGGGCTATTAAGCAATGCAACATGGATTTGGCCAAGTCCGGGATGGAGAGGAAGCTGCAATTGCAAGAGTTAGATGAGCTTAGATTGGATGCCTATGAAAGCTCACGGTTGTATAAGGAAAAGACTAAGGCATTCCATGATAAGCATATTCGAGGAAAGAATTTTTGTGGGCCAGAAAGTTCTTCTATTTAATTCCCGTCTGAAGTTTATGCCTGGTAAGCTTCGATCTAGATGGGATGGCCCTTTTGTGATCACTAACATATTTCCTTTTGGTGTTGTTGAGCTATGTGATTCACCCACAGGAAGAACCTTTAAGGTTAATGGGCATCGCCTCAAGCCATTTCATGAGGGATCCCCACAGCAGCTGAGGAAGCGAGACTCTCCTCATTGACGCCATCTATCCTCCATAAACCCTTGGGAGGATTCTTCTTTCTTCCTCCATAAACCCTTGGGGAGGATTCTTCTTTCTTCTCCCTCTTTCTCTCTTATTTGTTTTCTTTTTTTCTACCTTGCTTTTGAAAAAAAAAAAAGTCTCTCTTTCTATGATTGCTACATATTATGAACGTGGACATTTTGGTTTTAATGGATCATTCTAGTTGGTCTACAATTCTTGACTCTTCGATTACAAGTCTTGGTAGTTGATTTGATGTTGTTGATTGCCTAAGTTGGTATTGACCTTGTGAGGTTTTGGGCCTGCATGAATGGAATTCATCTTTTGCCATTATTTCTTTCATGTGTGCATCTCTCATGATTTTTGTTCTCTAGAACTTGCTCCTTTTCTTTTGAAACTACATTTTCACTTACGTGCATAAGTATGATGGAAGCTTGTTTTCTTTCTTTTATTTTCCTCACTTTGGCCAAATAGTTTTCCCTTGCATTATGATTCCCTTGCTAGCCCCTTTGTGCCTTTTGACCCATTCTTTTCTAAGCCACATTACAAGCCTAAGCGTAAAACCATTTTATTTCGCACCTTGAAGATTTATTGAGCATTGGTTTCAACTTGTTTTGTGTTTAAGTGTGGGGGTTGC
Organism: Acacia pycnantha; assembly: GCA_025563575.1. Taxonomy (NCBI): domain Eukaryota; kingdom Viridiplantae; phylum Streptophyta; class Magnoliopsida; order Fabales; family Fabaceae; genus Acacia; species Acacia pycnantha. Next base: position 903,985 of record JAMWYP010000171.1, on the reverse strand, counting down.
TCAGGAGTGCAACAGTTTAAGTGTGGGGGGGGATATTTCATTTTGACATTGTAATTACGTATACAATGAAAGAAAAGAAAAGAAAAAAAAAAAGAAAAAAAAAGAAGAAGAAAAGAAAAAAAAGAAAAAAGAAAAGAAAAGAAAATACATAGAAAGGAATGGATATATGAGTAGAATAAAAGTTTCATACATAGAGAATGATTGTGTTAATCAATGCTCTTCCTTTTGATTTCTTTGGTGCTTAGCCTCTCATTCCATACTATTACCTACCTTCACCCTAGCCCCGTTACAACCTTTAATTACAAGCTCTCTTGATTTGTGCATGTATGTGTTATGAGTAGTGGAGACGTAGAAGTTGAGCAAGCTTATGGTAGAACAATTTTCTTGAGTAGAATTTGAGCGATACACTTATTTACCTTAAACACTTGAGAGACTGATTGATTGAGCGTATCATTTGTGAGACCATCTTTTGTGATTAGCATCATTGATTGAGACCGCCATGAATTGTAATTTGAGATGAAGGGATTTAGGTCTTGATTGATTGGTCTTTTGGAACTTTTTCTCCATTGATTCAATTTTTGCATTGTTAGCAATTATTAGTAAAGAAGAGTTTTTCCTTTAGGTCTTTCTCTTTGAATTTTGCTCAGGAGTGCAAAAGATAAGTGTGGGAATTTGATAATTGAATATTTTATACACTTATTTTTGTCTCTTGAATAATAATTTAGGACCCTTTAGCTAATAAATAATGGCTTTTATGTTTATTTGGGCCTTGGGCCTTTTATTGCATTTTAGCCATTTTTAATAATAAAATCCCAGTTTTGTGTTGCTTCACTATTTCTACCATAACTCTTGAACCAGATATCGGATTTGCCTCATTTTTGTCTCATATTTCAGATGATTCAGAGAGCTACAATTGTTATGAAGACATCAAGAGCAAATTCGGTCAAGAAGGCGGTCAATTTTGGAGCCAAAGTCGAATGTACAATTCTGGATTTTATTTGGACCCGAATTTTGTAATTTAAACCCACTTTATTTTATTTCTGTTTTGGGCTAAAACCATTAGAGCCCATTTTCGTTTTAGGTTATTTTTAAGTAAGGCAGCCGCCACAAACATTATGCATTCACGTTTTTGACATTAGAGTGGATCAGAATAGAAGTTTTCGAATTCTCTCAACTGTTCTTCGCATGTTCTTAGGGTTCTTCGCGTTCTTCGTCTTTTCTTCAGTTTTTCCAGCTATGCTCAGCTAAACCCCTTGTGATTGACCCAACGATGAGGATTTCATGATTCGTCCAGAGAACTTGTGTCTAATCGGTAACTTAATCAATTCTGTTTTCATCTTATCGGATTCGATTCTGAAAATAGTTCGAATATTAGATTTAATATTCGGTTTGGTTCATCCCAAGGACTGAATTCGGACTAGGTTTTAGTGTTGCTGTGCGATTGCACAGCTGAGACGCCACTGTTCGGATAAATTCTAGGCGATCGTCTAGGTGAGGATTCTCGGATGAATGCAGAGATTTCGATTCATCCTAACCAAACGTGATTAGTTATATTTCGTTCAATGATGCATGATTCGGAATCTGAACGTTGGGTTGGTCGTTTTTAATCTGTTTAAGTCTATCAACGTTTTTCTATCTGTTTCTACATAGTTCTGTTTATTTCAATTTATTTCGTTTTAATCTGTTGAATCATAAAACCCTAAAACCCCCAATTTTACCATTCTGTTTCACTATTGTTAATAATCGAGCCCGCTGCAAGTTCGTTGGGAAACGACCCAGGTTCCCTAATTCTGCAAATCACTAATCGAACTTGGTTTATTTTGGGAGACACGGCAAATCTCTTTCCACCGCTCATGAGAAGGTGGTGGATGCATTGAGGAAGACCGCGTCAGATTGCTTCAAGATGACCCTTGCTCAAATTGAACATTTGAATCCGGGGGTGAAGCTAAACCTTGCCGGGTATGGATGCCGCTCCCGCTTCCAGGGTGGTGTTCTTGCTCCTCCGCCTCCGTCTCCCGAAGAAGAGTCCATTTCGGATGCCGAGGTTGACGGAGGAGTGCCCGCCGGAGAAGAGGTTGCTTCTGGGGCCGAGCCTGATAGTGGTGGGGCGACTGCGGACGAGGCGGCCCCTTAACGATTTTCCATCTTTTCTTTTTCTTTCTTTGTTCTCGGCGTAGGATGCCGGTTTTGTAATAGCTTGTCTTCCAAACCTTCTTGTACTTCTTGAACTATTAATCTTAATGCACGGTTATTCGAGCAAGTAGTCCATTGTGTTTTTTGTTTTTTAAACTTTATGCACATAATGCACATAGTAGAGTTCAGGCCGGGCCAGGGCCTTTTAATAGTTAGAGTCCGCTTAGTACTCTTCTGGTGTCAGAAACCAGGTGTATGAATAGGGGTGTCTAAATATAGTCTAAATATATCGCGCTACGGGGTTCAGAGTCGTTATCCGGGATTTTAACCAGGGTAAGGGCAAATTGTCACATGCTCAGCCATGGTCGTCGTCAGGACACACTTTGACCATGTGGACCTGATCAGGGTCCAGTATGACTATTCGCCTTCTTACTTAGGTGTCGATTTCGATGCATCAAAATATATACCGGGTGCATGTGCCTCGGTGTCGGTTACCGGGCTTATGGACCTCGGTGTCAGTCTGCTTCTTTAGCGAATCATTTGAATACTCTTAGAATTGAACATTCGGTTAATAAACCCTTTATTAATTCAAGAAATGATTAGCTTTATAAAGCTGACAATTTGAAAGGAAAATTTGCAGAAGGGAAATGACTGAAACCAAAATAAACTTGAAATAACAGGAGAAAAACTTAACTCGGACATGAAATGTCCGTTGCGGCGTTTCGGCTGCGACTAGGCCTAGCTATAATAGATCCTTAGCTTGTCGCCGTTCCAGGACCTTTTAATAGGTTTCCTCGCCAAGGTTTCGAGAACATAGGCTCCTTTTTCTAATTTCTCTTTGACTCGGTATGGTCCCTCCCAATTCGCGACCAGCTTGCCGTCTTACGCGTTCTTGTTACCGATGTCGGCCCTTCTTAGGACCAAATCGCCCCAGACGAATGCCCTAGGTTTGACCTTTCTGTTGTATTTGGCCGCAATGAGTTGTTTGGCCGCCATGTCTCGGCAATGAGCCGTGGTTCTGACTTCATCCACCAGCTCCATCTCGGTTGCCAAGGCTTTGGAATTCGATTCTTCTCCTTCTTCCAGGGTTCTGAGCCTTCTCCAGGATGGTTGACCTATCTCTACTGGGATCATGGCTTCGCATCCGTATGTCAAGCGGAAAGGTGTTTCTTGAGTAGCCGACTGCATGGTTGTGCGAATTCCCCATAAAACATTGTAAAGCTGCTCGACCCAGCAGGTGCCGGCCTCTTGCATCTTTTTCCGAAGGCCATCCAAGATTACCTTATTTGCCGCCTCTGCTTGCCCATTTGACTGAGGGTGTTCGACCGAGGCGAAGTGATGTGTGATTTCGAGGTCGACCATCATGTCCCGAAATTTCCTGTCGGTGAATTGGGTGCCATTGTCAGTTACCACCTCGGCTGGAACCCCAAACCGGGAAAATATGCTCTGTTGGATGAAACGCCGGACCCTGGCCGACGTGATAGTGGCGAGGGGCTCGGCTTCAATCCACTTAGTAAAATAGTCTACCGCCACAATTAGCCATCGAAGTTGTCCGGGAGCAGGCTTAAACGGTCCGAGTAAGTCCATACCCCATTTAAAGAAGGGCCATGGGGCCGATATATATTCCATGTTTGATGGAGGGGACCAAATGATCTTGGCATTTTTTTGGCAACTGTCGCATGCCTTTACGAACTTCCTGGCGTCCGCGTGCATGGTCGGCCAGTAGTATCCGGCCCTCAGTGCCTTTCTTGCTAACGCCTTTGCACCCATGTGTTGTCCGTTGATTCCTCCATGTATCTCAGCAAGAACGTATCTGCTTTCCTTAGTGCCCAAACATCTTAGCATGGGGGTATGTAGGCCTTTTCAGTAGAGTTGATCATCTACCATCGTGTACACGGCGGCCTCCCGAATGACTTTTTTGGCGTTGGTTGTCTCGAGGGGGATAATTCCTCGCTCAAGGTAATCTTCGAGTGGCTTCCTCCAGTCGGCCGCATCGGATATGACCATTATGCAGGTCGGCTCGTCAACTTTTTGTTGTACGACGGTCATGTGGTTGGACGTGCCTTTAGTACTAGAGAGCTTAGAGAGGATGTCCGCTCTGACATATTCCCCTATCGGGATATGCGTGACCGTCATCTCATCAAACTCAGCCTGGATTTCCTTGACTCTGTTGAGGTATTTCGCCATGAGAGGGCCTTTTGCTTGATACGCTCCGTCTACCTGGGCAGCCACGAGTTGCGAGTCGGTGAAGACCGAGACTCTTTGGGCCCCAAGGTCCATAACCTGCTGGAGTTCGGCCAGGAGAGCCTCGTATTCGGCCTGATTGTTTGATGTCAGGAAGTTCAGCTGTAAGGAGTGTTCGATTGTGACTCCTTCTGGACTTTCTATGATTATTCCGGCGCCGCTCCCTTTGGAGTTCGACGAACCGTCGACAAATACCTTCCAGAGATCAATGTTGTCGAGGTCATGGGTTGTTGGGGTTAGTTCCTGGAGGAAGTCAGCCAAAGCTTGTGACTTAATGGCATGTCGGGCTTCGTATGCCATGTCGAACTCAGATAATTCAATGGCCCACCTGATCATTCTGCCGGCCAAGTCCGGCTTATGGAGTACCTGCCGGATTGGTTGGCTGGTCTTAACTGTTATTTTGTGTGCCTGAAAGTAAGGGCGTAGTCTTCGCGCCGTTGTTATTATGGCAAAAGCCAATTTTTCCAACTTCTGGTATTTTCGCTCCGAGCTCTGTAATGCTTTGCTCACGAAGTATATGGGTTCTTGACCATTCTTTCCTTCTCAGACTTGTACCGAGCTTATTGCCTCCTCTCCGACCGATAGGTAGAGGAAGAGGGTCTCATCGGGTTGTGGTTTCGACAGGACCGGTGGAGTTTCCAAGCATTGCTTGATTTTCTCAAATGCGGCGTCACACTCCGGAGTCCAGTTGCCTGATGTCTCCTTTTTCAGCAATCTGAAGAAAGGTAAAGCGTTTTCTGCCGACTTCGGCAAGAACCTAGTTAATGAGGTCAATCGGCCTATTAACTGCTGCACTTCCTTCTTATCTCGGGGAGCCTGCATGTCCAGCACGGCCTTACACTTATCCGGGTTGGCCTCGATTCCTCGACTGGTGAGCAAGAAACCGAGGAATTTCCCCGCCGGCACTCCAAATGCGCACTTCGCCGGATTTAACCGAATCCGATACGCCCTCAGTTTACTGAATGTTTGCTCTAGGTCTCGGATGTGGTTATTTGGATCGTAGGATTTGACGATCATGTCGTCAATGTATACCTCAACGTTGTGGCCGATCTGATCCTCGAAAACCTTATTCATCATCCTCTGGTACGTTGCCCCGTCATTTTTTAAGCCGAATGGCATAACGTTATAGCAGTAATTTCCCTTTTCTGTGATGAAGGAAGTGGCCTCCTGGTCATCGGGGTGCATGGCGATCTGGTTGTATCCGGAATATGCGTCCATAAATGAAAGCAGTTGATAGCCGGAGGAGTTATCTACAAGTTGGTCGATGTTCGGCATCGGATATGCGTCTTTTGGGCATGCTTTGTTCAGGTCTGTGTAATCCGTGCATACTCTACACTTGCCACTTGGTTTCAAAACCATTACTACGTTGGAAAGCCATGTGGTATACTGTATTTCCCTGACAAAGCCGGCCTCCAGCAGCTCGTCCACGTGCTGATTTAGTGCAACTTGTCTGTCCGGGGCCCTTTTTCTCTTCTTCTGGGCTACCGGGGTGTACCCCGGCCGGATGGCTAACCTGTGACAACAGAAACCCGGATCGATCCCGGGCACTTCAGCCGCGCTCCATGCGAATACATCTCGATTTAAAGCCAAAAATTCTTCAATTCTCAATCGCAGATCGGGGGTCAATGTTCTGCCTATTTTTGTATTATGCTCTGGATTGTTTCCGAGGATGAGGTTTTCTAATTCTCCTTCTGGTTCGGGCTGGGGCTGCCCCTTTTCCTCTCGTAAATCTAACTCGACCATATAGATCGGGTCGTGGGTCTTTTCGTGCCCGAGGTTCGTCGGCTCGGATTTGTCATTCCGGAGCCGAGATTGAGGCGTCATTGCCTTTTCCTTTACGTTGATCGTCTCGACATAGCACTGTCGGGACTCTTTTTGGTCGCCCTTGATGGTAATGACCCGGTTGGTGGTGCCTACCATTTTTATCTTCTGATGCTTGGTAGATGCGAGTATGTCCCATTCGTGAATCCTTGGTCTCCCCAGTATGATGTTGTAAGGGGATGGGAAGTTGGCCACAATAAATCTAACTCACTCAGATTTAAAGCCTTCTTTCGTTCCCAGGGTGAGTCAGAGGTCAATATAGCCCTTTGGGGGGGGACAACTCGCCATTAAAAACCTACGAGAGTGGTTTTGCAAGGCTTCAGGTCTTCTTGATCGAGGTTCATCCTTTTAAAGGCGTCCCAACTAATGATATCTGTCGAGCTTCCCGAGTCTATGAATATCCTTTTAACCCGACAGTTGACCAGGGTTCCAGTGATTACCAGACCATCTTGGTGACCGGGCAATACGTCGGTCATATCTTCTTTTGTGAACATGAGCTGGGGTCGATCAACTTTGCCGGTCATGTCGAGGTCCTCCTTAAATTTCGGTCGGTCTCTTATTGAGAGGACCTCCTTTAGGTATTTTTTACGTTGACTTGCCGTGTCGCCTCCTCCTCCGAACGCTCCACTGATCACGTTGCAATCGAATTCGGCCTCGGGAAAACCACTTTCCTCAGAAGCTGGCTTCTGCCTTTTACCATCCTTTTTTCGTTCGGGGACTGGGCTGTCCGATCGGTCACCGTGTTTTCGCTTTTCCTTTGTTCGTCCCTGCGTTTTGATCACATATTGACGCAATTTTCCATCTCTGATGAACTTTTCGATGGCGTCCCGGAGTTCATAGCATTGATCAGTGGTATGCCCCTGACTATCATGGAAAGAGCAATAACGGGACTGATCCGTATTGGATTGTTTCCTGATAGGCCGAGGGTTCTCGATCTTCCGCATCTCGGTCGATGCTACTTCCTTCCACAGCTGGGACCGGGGCACGTTTAGGGGGGTATAATAGTCATATTTATTCTTTGAGTCCGTCTTTTTACTAGAAGGCTTATTGTCCGGACCTTTCCCACGGCGATCTTGTTTTCGACCCTCGGACTGGCTTTTGTCCCTTGGCGAGGTGCTCTTGTCCGGGTCTCTTCTAGCATTCGCTTGCCGCATTTGTTCCACCTCAAGGTATTTCTTTGACCGAGTCATGAAGTCGTTTATGTTTTTTGCCAGCTCTTTGAAAAACGATTCAGCTAGTCGGGTCGAACTATCTAGACCATCGGCCAAGAGGTGAACGTGCACTTCCTCCTTTAATCCTTGGACTTGCAGGGCCCATGATTGAAGCGATCCAAATAGCTTTGGAGTAACTCGCCGGGCCGCTGCCTGATTTTGGACAGGGTATATTGAGACTTCGGCTGTCGCTTACTAGTTGAAAACTGGAGTTCGAAGGCCTCGGAAAGGTCCTCAAACTTATGAATCGACCCCGCAGGCAGGGTGTGGAGCCACTTTAACGCCGGCCCTTTAAGAGTTGTAGCAAAAATCCGGGACATTATGGGTTCTCCGATGCCTCTACACACCATGATCATCTCAAAGTCTTCAAGGTGGGTCGTCGGATCTTGAGAGCCGTTGTACTTGTTGAATTCGGTAAGGTTTAGCTTTCCCGGGAAACGAGCGTTGAGGATCTCATCTGAGAAAGGGCTGCTGTCGACATTGCCGACATATCTTTTCCGCTGAAACCCGACAAGTGGAGGCCGGGGTGGTCTTTCAGACCGGGACGACCTCTCCCTTCTTGTTTCTTTGGTGGAAGAAGCCGCCCTCCTGCTTCGGCTGATCTCCGTCTCCTGCGTGCTTCTCGGACGTCGGGAACTGTCGGTGTTTTCGTCTTCCCTCCAGGTCCTATCATGCTTGTCTCCACGTGAGGAGGCTGAATCCTTTGTCTTGGACCGGTCTTCCATTCGCTCGAAGTGAAGGGTGTGCCGTCTGTCCATGTTTTCCATCCGCCTTATTATCGCGGCCGATGAGTTTTGGACAAGGAGCATATCAGGAGTTGGGGCCGGGATTTCTGCGCGAACCTCCTGGTTCGGATTTGGAGGTACGCGGTCATGATTTTACGAGGCCGAGGACTCCGTGTCGGATGGGTTGCCCTCCGGACACCCCTTATCGTTAGGGATGTCGTGTCCCTCTAGTCGTTCCTCCGGTTGTGATAACCAGTCTTCATCGTTCTGTCCGTCGTTACCGACGGGTATGTTTGGTGGCTCAGTACGCAGTGGTTGCCGAGGTGGAGGTGGTTGACGATGATCTCCTGTTCGGGCCATCTCGGACTGCTTCAGGCTTGAGCTACGGGTATTAACCCTCATTGGTCACGGGAATCGAAATTTATCGATCCCCACGGTCGGCGCCACTGTTCTGTGTAGAACACAGATGTCCAGCCGCGTGTATGGGCTGGTGATTTGATATTGGATCAAGGGTCTCCACCTGGGTGCGTATGTGGAAGCACACAGACGGAGATGGGATCACTTGAACACAACCGGGCTCTTAGCCGAGGGCGTGGGGTGTGTGCTCAGTGTAACAGTAGGTAAATAGTCTAGGTTAGAGCGTGTGTACCTTGGGCTGTTGACCGGGTATTTATAGGACCTACCTGGAGCGGCTTTGGTGTGATTCTCAGTCCATAATCCGAACTGCCTATTCTTATGCTGAGGTGCTCCTAGATTTCCGGGGTAGTTGAGATATTCCAGGATTGTGGATATGACGGATCTGACACGCTTACCCTTGGTTGGGCCTTCATGTGATTGGGCCTTATCCAGATCCGTAACACTTTCCTTAAAAAAAAAATTTTGGGGTAGCCCCCGCCAATTGTGCCCCTTCTATAATTTTCTGGGTTTGCCCCTACTTACGCTGGGGAAGTTGTAAGGCTCACTTTCTAAGGACGTAGGAAGCCCAAAAAAATGGACGTTATAACATGTATTTGTAGTAGTTTTGGTTCGAACGTCTATCCACATCCAATGACGGATCTTTGTTGATACAATGGGGGCCATCCCCCCCCCCCCCAAAAAAAAGTCCCAAATACTTCACGTAAATTGGATTTTTTTCTATGCATTTAGCCCCCAAATATATTTTTCTTAAAATTTAGTTAATGAGTATACATTTGGCCTCCCCAAATATTTTTTCCAAGGTCTGTCCCTGTCCACATCCATACTCCAAGCTTCTGCTGCTGCTAAAGCATCAGCCATACTGTTAGCACCACAATCACAATGGATCAGCTCTGCCTTCCAATTCCTGTACGTCAAGCATACCACGAATCTCCGATAACAATGAAAAATCCGGATAGCTAGCTATCATCCACATTAGACCGTAATAGTGCAAGGACTTCTCTGCTATCACTTTCCACTATCGACGAAGGAAAGTTCTTATCCCACGCAAGCTTGAGAGGCCATAATATGCCCCATGCTTCCATCATAATCTTAGAACCATATCCCACTCGAAACATAAAGCCATACATAAGAACACCCAAATGGTTACGTATAAGCCCTCCACATGTACAGGTTTTGGTACTTGCATTAAACGACCCATCAACATTGTACTTAAATACGCCTCTAGGAGGAGGTTGCCACACAGGCTGAGAGGGAGCCTCCACCTTCCTTCCAAGATGATCAGTTAAATCCCAAGAAAGGCATGCCTGAGACCGAGCCAAGATCTCCTCCTTGCCCTAGACGCTGTTATTAAACAAGCGTTTATTTCTCCCAAGCTATATGTGATGGCTAATAATTAACTGCGAACCATAATCTAAACTCATGACCACGTATCTTGATACGACTTTTGAAACACCAACTAATCTAATGCTAGAGCTCTGCAAAGCAAAAAAAGCGACCTTGAGTACCCTTTGGCAAGATCACCTCACAAACTCTCCGAGCATTGGGGTAATCCCTTAATGAATGTAATAAGGTTTTTGGTTTAGACCCACAAACACCATACAAGCTAGTAGAATGAAGCCCTCGTCGAGCACAACGCATCATACTTATAAGGAGCCTATCATGACAACAAAGCCACAAAAACATACGGTATCTTTGTGTAATTTGCAACTTCCAAACATACCTCCACAAAACATCATTCTGAGATAAGCTCTGACCAGAAAGCTGACCATATGTAGACTTGATAGAGAACTGGTCGTCTATTGACCACCGCCAAAACTGGAACATCTTACCCCTCTGGCTACCAACTTGTAATCTTCGTATGGCCTCAAGGACATGCGCTGGAAAATATTGATCAAATTTTTGCCAATTCCATGTGCTTGTCGCATCAAGCAATCTACCACACTCGCCAATCTTGGACATCTGCAGGTAAGTCACCAGTAGCTAAGCTCTGAAGAGAATCCAAATGAGGAACCCAAACATCCTTCCAAAACCTCGTCTCAAAACCGTTACGTACCCTCTATGCCAATCCATATCGAACTTCCTCCCAATTTGAATGTATGCCCTTCCAGGTGTTAGACTCTATCCTACATCACTCTACTACTGGAATCACATCAGTACCTCCCTTGTATTTCTCTCAAAGAAATCTCACCCACAACAAATCTCTACAATTAATCTATGACCAACCAAGTTTAACCATAAAAGTATTGTTCTGAATACTAGCTTGACAAAGACCCAAACCACCGGTTTGTTTACGTTTGCAAACATTATTCCAAGACACCAAATTTATTTTACGCAAGGAAGGTCTACATACCATCCCACATGAAACGTCGAAAACATTTATCAATTTCATTACAAGTATGTACAGGAAGAGGCACTGTTTGCATGGCATAAGATGGCATAGTTGAAACCACGGATGACACCAAGGTATGTCTTCCAACTAAGGATAAAGTATTAGACTTCTAACTTGAGGGTTGAGAGTCTATTTTATAAGTAGACTTTGTCATCATGTAAAAAGAGCATACCCAGATATTTTCCAAGATCAAAGTAGGGAGTAAAATTCAAAAAATCACATATCTCCTTACTTCAAATGTGGTTCACATTTTTAGAAAAATAAATCCTAGACTTTGAAGAATTCATTTTTTGCTCCGAAGATTCACAAAAATAATCCAAAGTGACTTTAATAATAGCTGTCTGATCCATATCAGCCTCGATAAACAAAATAAGATCATCAGCAAAGAACAAATGAGAAATAGGGGTACCTCTCTTACTTAGTCTGAAGGGAAGCCAGTTACACTACTACAAAAAATAGATATTACTTCCCTAAAAGACGTCATATTTTAAAAAATGAAAGTAAAATGTGAAGGCAGTGACATTTTTATAATTATATGGATAAAATTTGATATATTACGCATCCTAAAACATTTATAGGACACAAAAAGTGTAGTTAAGATATCCTAAAATAATTTTAGGACACCAAAAGTAGCCAAAAAGAAGGGAAAACGCGGCAAATGAAAATTCTGACGCCAAAATGAAGTGCTTAGTTGTGGATTTGGCATCCTAAAAGTATTTTAGGCCAAAAGCTAGCCCAAACACTTTTTCATTGTCGCGCCTTCACTTCTCATCTCATCTCCGCCCTCTTCTCTCATTCCTCTAACTCCTCCTCCATCTTCCTCCTCAAGTCTCTCAGTCGGTCGCTCCCTTCATCCCTCTCGCACCGTAGCTCTACCGTCCTCCGTCCTCTCTCCCACCATCCTCCTACCCTCCTATCTCACACCGTCGAATGACCTCCGTGTCCCTCCCCCTCCCGTGGGCGCAGTTCTCCTTAGCCCCATTGCCGTCGCCGTGGACTTCGTTTTTGCCGTCGCCGTCAGGTATCTTCCTCTTGCCATTTGTTCCTCTTGTCGTTTTCATTGTGTCTTTGCTTGTTGCTGAACCTAATAAGAAATCATTATTTGTGAGGCAGAGCATCCTCCCAAAACTCCGCTTTATCATCATTTTCTCCCCTTTCATTTCTGAATAAGTAATTTTGCCTGACTGATAGTTGCTTCATTTCACAATGATAAAGAGGCACACGGAGAAAGGGCCTATAACTAGGAAAGAACTAGTTGAATAGACATTCATGTTATTGTAGGCTATTTATTAGGGTATGTTTCAATTATTGAAAATCATAATTGCTGGATTGATTTGTACTCCCAATTATTTTATACTTCATGTTACAAATAGAGTGACACTAGGTTTGAAATGAAAATAACAGTTATGATGCCATAATTCAGGCTAGTTTTATATTTTGGGGGCCAGGTGGGGGTGGTTGATTGTAGACTAATAATGGTTTCAACTTGGGAGAGACAAGTTTATATTTGACTAGAATCAATTAAAGTTCACAGTAGCGGGACTGAGTTGTTCCAAAACGAATTAACATTGTGCATTTGAATTTGTTCACTTTGCTTTTTGAGCTAAAGTTTTGATCAAGAATTTTCAGGAATTCTTTTAAATTTTGTTATGTTTGCCTTGCATTTTGTGACCACTGCCAAGAAAATTCTTGTTTGTTGTTGTTTTCCCGGTCTAGTTTCTTAGTCTAGCCTTGTGGAGCAATAAACAAACACATTGTATGGCCTTATTCTGTTACTCACATATAAAGAGACTTGTCCTATCATAATCTGATTTTGTGGGCACATGACAAAGGGATGTAATAACTGTTCCTTTTCTCTGCAATGTACCATATCTGATTTCCAGATATGTATTAAAGTTATAGGTTCTTTGCTGGATAGCTAGCATAAGCTGCCTCAGTTGTGAAGAAACATTTATCATTCAACATTATTAAATACTATATGCATATTTAATTACTTAAGCTCAGGCTCTCTTAAGGCATATGGATTTCTTTGTATACATATTTTGTGACTGTTGTTGCATTTTGAGAGTACTATGTTTATCACAGGTTCTGTGTGATACATTTCGCTGCTCTCTTGAGATCTATTTTATTGTCAATTGAACATTTTCCTATGCTTAGAGATTGCAGATATTTGCTATGTTGTAATTGAGGTTTTTCATTGTGAATTTCATGTGCAACTTTGAAGAAATAATTGTTGTCATAGTGAGGTCTCATTTGCTATTTTGGATCAAATTTTGTAATCTAAATCTAATTCAATTCTGTTGAATTTGTTGCCTCTTGAATTGCTAGAAATTGCTTTGCTGCTTTTGTGATAAATATGAATGCATGAATCCGATGTTACTTGTTGGTTCTACACTTTTCTAGAAGCTAAATCAAACTCATTTTTGAATCCTCGCCTAGTTCTAAGTTGGTTCCTTGCAAAATAGCTGAATTTTATGCATTCAAGTGACTAAGTTACTATCTCAATTTCCCTAATGAGAGTGGTAATCTTTTGACTGATGTGATTTGAAATTCTTGCTGAAAAAAAAAATTAGTTGCACACTCCAAGCATATTTTGCACTATTATGGTTGCAATATAATTTTGCTGTATCCTGTGGTATTTCATGTTGTCATTGACATTAATTGCAATTCAGGATTGAAAACAAGCGCATAACACTGCAAGTTCTGAATCTAATGATAACTCTTCAGTGATTTTGTGAAAATTCTGTCACTTTTGCTGCATTAAGTAATTTCTTCTTCCATATTAATTTTTGTTGCATGAATGTTACCTTGGTGTGAAGAAATGACTATTATGCTTTTGGTTTTATCAAAAGTTGTTCTTGTTGCTGTAACTACTTTGGTTTTACCTTTAGATAAAGAAACTAACATTTGGCTTTGCTTTGTTAAAAAAAATCATAAAATAAATAAATAAAAGGAAAAAAATTGCCTTTCCATTTGAATGATCAGCAGCAACAACTTAAACATCAAGCCTTCTTCCAGCAACAGCAGCTCATGCAAGGGCAGGTATATATGTTGAGCTTAACATTGTTATGACTTGTAAGGTTTTAACTGAAGTCTAACTATTTATACTTGTTATTTAGCCATTGGCTCAGATGGGAGCTACTGTGACGAGAGTTGATGCTATAGAGAAGAATATCAAGATTGCTCGCCTTCATGCTGTATGCTTATTTTATAAGAATTTGTTAACAATATGTTTAAGCAAATGGTGTCTGTTTTAGTTCTATAGCAATAACACACAACTGTGAAATGTTAGATTGAATTTATCAACTGTATTTGCAAATTTGAAAATTTTTAGTAGTGGTGGGAGCAATTGTTAGGTAGTTATTAGTTTTTAGCCATTGATATTATCTTCACCATAAGCTGAATAACTTGTAAGGGGGAGTAAGTTCTAGAGAGAGAATTAGTCTTGAGTGCAATGTGTGTAATCAATCTTGATAGTGAGAAATCCCAGAGAGTCTGGGGACTGGACGTAGGTCAATTGGTTGGACCGAACCAGTATAAATCTTTGTGTCTTGCTTCTCTTCTCTATACTCTGTTTTACTTCTACTTCTTATCCGAAAAATAGAGCATTCCGAAAAGAATTTGAGAATCCCTAATTCACCCCCTCTTGGTGATTCAAGCTCCACTTTCATTTGGTATCAGAGCAAGGTCTTCTCCTAAGAGCTTAACATCTTGAGAAGGATCTAATGGAAGGTATTCTACCTGATGGAGCTTCGATCAACCGGCCTCCTGGCTTCAGTGGTGAACACTACTCTTTCTGGAAAGCAAAATTTAAAGTGTTTGTCATAGCTAGTGAATATGATCTTTGGAGGGTGTTCGAAAGAGGTGATTATGAACCATCTACAATCGAAGATGGCGTCCGAACTCCAAAGCTCGAAGAAGAATATGATGAGAATGACTGAAGAAATGTCACTCTCAACAGCAAAGCCATTCTTATGCTGCAAAGTGCTCGAGTCAACAAGAGTACTTCTGAATCTGCACTTTACCATCTGCAAAAGCTATGTGGGATGCTTTAGAGATAGCCCATGAAGGAACCACCGGAGTAAAGGAGAATAGAGTCAACACTCTAATGACTGAATATGATCTTCTTCGAATGAAGACCGGTGAATCCACATTGACTTCCAGCTGAGATTCACCCATCTCATCAACCAGCTTGCTGCATTGGGCAAGACATACGAGCAACCCGTTCAAGTAAGAAAAATTCTGAATATTCTTAGGAAAGAATGGGAAGCTAAGTTTACAGCCATTGAAGAAGCTCGTGGTGAATCAATGAGCTCGGTAGCAGCATTATTTGGCAGTCTATCTGAGTATGAAGGCAAGATCAAGTTCAGAAAGGGACTTGATGAGACGAATAGCAAAAACAAAGGCATTGCTCTCAAGACTGTCAATGAAGCCAAAGAATCTGATGAGGAAGAAGAAGATGATGACGAAGATGGAGAGCTGGGCATGATGGTCCGGAGATTCAAGAGATTCTACAAGAAGGACCAAGGATACAAAAGATTCAACAAGGGTAGCTCCAGCACCGAGGCAAAGAAGCCGATCATATGCTACGAATGTGATAAGCCCGGCCACATTAAGTCATAATGCCCCCAGCTGAAGAACAATGATAGAGGCAAGAAGAAGTTCAACAAGTTTAAAAAGAAAGCCTATGTCTCAGCTATATGGGGAGATAGCTCATCCGATGAAGATGAAGCTGATGAAGAAGAAAAAGCAAATATATGCTTGGTTGCTGAAGAAGAAGAGCAACGTGAAAAGAATAATGAGGTATATGATACTCAACCTCCCTATGATGAATTGCTTGCTGAATATAATCTTGTTCAAAATGAGTTCGAAAAACTT
This sequence comes from Acacia pycnantha, assembly GCA_025563575.1. Taxonomy (NCBI): domain Eukaryota; kingdom Viridiplantae; phylum Streptophyta; class Magnoliopsida; order Fabales; family Fabaceae; genus Acacia; species Acacia pycnantha. The sequence continues at coordinate 888,167 of JAMWYP010000171.1, read as the reverse complement.
GCTGAGAAATATATTGCTTTGAAAAAGAAAAATATTACTCTTGAACAGCAAGTAGAAAATATCTCTTCTCCTAAAAATCTTATTTGTGATGATTGTGTGGATTTAGAGAAGAAAAATTCATACCTTACGAAAACTCTTGAAAAGTTTACAAAAGGCAGTGAAATGCTAAATGTGATTTTAAAAGCATAAAGATTTACAAACGATCGTTCTGGGATAGGCTACAATCCTATCTTTGATAGAAAGAAAGGAAAGAAGAAGAGTGGTGGAAAATCTTATTTAAATTACTTTCGAAAAACCGTTCACTCTTCGAATCCATTTGCTCACTGTAATTATTGTAACCGAAAGGGTCATACAACTTCATCATGCTTTCATAAGAAAGATAAGAAAAGTAAACCTGTTGGTAATTATCAGTGGGTGCCTAAAGGAACATATGTTCCTCAGGCTCGAACTAACCCTAAAGGACCCAAGAAAAGATGGGTACCTAAGACTTGATCCTTTTTAATTTGCAGGTATGTCTAAGAGCATCAAAATCCAACAAATGGTACATTGATAGTGGATGCTCAAGGCATATGACGGGAGATCAATCTAAATTTGCCTCAATCAAGCACAAGGATGGTGGCAAAGTAATCTTTGGTGGAAATCAATCTGAAAAGATTGCTGGAGTTGGTGAAGTTGGGAATAACGATGGACCACAAATCAAAGACGTCTACTTTGTGGAAGGACTTTGCCACAATCTCCTCAGTGTAAGCCAAAGTACTGATAAAGGTAACTTAGTTATCTTTGATTCTGAGGAATGCTTGATAGTAAGTAAGGATATTCTCTCATTAGATAATATAAAATCAAAAGCTATTTTTAGAGCTCCTAGAGAAGGGAATTGTTACACTCTTGACATCTCTAGAGATGGCTCTACATTTCAAAAATGTTTTGTTAGTAACTTGGATGATAGTTGGTTATGGCACAAGCGTCTAGCTCATGTCAATATAATTCAACTTGACAGATTACTTAAAAAGGATTTAGTCATTGGTGTTCCAAAACTACGTTTTAAAAACGATATGATTTGTGATGCATGCCAAAAAGGAAAACAAACTAAATCTTCTTTTCAATCCAAAAATGAGATTTCTACATCTAGACCCCTTCAACTACTCCACATGGATCTAGTTGGACCGGCTAGAGTAAGAAGCCTAGGCAGCAATCTTTATACTTTAGTCATTGTTGATGACTTCTCTAGATTTGCATGGACTATATTTTTGTCATCTAAAGATGAAACATTTGCTCAGTTTGTCGTTTTTGCCAAGAAGGTCCAAAACGAGAAAGTGTTTGTAATTTCAGGAATTCGAACTGATCATGGAGGAGAATTTGAAAACTATGTCTTTGCTGAGTTCTGTGACAACATGGGGATTGATCACAACTTCTCAGCCCCAAGGACTCCTCAACAAAATGGTGTTGTAGAAAGGAGGAATCGAGTCCTTACTGAGATGGCAAGAGCTATGCTGAATGAAAACAACACTTCACAAGTGTTTTGGGCTGATGCAATGAGTACGGCTTGCTACATCTCGAATCGAGCATACCTTCGAAAGAAGCTGAACAAGACTCTATACGAGTTATATAAAGGAAGGAAGCCAAATCCGAGTCATCTGCATGTGTTTGGATGTAAGTGCTTCATCCATAACAATGGTGAGGATAACTTGGGAAAGTTTGATCCCAAGGCAGATGAAGGTATATTTTTGGGTTATTCAAATAGAAGTAAAGCATATAGAGTCTTTAACATTCGTACTCGTATTGTAGAAGAGTCTATGCATGTTGCATTCTGTGAATCCAAATCTGACAAATCCAAGGATGATGATGATGAGGAAAATATTTTGAAAAATCAATTCTTTTCGAAAACCACTCCTGCTTCTATTGAAAATCCTAAAAATGTTTTTGAAGTTGATCCTCAAAACAATTTGGAAAACCCTGATCAACAACAACCTAGAGCTTGGAAATTTATAAAAAATCATTCTTTAGACCAAGTCATAGGTGATGTTAATCAAGGAGTAAGAACTAGAAGCAGTACTTTAAACGAAGTTACTTTTTCTGCTTTTATTTCGAAAATAGAACCCTCTAAAATTGATGAAGCCCTTTCAGACAATGATTGGGTGATAGCAATGCAAGAGGAGTTACATCAATTTGAAAATGGATGTCAAAAGTGATTTTCTAAATGGATTTATTCAGGAGGAAGTTTATGTGGAACAACCTCCTGGTTTTCAAAATGAACATCATCCTGATCATGTTTATCGCCTTAAGAAAGCTCTATATGGTCTTAAGAAAGCACCTAGAGCTTGGTATGAGCGATTAAGCAAATTCCTTCTTGATCAAGGATTTGTTAGAGGAAAAGCAGATACAACTCTTTTCATTAAAAGCAATAAAGTCGGAGAGATTTTAGTTGTTCAAATTTATGTCGATGACATTATATTTGGTGCTTCTAATGATGTTTTGTGTGAAGAGTTTGCAAAGAACATGCAGGGAGAATTTGAAATGTCCATGTTGGGAGAACTCAATTATTTCCTTGGTCTGCAAATCAAGCAAAGATCAAATGGGATCTTCATTTCACAAACCAAGTATCTCAATGACTTGCTAAAGAAGTTTGGAATGGACCAATGCAATGGTGCTGACACTCCAATGAGTTCAACCACTTCTTTGGATGCTGACGAGAATGGCACTGATTTCAACATCACAAGATATAGAGGAATGATTGGATCATTGCTCTATCTCACTGCAAGTCGCCCGGACATCCAATTCAGTGTTGAGATGTGTGCAAGGTTTCAGTCTGCACCCAAGGAGTCGCATGCTGAAAATGTGAAGAGAATCTTCAGATACCTTGCTGACACAGACTCTTGGACTATGGTTTCCCAAAGGTCAACCTAAACATTTGGTGTCTTACTCAGATTCAGACCATGCTGGCTATAAGACAGATAGGAAGAGCACAAGTGGCCAATGTCAATTCCTTGGTGGCTCACTTGTGTCTTGGTTCAGCAAGAAGCAAACGACCGTCTCAGTATCCTCAACTGAAGCTGAGTATATTGCTGCCTTAAGTTGCTGTGCTCAAGTCCTATGGCCCAAGCAGCAACTTTCTGACTTGGGAATCAATTTGAAGGAGATCCCAATATTGTGTGACAACACAAGCACAATAAGCTTGGCCAAGAATCCAGTTCAACATACAAGAACCAAACATATTGATGTGAGACATCATTTCATAAGTGATCATGTTCAAAACAAAGATGTCAAGGTCATGTTCATTCCAACTCATCTTCAACTTGCTGACATCTTCACCAAGCCATTAGCAAAGGAACAATTTAACTTTATTAGAAGAGAATTGGGAATGGTAAATCCCAATGAGTTGTGAGTATTTCTCTCCATCTTAATGTTAGTTATGGTTTTGATGAATATTTGTTACTAACTTAAGCTTCAGAGTACATAGTAATGTTTTATGCAGGATATTTGAAATCTTGAAGTTTGCTGTCAAAAGAAGCAAACTCGAGTTTTGTTTTCAAAACTCGAGTTTTATCGAGGTCAGAAGAGAAATGAGTTGCTGAGCAAAATGGAAACTCGAGTCGTTAAGTGAGTAACTCGAGTTTCGGACAGACAGAAAGCAAGCTCTGAGTTTTCGCGAATTGGAAACTCGAGTCATCAAATGGAAACTCGAGTTTCGGATAGAAAGAGAACATCACACCTGTTGAAGTATCCACAAAACTCGAGTTTTGATCGTGGAATTTCAAAAGTCCGCCTTACACTTTTGAATTCAAGTCAGTTACTTCGCGCCCTATTTAAACTCGCACTATTCATTGTTCATCTAAACTCACCTCAAAACTCAAGTTTTTCCCTAGAGTTTTCTTAGAACCTCTCGACTTCTCACCTTTCTCCTATCCTCTTTTCGATTTCTCTTCATCTTTCTCCATTTTCGAACCCTAATCCCTCTCTCAGCCCTAAATCGACCATGGCTCGCACAAAAACCACCAAAGGGGACGCCGATTATGAAGCTTCTACGAATCGCCATAACTACCTCCTCTCACACGAGCCAGAAGGATAAAGACTGTCCCCAATCAATTCCACCACGGGATAGACAAACGAATCCCTGGTGTTCCATCATATCAGTCGTCTCCCTCGTCCCAATCCAAGGGTATCTCGATTCAAGAACCATCCCAGACTCAGTCGAAGCGAGCCTCTGAGCCTGCGCACGAGGACTCAAAGGGAAAAGAAAAGGAAGGAATACCTCCTCTGCCTCGCAAGAAGCTAAGAACTCACAGAGGAGAAAGATCATCTAAGGCAACTTCCAATCCTCCTCCGGATCCTCAGGAGTCTGCAACGATTCCCAATGCTCTATCAGAGATTTATCTCCATGACTCGGCTCCTCCAGGTTTTATCACTGAAAGTCATGTGATTACTGGTGAGCGAGCTGAAAAATTCAAAGAAACTTATATGAAAAAGTCATTTTGTCCCATAGTCTCTGTCGATTTAGACAAGATTAGGAAACTTGTAATGTAGATCTTTCCCCCTAGCTCAAACCCTATGAATCATTCTTGTCTATATCTGCCCAATTTAGTTCTAATGTCACCAAGATGTTCTACTTCAATATGGAATGGGACAATTTAGAGGATAGAGACCATACCTTGGTAGAAGAAAGAGTTTCTACTCATGTTAGGGGTGTCAAAGTCACTCTATCTGCAGCCATCATAAATTCCATTCTGAAAATCTCCAATCCTCCTCCTCCTCCCACAGTTACATATTCAAACAAAGAAATTTTCGAAATTCTAAGGCCAAATGAACCTATTCCTGAAAATCAATTGGTCAATCTTTCCTTCACTCCTGTGTCTATGCCTCCTGTTCATCGTGTCCTATGGTACATTTACTCTATGAACATGATTCAGAAGGGTGGAAACTTCACTCACTTTGCAAGCAAAGATTATTCCAAGTTTGCTACCCTCGTAAATAAAGTTCCTAAAAATCTTGGCCATTGGATATTTCAAGAGATTGTCAATTTCAGATTCTCATCTAGGAAGCCTTCATATATTCATTTTCCTTCCCCTCCTATCTCACCCTCATTCGCCTTCACCACTCCTATAGCACCTTCCTCTGAACCTGTCCCTTCACCAACCACTGAGATCCTCCATACCCCACTTGCCTCTCCAATTCCAATTCCATCCCCTGCCACCACTGTCAAACTCTCAACCCCTTCCAATGACTCTTCGATCTCAGCTCCATCCTCTTTTGTTAATGAGAAAGGGGGAGAAGAACCAGAGAAAGAAGATATACCAAAAGAGCAATCTTGAGTTGAAGGAAGGAGTTTAGAGATGTAGTTTAGTTGTATCCTGTTTTACCAAAAGAGCAATCTTGAGTTAAAGGAAGGAGTTTAGAGATGTAGTTTAGTTGTTTCCTGTTTTTGTTCAGTTCAGTTTGTATTTCTGTACTTCTGTACTCTGCACTTCTGGTTATATATATGTTGTTGCATTTCTGGTTTTATGTATGCACAATATCTGTTTAAGTTTGAAATGCAATGTTATGGCTTAATCTTGTTATGTGTCAATCGCTTCTGCTATCTCTGTGTTAAATTCACTCAAATACAGAACTGTCATGAGTCATGACATGCTTCAAACCAACTTGTGAAAATTTTCCTCAAAACTTAAATTTTTGAAAAATGAAGAATCTCTGGTTTACAAGTGTTGTCATCATCAAAAAGGGGGAGAATGTTAGTTCTCTATTGGTTTTGATGATAACGGACAATTGTAAACACAGATGAAGTTTGTCTTTGTAAGTTGAAAAACTTACTGTCAAAGGCAAACTCGAGTTTCAGTTTGGAAACTCGAGTTTTGGCCTGACAGAGAAATGCTCAAATTTTTATAAAGAAAGGCAAACTTGAGTTAGGATTTGAAAAATCGAGTTTTGGCCATACAGAGAGCCTTCAAGTTTTTCACAGACAAAGCAAACTCGAGTTTTGACAAGACAGAGAGCAACCAAGTTTTTCAAAGATTCCAAAACTCCAGTTTCCATTTAGAAACTCGAGTTAAGGTTATACAGAGAGTTCTCTAAGTTTCCAACGTTTTATGGAAACTCGAGTTAACCTTAGAAAACTCGAGTTTACATCACCTGAGAACAATGCTCATCTCTGACCTTGTAAAAACTCCCGTGTTCAAATCGACCAAGCTTTTCAATGTTTTCTTATAGAAGAGAAAACTCGAGTTTTGTTTTCAAAACTCGAGTTTCGGCCTTACAGAGAAGTTTCCAAAGTTTTCAACAAATGAGAAAACTCGAGTTAAGTTTCGGAAACTCGAGTTTTGACCAGGCAAAGAGCTCTGTCAAATTTGAACGTTTTGAAAACTCCAGTTTAGTTTTGGAAACTCCAGTTTTGAGATTTTGGACTAAAACATGATTTTTCATCAAAAGTCCAAAACTCGAGTTAGTCACTTAATGACTCGAGTTTTGCACTGTTCACCAAGAATGTCCAAAATGCCAAATCGCGATGTTTGTCTCTGGAATGAGAAAACTCGAGTTTGGATTTAAAACTCGAGTTTCGGTCTTTTGCTGAAAGAACGCAAAAGCATGAAAGCTCGAGTTTGGATGAACTAACTCGAGTTTCCATCATGAAATTTGAATTTCGAACAGAATGAATTTGCAAAACTTTTGTGTTTGATCTCTATACTCTATATCATCACTCATTACTATTCTTAACTATGTTTAATCAGTTTGTTAGTGAGTTTCAGATGATTTAGACAGGATTAAATGGAGACTTAGCATAAAGCAAAAAGCATGTCAGCACATTAAATGAAAAGTGCGAAAAACTTGCATGCTTTTGGACAAACATTCTCCACACGTTTTGGAGAAGTTAATGCTCGCCTTCTACATCCAAAGAAATTGCTCTTCCAACAGATTAATAGTCGAGAGTCAACTCGAATTTCGCAAAGTTTGGATTAACCAAAGAGTAGAGAGAAGAAGACCAAAACCTTCACTAATCATCCTCCAATGCTGGCAACGGTCACATTAGGATTTATAACGGTCGTTTAATGATCTCTACCTATAAATAGAGATGCATTCAAGTCTTCTCAACAACCAATCTGTGAGAAAACGAAAATCATTAAAGTTTCAACTACTCTTTAAGTTTTCTGTTGTAAAGTATCTTTTGATACATTCATTCTTCAGTGTTTATCATATCTACTCTTAGAGAGAGTTTCTTGATTGTAAAATCATTTATTGTAAAGTATCTCAAGTCAAGGGGACTTGGAGATTGGGTTATTGATTACAACTTGTAAAGGTGAGTAAGTTCTAGAGAGAGAATTACTCTTGAGTGCAGAGTGTGTAATCAATCTTGATAGTGAGAAATCCCAGAGAGTCTGGGGACTGGACGTAGATCAATTGGTTGGACCGAACCAGTATAAATCTTTGTGTCTTGATTCTCTTCTCTATACTCTGTTTTACTTCTACTTCTTATCCGAAAAACAGAGCATTCCGAAAAGAATTTGAGAATCCCCAATTCACCACCCCCCTCTTGGTGATTCAAGCTTCACTTTCAAAATATTCAAAGTTACATGTTACCCTTTAGCTCACAAATAATCACTAAAAAGTTACTATAGGGTTCCCAAATATTTGCCACCTTAATCTCCTTCTCTCTCTTTTCTCACCCTCTCTCGGACCTCGTGTGTGTAAGTGTAAGTGTCTGTGTGTGGGGTGTATGTATGGTGTGTGTGTGACTGGTGGGGGTATTTATAATCCCTCCACCAAAATAATTAGGGGCAACGGCGCCTAAATTAATAGGAGGCGCCACACCCCTATTTTTCAAAAAGGGTAGCACCCCCCCAAACTTTTCAAATGGGGTGGGCCTCACCTTTTTTTCCCCTTTCTTTCTTTCCTTTTTCTCTTCTTTCTTTTCTTTCTTTCCTTTCAACGTCCCGACCTCCACTTTCTCTCTTAATATGTTATATATTAATATTATATTATATATGATAATAATAAATATAATATCTATAATAATAATAACAACAACTTTTTATTATATCTTCTAGATCTCTTTTAAACCTCAGAACACTTAATAAATCATACCTAAAAAAAATACTTAATTACCGAAAAAAAATTGGGATGTTACACTATACACTTCTTTAGTACTCTTGGTTAATAATTTAGGATTATTTAGTTACTAAATAATGACATTTATGCTTATTTGGGCTTTGAGCCTTTCATTAGATTTTAGTCATTTTAATGATAAAATTCTAGTTGTACATTGCTTCACTATTTTTACCATAACTCTTGAACCAGACATCGGATTTGCCTCATTCTTATTTCATATTTCAAATGATTTAAAGAGCTACAATAGTTATGAAGACATGAAAGGCAAATTCGAACAAAAGGGTGGTCGATTTTGGAGCCGAAGTCAGATGTATATTTCTGGATTTTTATTTGGGCTCGAATTTTGTAATTAAAGCCCATTTTTATTTTATTTCTGTTTTGGGCTAAACCATTGGAGCCCAGTCCATTTTGTAACTAGGTTTTACATTAGGTCTTCCACCAACATGGATTCATTCACGTTTTTACACATTTTCGGATTAAACACGGAAGTTTCATTTTCTCTGCAATGTTCTTCGCGTTCTTCATCCGTTCTTCATTTTTTCCAGCCGTGATTGGCTGAGCTTCTGTGATTAACCCAACGTTGAGGATTCCATGATTCGTCCAGAGAGCTTGTGCTTAATCGGTAATTTTACTCGTTTCTGTTTTCATCTTATCGGATTTGATTTCAGGAAATAGTTCGAATATTAGATTTAATATTCGGTTTGGTTCATCCCAAGGACTGAGTTCGAACTAGGTTCCAGTGTTACTGTGCGATCGCACAGTGAGACGCCAATGTTCGGACAGATGCTAGGCGATCATCTAGTCGAGGGATTTTCTGGACAAACCCAGATATTTCGGTTCGTCCAGAACCAATCATGAGTTCATTCATATTTTGTTCAATGATGGAAGTCTCTAGAATCTAGATGTTGGGTTGATCGATTTTAATCTGATTATTTTCATTTCGTTCTGTTTCTGTTTATTCCGTTTTTATTCTGTTTGAACAAAAAAAAAACCCCACTTTTACTGTTTCTATTCCACTATTACTGTCCAATTAGACTCACTGCGAATTCGTTGGGAAAACGATACAGGTTCCCTATTACTGCAAATTTTTTATTGAATCTGGTTATTTTGAGAGACACGACAAATTTCTGTCAACCTCCAAATAGTGATCTAAGTAAACCCAAGGCCCCCCAGTGAGGGAATATTCATAATCCTCCTAACTACCCCTCCGAACCAAAAAGAACCTCAAACCAATCTCCACAGTTTCTACCTCACCTCGGCGACCCCATAACTGTTGTAGCTTAATGCTCAACTGATCTTCATGAACCATCCTTCCCAACAAACATACAAACAAAGACGTAGACCATCGCCTTGCAAACTTCTTCTTATATTCTGGTAGAGCAAACACATTTGTCCCCTTTTCAGTCCTCTCCACTTGCACACGAGACCTCCATCCCTCATCCCACCACCAATCACTCTCCTCTTCATCACTCGCCTCCAACCCTAGATCATTATCCACACACGCTTCTTTATAAGACTTCTTCGGAGAGGCAGAGTCCTCCATCGGAACCTCCACCTCCCCATCATCAGACATCCAATCTTCCACCCTTGGAATCATGGGCCAGTTGCCTACTACGTTGCAGGACATCAGCCTCCTCCGTAGACACCACCGCATTCTCTTGTTCCCTTGCCATCGTTAACTATACATAGGTTTATCCCTTCTTTCATATTGTATACATGCTATGAAGATGCCCAATGTATACATAGGTTTATCCCTTCTTTTAATTAACAACATTTTCACTAATGATAACTAATACTACCTCTGGTCCTAATTATAGGAACATTTTTTGCACTACAAAAATGTTCTTATAATTAGGACCGGAGGGAGTATAAGTTAATTAATGATAAGGATAAATTGAAAATGAAAGAATGTGGGAGTCATTTCATCATTTTTTGGTAAGGATGCCTTTGTTCAGCATATTGTGCTGTAGAACCTCATTCTTTGATTGCCTCTAATTTGTATGTATTCAGACCATCATAATGCCCTGTCCGTTCATAGAGGAGATGAGGAGGAGGAGAATCAAATGAATGAACGAATATATCTTTAATATATTTGTATCCTTTTATTATTTCCGACCGGTGTCATGTTCTGATATGAGTGATCTCCCATACATCATTAATTGGCTGAGAAGTCATCTTTGCATAACATCCTCAGTTATTATATTCTATCGGAATCTGAATGAAGTTCTTGCAAATCTGAAAGCGACGCAATGGGTCGAGAATCAATCACGCTTGATATATGTGGCCCCCCTCGCCTATCGCGTCCCAAAAATATTTGCCTCACACACCCATATCATGTTCGTAGCAGACTTGACTTTACACACAGATCAGACCTGTTCCAGTCCATCGATGCTACAATTAGAATATTAGCTTGCTCCTTTATTAATCACACTACCAACAATTACAGAATTCCTCGTACGTTGCGTTTCCCAGCTGCCACGACACATATGATGAAAAGACACTTTGAGATGTGCACCGAAAGCTATTGCATTCGCAGATACCTATGTTATCCAACGAACTAGCTAAAAGCCGCCAACCCAACCATTATTTTGTTCCATGAAATTAAAATTACTATTTGACAAATATTGGAATATGGATAATTATGTGCGTGCTCAAACTGTTTATAGTCCAACTGTGGGTATATATTTATAATCTGATGACATATTGTTAATTCTCTCTCCAGTCCAATTATAAGACCTAGTTGACTTTTTTGAAGAAATTAAGGAAGCTAATTAAATTACTTTAGAATATTTTTATTTTTATTTTTCCCTCTAAACTAATTAGCTTAACTAATAAACTAACATATAATTTAAGGATACACAACATATGAAATGATTAAGTAGCTTATTTAGCTTCCTTAATCTCTCTAAAAAAAGTCAATTAGGTCTTATAATTAGGACCGGAGGTAGTAATGAACTTTTATGTAAATATGTGTACATACAGGTGAAGTCGTTAATCACCTCGCACTCCTTCTCATCATACGACCACATACATAATAATATTAGAAATTGATTGCGTCATTACAAGTAATTAATATGCGCCAATATATGATTTATCAGTATTAATTACCAAGCATGCATACAAAAGCAATTAATTAATTAAGGAACCCCAGAAGCCTTCAGAGCCTCCCAGAAGAGGGTATGGAACTTGTCCATTTCCTTGGGAGGTAAAGCCACCAGCACGTTCACGCCTTCGCCTTTAATGGGAGGGAACAAGAGTATGATATCTTTTCTGTGATTCACCACAGGGCAACTATACTTGGGCTTTCCCCAAGGGTAATCAACCTCTGCAAACCCTAGTTTCCACCATGATGATACCAAAACCTCACCGTTCGGAAACCCACTGTATATCTCTCCCCAGTCCACCGCCGACCTCGCGTACTCGTCTGTTATCCTTATCGATCCCTCCTTCACCATCTCCACTAACCTCCCCAGCGGCCATTCTTCCAGCTCTTTCACCTTCGCCGTCCCGTACGCCGTCAGCACCGCATTCCCGGCGTATGATTTTGGCAGCGGAGGGTTCACCCTCGGCCGTATGTCCACCGCGTAGAGTATGGTCGATGACCGATCAGGGTCGTCGCCGCCTGCAGATAAGGCCTTGCACCTCCATACATGGGCGGTGATGACGTTGAAGCCGCTGATGCGGGCGGTGGAGGGACCGCCCTCGCAGGATTTGGCCTTGTCCTTGAGTGAGGAGATATCGTCGGAGGTTAGCCGGAAGATCTTGAAGTCGAGGTTCTCGGAGGAGGCATGGAAGACACCGGTGTGAGGGTCGGTGTCGGGGAGGCTAGCGCCGAGCTTGAGCAATTCAGGGTGGGAGAAGGGGACACGTGGAGGGGATCGAGCGGCTAAGAGGTGCCTGTCGTGGCAGGGGGTGACAGACAAGGCCTTGTTGGCAGCCAGAGCGGCGAGGTTGTCCAAGAAGGTCTTGAAGCTTAAGCCGTCAAATGTGGTGTGGCTGTTGGAGAAGCCGATCGCGAAGCCACCACACTTGAATGATGTCACCTGCACTAATTAAAACCAACTTAAATGTCGTAAATTTAAATGAATGGATTTGATGTTAATGCACCAATAATTCTACTAATCTAGACAAAAGGTGTATAAGAACCTGGACAACACAGAGAGGGTGGTCGCCTGGTTTGAGGAAATCCTTGTTCTTATGAATCAACTGTGCAAAAGCTGGATTAGGATACACTAAGTCTCCGACATCATCCAATTTGTAGTCACAAGAAGCCACCACGAACCCTACTCCTGCACCATTGCAATCTATCACCAACCTACTGGTCTCACTGTTTATCTTCAATCTTCCCGCAAAGAAATCATAAGCCACCAGAGCATCGGCTAGTGCCCTCTTCAACCTGTCCGCCACAACCTCCGCCGGAAAATCCTTTCGACCTGCGAAGAAGTGGACTGTTTCTACGTCGAAGTTTAATACTCTGTCTATGTTTGACAAGAACAAGGATCTTCTCTCGCTTGGTTTTGATGGAAAAACCATGGATGTTTGCTGGATCTTCACGTTCAAGTCTTGAAGCAGAGGCTGAGCTTCCTGGTGATCATGAAGTGACCCCATTATTTTCTTCTTTGAATTGGAAAATGACTAAACAGCTGTCCACCCTTTAGAGCTATATTTGGCCTTGACCTTTGATACATAACATAGCGGGTGTGACCTTACTATTTATAGTCTTATAATTAAGGTTCATTTATTAGAGCGGTGAATGGTTAACAATGCGCCACGAGAGGTAGCTGGGAGTTAGGAATAAGATAATATACTCCATGATTTGAAATTGTTGGTGTTTGATTTTAATGATGTGACCATAGTGCATTTGAAATGATTTATTTTCATTAAGTAGGTGTTTTAAGGCGTTGTTTGTGTGAGTTTCTAGGTTTAGTGTCCAAAAAATTAGTTATCAGGTTAACGGACTAAGTAGGCCATAAGTGTGATAATGATGTGATCTGATAAAGCATCAGAAGCACTGGAAAATCATTAAGTTTAATTGTAGTGGCATTGGGATTTCGAACATCCTGGCTAGGCAGCAAATAGTCAAGAAACAAGCAGATTAGAAATGAGAAGAAAAATAACTTTAATATACTTTAATTTGAAGAAGATTTATTTATAAATTTGAGAAGACTAGAATATTACAATGAGAAGTTCAATTATTTCTCTGTAGATTTTTAACAAAATGAATTGAATTGTCTTCCTTTTTATGTAAGAGATATCAATAATTGACAGATCGAAGTAGTGTGTCCACTACCCTTCATGAGGCTGCTAGTTTAGTTAGCCGCCCGCTTGCCGGGCTATTTAAACGGTTTGGTGAGTAGGTTCAAACTTCAAAGGATTATCTTGACAGATTTTGTACGTATCTATATTATTCAACTCTAATTATTGGAATTTATAATTATACATTTGCAAGCCTCCCATATAATAATAGATAAGACATCTCAAATGAGAATCATGGCCTTTAATCTTGAATTTCGAAAATAATAATGAAGGATAAAGTCTTGAACTAATCTTTAACAGAATGATTACAGAGAAACATTCATAGCCACTCTTAAACCCTGAAATCTCAGTTATTAATAATACAAGTTCATTAATAAAATGAAGACAAATCTTGATCCAAGAATCTAATTTCACACGAACACATGTATGTGTCTCATAGAGTCAACAGTAAGGAGGCGTTGTCATTAATAAGCTGGCAAAAAAGCGAAGTCTCGTTGTACTATATATTTATGATTGGGCTTATAAGAGTTAAGATATGCCTTTGAGATTATAAAGATCCTTAAAAGGATATAGTTTATGTTTTATAAACCACCCCTTACTAATTGAACTATTTTATTTATATATAAATTTGAACTTTTTGTTTTCTTGGTTGCGTGTTTAGTTGTCTTACGGAACTGTGAATGTGTGAAAGAAGAGTGTAGAAAGTTGAACCCTGTTCATGAGCTGAGCCCACATGAGGCTTTCGGCATTGGGTTAAATTGTGAACCGAACCACATTTTCAAGCTTTAATGTCAATAGTTTGCCCCTCAAATCGCCTCTTCATTATATCAAAAAAAAAAAAATCGCCTCTTCAATACCAGAAACCACTCACTTGCCCCACCATACATTCAACTAAGCCTCGATTTCGTTAGCTAGAATGGGTTGTCACCATCTTGTCAGCATTTGTTTTTTCCCTTGTTTATCCGGCGATTTTGATTAAACCACATTCAACTCAGGTTGGGCTCTAAAGTGGAAGGTGGCTCTTCCAACATAAATTTTTCCATCTACCAAGTCTTGAACTCAACATTGTTTGAGCCAATGTGAGTTGGCATATATGGTAAGGGATCCAGAACTAGGCCCTTGGGTCGTGGGTTCGATCCCCTCTGCCGTCGCTGGGACTCCTTTGGTAGGCGATCTCGTAAGTCCCCAGTAAGTGTTCATAGAGCCCGGGGCCGTACTCTGGCCTTGGTGGGGGACTGATGTCGAACCCCTCCAAAACTTTTATTTATCAAAAAAAAAAAAACATTGTTGAAGAAAAAGGTAAGTAAACAGCCCTAACCATGGGAAGAGAGCTGGGCATGTGGAATTTAACCTTTTCTGTCGTAGTCAATGAGTTAGGATGTGAACTAGGAGATTACATCCATGGGATTGCCACCCAGCAAACCAGTGGTATAAAATGTTCAACTCCAACAAAATAAAGTGTCAGAATGTCAGATGAGCCATCATGTCACAGAAACCAATCTTTGGATCAAGACTCTGAATACTGAATATAGTGCACACAGTAAGAACTTAATAATGTGCAAATAGTACTATTGGATTAGCCAGCTCTATGCTAACCACTGCAATTAAGTCAATAACAAAACCTCAATCAACTGTGGAAACAGACCAAACTTGTAATATTGCACAACTCCAGAGGGGTACAGATTCATTTGAGCTCCACCATCAGATGGAAGAAAGTTTCGAATCATGCTGAATTCAGATCTCATGCTGTTATGGAGAACCAATCTGGTTATACCACAAAAGACGCCTTCATGCAATCCCAATGCAATGAGACCTGTACTAAAGTATTTCTTTCATGCAAGTAATCCTAATACTTATGTAGGATGATAGGTTTAATTTCAATGTAAAAAGTTAAAGTGGAATTCCTACAGGGGAATATTAGCCCCAGTACCATGAATAGTAGGAAACTTGACCGCAAAAATGCCATCACTCTAGTGAAACTTGAACTAGATGCTCACATGTGCAACATACAGATCAACAGAAGGAGTAGCCTCCTTCTTGATGTTAAGGATCTTTGCAAATGAGTGGGGTGGAAGGAAGATCAGTTATCAATGATTCAATCTAGAATGATCAAAGGTTTTTCAATTATATCGAACTCAATTAGAGGAAACTTGTCTGCTGCATACTATCAAAATCAATTCATATTCTCATATAAATTGTGGGACAGTGAAAAATTACAACTAGATACTAGGATTCTCGAAACAACATGCCTCTATGACCATAACCATAACTCCACAAGTCCTTATGAAATACTGATAAACTCCAATGCATCCGCCTCTAAAACATTTCAGTTAATGTCACAGCTGCTTTTTGCAAAATCATTTAAAGGCCCTTTTGGTTCAGACATATCACCATACTTATTTCAGAGTTATCAATTTCCAGTTGCCTTAGATAAATCCATCCAATATAAGGTGTTCAAATTTGTAGTAATTTGCAAGTAAACTACACTGTTTATTCTCTTCATTCAATTATCATAGATACATTAAGAACTTGGCTTCTCTTAAGAATAAATGCACCTAAAGAGTAAAATTAGTACAAACCATTGACAGAAAGATTGTGGTTTTAGTTTTATAAAGTAAGGCCACTGGTCAATAATTGACCTAAGTTCAAAAGTGTGCAGAGTATAACTGTTTAGAGACAAATCAGATCATGTAGTTAAAGATTCCAACCTTCCACTCATAGGTCATGAGGATTTACTAGCCCCAGAAAAAATGGCATAGGGAGTTAAATTCAAATCTCAACTTAAGAAGGCATCAGCATATTAAAAAAAAAATAAGAAAACATATGGATCCTCAAGTTTCATCCAACCACGCTATGTCAGAAAGTAATAAACGAGTACCACTCACTAAATGCATGGATATAAATGCAACCTCAGAGAATTTAACTATCACTAACATCATTATCGAAAGTAAAAACCCTTCATCGATACAATGGTTCGGGGTTCTCTTAAAAAGGTGAACTTGTTAAAAGTAACCACAACAGAAATAAAATAGATCAACTATGTCTAACAAGGGCATTTATCAATTAGTCAAAGAATGAAAGGAACAAGTCAAAATAAAAGCCACCAATGAACAGCCTGACAATATCTGAACACGTGATTTATGAATGTAGTTACAAACAATAGCCATTGGTTGATTACGTAGAAAGAGAATATAGAGAGCTACCAAGCAATTAGTAGCCTCTTATAAGTACATAATCCTGTTGGGCCCCATTAAGATTGAAATGATGGATCTGTCATAACCATTCCTTTCACATATCATGTGATCATGCAGTTAGTTAAACACCATGGGATTTTTTTCCACGTGTTTTCAGATTCCTATTATTTTGCAGAGTCACAACAGTAAATATCTTAGATATCTCTGAAGAAGTATTCTTGATCCAAGTCATCAAAGAGACAGAAAAGAAATCTTAACAATAAAAACAAAGATTTAAAGTAGGATGAGAATTCTTACAGCAAGAAAGAAAATAAGAATTGAATATATTGTGATGCTTCTCATAAGATGACAAGGAAGTTCAATATAATATCGCATGGGAAAAAATGAAATCAAGTACCTAATGAACTGATAATATACAGGCCTCTATAAGAAACTTACTGTTTCTTAATGACATCTCATGTTTCATCACCAAATAAAGATCCTATTTCTCACGTGATGGAATATGCCCACTCTATACACTGTGCAGAGTATTAAGAAAGCTAATAGTCTATTGTAGAATCAGCACCTTTAATCTTGTGTTTATTCAGTCTCAGCTTTAGGTACAGTCACCTTCAATGCAGCTTTTCTCTTTTCTTGAATTTGGTGGACAAATTCAGCAATTACTGCATGCAATTTTGGACTAGGCTTACGATGAGTTGGGATGGCATAACCTGCCCTTCTTACTGCACGAATCAAACACCTTTCACCTAATTGGTAATGACTGGGACATGCAGGAGGAATTGTGGGTCTCAATACAGGCTTATTACACATAGAAGGTCCAGTTGGCAAACTGCAAAGAGAACAATCCTTATCAGCAATGTTGTCTGTTCCAAAAATGGTTTTTATCACAAATAGGAAATCAAATAAGCACATTGGGAGCCTCATCCTGGAGACAAATTTCAGTACAGCCACCATATTGAACAAGCAAGATAGTCTCAAATTATTAACCTCACATTAGAATGATCACGTAAATGACATTTACATGCTTACTTCCATGAATCACAATTAGGCCTGAAACTGAAATGTCCAGATACATTGGTTTTCTGGTGGTATCAATTGAAACGGGCAAACATGTCAATCTTAGAAAAATCATGGTCCTTAAAAAGCAGCACATGGACATTATCCAGAAAGTAGAGTTAAACTTATGCCTCGTGATAAGAAATATGGTTTTTTTTCAACTAAGTTACTTGACCATTCATTCGTAAATTGAAAGAATTGTCAAAAGATTTAAAGTCTGAGAGGATAAAATGTTACTTTCGTAAATTGAAAGAATTGCCAAAAGATTTAAAGTCTGAGACGATAAAATGTTAGTCTGTATAGTTATTAGACATGAGAAGATGAAATTAAGATAAGGAATTTAATGCAAAAGCTAGTTTTAAGGTTCAGGGCGTGCTAAAAGGAGGATTTAGCCAGGCAACTTCATATGCAACTTCAAAACAAACTATTTGACTTCATTTTACATGAAAGCTTACAGTATATAAAATTGGATTCAATACTGCAGTTTGAGTTTATCTTGATTTGGTTCGAAGAACTAAAGAAATAATCAGGGCCAAGTAGTGAGCATAAACAAATTAGTTTCACTGACCCCAAGTTTTATCAATATATTGCATTAGAGCTTAAGAGTGTGCTTGTTATTGGTATGAGCAACGCTTTCAAGAGAAATGGGGGAAAAGCATGGCAACAGCACAGAGGTGATGCTGGCTCTCTAAAAGAGAAATGAAACTAAAAAATTTAATCAAAAAAACAACCAAACAAGCTTTCAACTTAAATAAGGAAATATTAAGACCAGGAAACTTAGTCCTGGATGCCAAACAGCAAACTAAAAGCCGAAAAATATAATTAAAACCTAATTCTAGGATCCTTGTACTGCAAAATTGATAATTGTGAAATTTTTAAAGCAACAACCACCATAGATATCACAGTAGTTCCACAGTTGAACACCTCATAAACCAAATATTAAATGGTCGCTCGGAACCCCAAATCCTCATGAAACCACAAGTCATAATTAACACATTAGAAACATGACAAAGAAAAAGTCAATCATTCGTTCGACTTTGAAACGAATTTCAGAATGAGATCCATATACACCTTAAGAAAACCACAAGTGTAAACCCTGAACCTGTTTGTGTCACCTAGAACGCCAACCCATCTATGCTTCTAATTCTAAACCTCATCGTGATGATTTCTCTTAAGTCTCTCCAAGCAAACACAAGACCATCCTTAAGAACAAAAGCCACTAATCATATATCCTCCACAGCCTCGCCTCATATTTGCCACAAGCGCCCATCTAATTTTAGAAAGGCGTGATATAAGGGCAACAAAAGACTACAGCATATAGTAGAGTTTGAAAGAAATAACAAATTTCGTTATTTGGCCTGTTCAATAGCCGGTCAATGGTTATTAAAAATGGAATGAACCAAATTACTACCTCCCAACCACCAAAAAAACATATAAATCCCTTTTTCCCATTGGTTTTTCTCAGCAATCAAGCATGTTCAACTACCATTGCAGACTATTATTAATAGAAAGAAATGAAGAAAGAAAGATTAGGGGAAGAGGGGCTAACTTCTTGGCCACGGCGGTGCATCCCCGATAGAGTTTCTGCCTCGAATCCGACAATATATGGTTGTGACAATACCTAGTTAACGCCATAGCCTTCGACTTGCAGCCGCTGAAAGCGCAACGTAAGACATCTTGACCAACCCCACCATTGGAATAAATGATTGCCTTTTCATTGCCATTGCTGCAACTTACATTCTCCCCAGATACCGCGACACCTTCAGTGCGTCTGGCCTGATTGTTCATGTGATCCTCCACAAAAGGGCTCATACCGTAAGTCCAATAGTACTCTTTGTACTTAACCTTGAGCTCCTCCATAAGCGCCCAGTAATGGACTCTGTAGCAGCGGGCTAGTTGCTTGATTCGACGGAGTCGGCGCCGGAGTACTTCCTCGCGCGTCAGATACTGCGAATTGGCCAAGACCGAATCTTGGTCGGCGCCATCGATAGTAACAGTAGGGGGTGGTGCAGAGGATGGAGAACCCAGCTCGTCCATGACCGAGACGCCGGAGCAACAGAAAATAATTGATTGAATCGCTGGCGAGCTTGTGTTGATTGTTTCAAGCCTTGAATCTTCCTACCTGCTCCTGAGGAGGGAATCCGAAAAAATATGGGATTTTGTTCTGGTTAATACTAATGACTAAGGATTTATTTCTTTTGGAAATTTTTTAAGTTTGTTCTCTTGTTTTTTTAGTATGTTCTTTGTTAATTGCTTATTGATGTTTAAAAGGCCAGAAAGCAAATTACCAAACGAGACGTCATGAGATCACAGCCACTCTTTTTTTTTTATTTTTTTTTTTTCCTTCCAACGGATCCTCCCGAGAAACGCCTTATTTTAACCTTTTTCTTTTTCTTCAAAAACAAGCCTTATATCCACTATCCGATTAAAAAAAAAGTAAAATATACTTCTAATCTTTTTTTTTTTTTTGAAAAGGAGGACTAATCACTAAGGATCAGTCGGTACAGGGCACCATCTTGCACCAGCAACCCCATCAGCATCTTCTCGAAGAATCTTGCTCAGTCCTTCCGGCGGTCCCTCGAGGACATGGTATCCTGGCCCCAATGTCAGAGCGTGAGTTGCCAAAAAATCCGCACTCCGATTTCCTTCACGGTAGATATGGCCAATATTGACCCTCCAGTCCTTCGACAACATTTGCTGAATGTGCCGAACCAAACTCATATTAGCATTTACCAAGCCCTCTGAGCTTTTGACGATTTTCAGGGCCACCAGGCAGTCCATTTGCACCGAGATATCCTTGAACCCCGCGCCATGCAAGCTCCAAACCATCCACTAGTGCCCATAACTCCGCCTGAAGTGAAGTGCAAGTTCCAATCGTCCTACAGCTCCCACCAAGCCATTCCCCAGTATCGTCTCTAAGTATACACCCAGCACCCGCTATCAGAGGATCTCGTTTTAGAGCACCATCACAATTGAGAGCTACTATCCCTTGCATTGGTTTGACCCACTTAATAGTGTTCCATGTTTTCTTGAGGTGCCCATCCCGTATCACCATCAAGTTAGAGGCTCGCGTACTATACTCCGACAAAGACCCGAATCTCCCGTACTAAGGTCTCCGGTGTGATGTGCGTGTCTTGAAACACCGCCTTATTCCTGGCTTCCCACATCTTCCAACAAGTAAGGCCAAACAGTGTGGCCCAGCTAATCCCACCTGCCATGCTGGGCTTCGTCTGGATGAGGTTCTGATACATCCATCCCTGGAGTTGGAGCTGGCCAAAGCATTGCATATCTGATGCCTGTGCAATCTGGCACCACACTAACTTGGCATAGTTACAGAATCTGAGAACATGGTCCACATCCTCCATCGGTCCCCCACACCTGGTACAGCCAGCATTTCCTCCCATGTGGCGTCTGGTTCTTTCCCCATTGGTTAACAAACTGGAACGGCCCGCAAGCCAAAGAAAAACCCTTACTCTTTGTGCCCCCGCCATTTCCATATTGTTTTCCATAGGGATTAGTGCTCGTGTCATCACCCTCACGTAAGAGATCATATGCCGAGGATATCGTGAACTTGCCATCAGAAGAGAGATCCCAAAAATAGCGCGCTTGCCCATCATTAGGCGTTGGCGGCTTACAAGCCCAGATGCGCGATAACACATGATCCGGTAGTTCATTACATATCTGATCCCTACACCAAAGACCTTCCTGCGTCGTGAAGTGGCTAACTGTGAGTGCCTCTTCCTCAGGAGTAATGTCTCTGAATGACAACAGTTTAAGAGGACCCACTTCGGGAACCCAATTATCCACCCAAAACCGCGTGCTTCTACCATTACCCAGTCCCACCTAGTGCCCGACTCCACATCCTTCCAAACTTTCAGCAGGTGCCGCCAAAGAAATGAGCAGTTTTGACTTTGGGTGGCTGGGCCTTTCAGATCATCCCATTTATATTTTTTACGTAGGACCTGAACCCATAACATATCCGGCCTAGAGTGTACATGGAATCCAATTTTCATGAGGAACGCACTATTTTGGAGGTCTAGCTTCTTGAAACCACATCCACCTGCATTAGGTGACATACACATGTCCTCCCACTTAACCAACGATGGCCGATGACTAGTATCTGATTTCCCCCACACAAAGCCCTTATGTGCCGTTCCAACCTGTGACATAGACCTGGTGGTAACCTGGTTGTCTGCATTGTGAAACTTGGAATTGTAGAGAGTACAGCTTTGGCTAGAGTTATGCGTCCAGCCAACGAAAGTGTCTTAGCCACCCAGCCAGAAAGTTTACTGACTACTTTATCTTCCAGATAGGAGTAAGTTCCCAACTTGACTCGTTTTAAACTGTGCATAAACTATTTTTTTTCTCTTAATTTTATAAAATATAATTTTGATCCTATATTTTTAACAAAGTTAATATTGTTAACTAAAAATGTTAACGCAACAAACTCAAGTCAAGTAATGATTGTATATCTGATAAAGTCTATTTTTAAGTTTTAATTTTTTTAATATAATATGTTTAGAGTCTTAAACTAAAATAAATCGACAAATCAATATAAATGGCATCGATGTTTTGATATTTAAATTATTAAACTAAATTATTTAATATAATCAAGGTTTTGATATTGATTGTTTTATTGGGTTTTTAGATATTTTGCAATTTATAATTATTTTAAATTTAAAACTAATAGCATTTAATTACACATTCATCACTTAAGTTTATATAAGCATTACTTAAGTTTGTTGTGTCAGCATTTTACGTTATCAACATTAATAATATTAGACTTGTAAGACCAAAAGTATGCTTTATTAAGTTGGGGGACTAAAAATATACTTCATGTAAAAATTAAAGGACTAAAAGTATATTTTAGCCAATGATAAGTTAAAATATGAAGTACGTATATCAATACCTGCCCGATCGGCGGTAAAAACAAAAATCAATACCTACATCTCATACACTTATATATAATAAGCTAGAGTTGGGTATAGTAATTAAACCTTATAATTTTTTTAGATTTATCGTTAATTAATTTGGGACATTTTCATTGTCATTTCTGAATCTCTCTCACATGATTAATATAAGTGTAGCTGTCATTTAATTATCTAAAATGTAATTTACATTGTACACCTTCAAAATATTCTATTTCCTCCGGTCCTAATTATAGGAACACTTTTGTAGTGCAATTTACACTACAAAAGTGTTCCTATAATTAGAACCGGAGGTAGTAACAAGTATTTATCTTATATTTGAGAAATAAAACAGGGAGTTGAAGTTGTTGTGGATTTGGCTCACATCCACTTCCTGTCTCATCTTCTTCTTCATCTCAATTGTTGGATTGAAATCTCAACGATTCAAATTTAATCCTTTATAAAAATATTAATAAAATATTTAAAAATAATATTTTATAAAAGATTAAATCTAAACCGTTGAGATTTCAATCTCACGGTTGAGATGAAGAAGAGGATGAGAAGAAAAGTGGATAGGAGCCAAGTTCGAAGTTGTTAACCTTGTATGGGAAGATAAATTCCACACCTTAAACTAAGTTACATATCCATGCACTTTCTCCATTTATAACATGTTTAGATATCAAACGTCTATAGTTTTTACAATATTTAATTTGGCATCCACTATCTCCGGTCCTAATTATATGAACATTTTTATAGTATAATTTGTACTACAAAAGTGTTACTATAATTAAGACCGAAGGGAGTATATATTTTTTCTTCTTATTGAATCGTTTCATTTTACTTTTATTTAACGTCGTTAACCCTATAACTTTATCATGTTAGTGCTGTGAGTCCTTTGTACAAATATTAATTGGATTAATGTAGTAAAATTTTGTAAAATAACCATGAAATTGAAATAAAATTCCCTTTAGTCTTTGTGTTTGTTTGGGATCACGTATGTAATTTCTAAAAGTATTTATTCATGTAACAATAGAATAAAACTCATCTAACATACTTATATCATACTTATATCGTATATTAAATCAAAATTAAAAAACTGTTTTTAAAAGTTCAATCTATACTTCACACACCCACTTTGTCTTCTCATTCCCCTGACGGAGAGGTTGGTCCTTCAACTGTGGGGCCTCCAGATCCAAATTGATGTTTTAATAAGCCCCGGGTCTTTGTCTCAAATCTCTATCGCAGTATAATTAATGCTTTGTACTGTTCATGATATACAAATTTTCCCGCATGTTCATACTTTGTTGTCACATTTTCCATAATCAAATTGAGTGGAATCGCAGTTGGTTTCGAACAGGGCACTTTTTAAGCTGTGGATGTTGGAGATCTCAACGAAGGAGACAGCTTACAGGTCTGACTAGAAGCAAACTACAATTCTGAGATTTGAAACCATTCATGGTGTGATCATAGATCTCTTGCAAGGGACTGTGTGGATCCAGCAAGGCAGCTACAACAGCCAACACTTGTGCCGGTTATGATCGTTATTCAAAACAGGCATTTATCAATGGCATTGTATTATCAAGATGACCCTTTTCCAGGATTTTTACCAAAAAATTGCTTATTAAATAAAATATTACCTGATCAGAGCACCTTTCAAACTAATTTCCAGAGTAATGCTCACGCCAGTAGTGGCGTTTTTCTCTCTCACGCCACTACAACGTGGCGTTTTCTCTCCCGCCGGTAGTGGCGTGAGACTGTCTCACGCCACTACTGGCGGGAGAGAGAAAAACGCCACACAGAGTGGCGTAAGACAGTCTCACGCCACTCTGTGCGTGATTTAAAAAAAAAAAAAATATATATATATATATATATATAAATTATAAATAATAATTCTAATTAATAATAAAAATAGTATTATTTTAATTAATAATTAAGGCAATTAAAATATCTAAAATTTATTATAAACCTTAGGAACCAGACTAATTAGTTAATTAATTAATTAGTTAATTAATTAAATTAATTAATTAGCAACTTTTAACACGATATTAAGTTGCTACAATTTAGGTTAACAGTTTAGAGTTTAGGTGCTTTTCCCGAGAATCTCTCACTCTCTCACAGTCTTAATAGTGAATTAATTAATTACTGAATTAATTCACTATTGAGAGTGAGAGATTCTCGCAAAAGCACTATTATAAAGTCTTAACAAAAATTGTACCTAAATTGTAGCAACTTAATATCGTGTTAAAAGTTGCTACAATTTATATACAATTTTTGTTAAAAATTGCTACAATAGTGCTTTCTATAATTTTCTCCAGTTCTCTACTATCAGCTGAGATGAAATTTAGTCTCGGGAAAAGCACTATTGTAGCAATTTTTAACAAAAATTGTATATAAATTGTAGCAATTTTTAACACGATATTAAGTTGTTACAATTTAGGTACAATTTTTGTTAAGAGCTGCTACAATAGTGCTTTTCGCGAGAATCTCTCACTCTCAATAGTGAATTAATTCAGTAATTAATTAATTCACTATTAAGACCGAGAGAGAGAGAGATTCTCGAAAAGCACATAAACCCTAAACTTTTAACCTAAATTGTAGCAACTTAATATCGTGTTAAGTTGCTAATTAATTAATTTAATAAATTAACTAATTAATTAATTTACTAATTAGTCAGTTCCTAAGGTTTATAATAAATTTTAGATATTTTAACTGCCTTAATTATTAATTAAAATAATACTATTTTTAATATTTATTATTAATTAGAATTATTATTTATAATTTATATATATATATATATATATATATATATATATATTAAAAATCACGCACAGAGTGGCGTGAGATCGTCTTACGCCACTCGTGCGGCGTTTTCTCTCTCCTTGCCGCAAGTGGCGTGAGACATCTCACGCCACTACCGGCGGAGAGAAAAACGCCACGTTGTAGTGGCGTGAGAGAGAAAAACGCCACTATTGGCGTGAGCATTACTCTGAAAATTAGTTTGAAAGGTGCTCTGATCAGGTAATATTTTATTTAATAAGCAATTTTTTGGTAAAAATCCCACCCTTTTCCATAGAGAACAGTAATACTCTCTCTGATTCCAATTATAGGACAACATTTAGGAGTTGATATTTATCCTAATTATAGGACAAAGTTCTAACTTTTATCAATTTCTTATCAAAATAACCCTATTGATACTTTTTCAATAATAATTTAATAGTACACATATATATTCTATAAAGTGTGTAATTCTTAAAACTCATTAATGTCACATACACATCATTCTATTGTTTTTTATTTTTTAAATAAAATAATTTTAAGCAATTTCTTTCATATTTAATAATGACATCACTATTAAATTACACTTTCAACTTCCAAAAGTAGGCCGAAAGTTGTTGAGGGAAATCGGCGATGTCGGACTGTAACATCCCATTTTCTAAAGCGGAATTTTTTTTTTTTTTCAATCAGAGTAGAGCAATGGAGCGAAAGAGTAACTGATCATAACCAAACATGAAACATAGTGTAACAGAGTATTGATACAGCATTCTATTGTTCTTATGGGTAAATACGCAAACGATAATGTGACGTCTCGCCTAAGAGTTTACTCGTGCAACATGCCCTCGACCTTGAGTCTGACGCGGCCGAGTGCGACATCGAAAGAAATCTTCAACCGAATCTGCCAGGGCTGCTTGTCTTTATCCTTGGACCTTGGTCCTCTCGACCTCGAAGCTATATGGAGAAGCCGAGGTCCATTGTCGGACCCGAGTAACGGTTAACCTTATGCTCAAATAAAACATTATACGGATAGCAGGTATTTATGACATAGCGGCCAACAACACAAGAGTATAGAACAGGTTGTATGATTCATGATGACAGATCATAAGCAAAGAGCGGTACATATAAGTGGTGACCCTAATCGGAATCTCTGTCAGTTTGGTGACCTTTAACGAGAATCTCTATCCAAAACGGTGACCCAAACGAGAATCCTATCCAAGTCGGTGACCTTAGACAGAGCCTCTATTCGTGAATGTACCTATCACATATATGCATATGAGCGGCACTAGATTAGTGTTACGATGCGTGACGCACATCCATTAACGAACAGAATGGCCAGGTAAGTGTCTATCATGGGGCCTCACGGGTTAGCGGCGACTCAATGGCTTACCCACGTAGACTAGCCTTGCCTTCGGCACAAACTATTCACACAACATATCATCACATATATGCATACTATAAACACAAGTGTTAAGGTTACCGATCTGTGACGTGCATCCATTAACTAAACGAGAATGGCCGGTGTAAGTGTCTATCATGGGGCCTCAAGGGTTAGCGGCTGACTCAATAAACACCCACATAGACTAGCCTTGCCTTCGGCACCAAACTATTCACACATCATATCATCACATATATGCATACCATAAACACAAGAGTTAAGGTTGCGATGCGCGAACGTACCTTCGTTGATGTGCGTAAATGTTTCCGTCGGAAAGTACGCTTTCGCGAAACATTTACGTACATCAACGAAGCGCACGCTCGCATCGTAACCTTAACTCTTGTGTTTATGGTATGCATATATGATGATATGATGTGTGAATAGTTTGGTGCCGAAGGCAAGGCTAGTCTATGTGGTAAGCCATCGAGTCGCTGCTAACCCGAGGCCCCCATGATAGACACTTACCTGGCCATTCTGTTCAGTTAATGGATGTACGTTCGCGTACTGGTAACCTTAACACTTGTGTTTATAGTATGCATATATGTGATGATATGTTGTGTGAATAGTTTGGTGCCGAAGGCAAGGCTAGTCGCTTCTTGCTTATGATCTGTCATCATGAATCATACAACTGTTCTATACTCTTGTGTTGTTGTGTTTGCCGCTATGTCATAAATACCGCTATCCGTATATCTGTTTTATTTGAGCATAAGGTTAACCGCTACTCGGGTCCGATTGCAATGGACCTCGCCTCTCCATATAGCTTCGAGGTCGAGAGGACCAAGGTCCAAGGATAAAGACAAGCAGCCTTCAAGCAGAGATTCGTTGAAGATTTCCTTCGATGTCGCATCGGCCGCGAGACTCAAGGTTGAGGGCATGTTGCACGCAGTAAACTCTTAGGCGAGACGTCACATTATCGTTTTGCGTATTTACCCATAAGAACAATAGAATGCCGTATCAATCACTGCTACACTATGGTTCATGTTTGGTTATGATCGATTACTCTTTTCGCTCCATTGCTCTACTCTGATTGAAAAAAAAAAATTTTCCGCTTTAGAAAATGGGATGTTACACTTTATGGTATCAGAGCTAGTTAAGTTAACCATGATCGGGGGTTCTCACAGTGTGATCTGGACGAAGCATTGGCTCTTACCCCGACATGGCCAGTGAGCTGGTTGCCTTTGGCCGAGAGGCGGGGCGTAAAACTAGCGGCTGAGGTATGATTTGTTGTCACGGCGTGGATTCGCCAGGGAGACATTTTGGTATCAGAGCCAGGTTTCGATCCTGGGACCTGTGAGAGCTTTAAAAAAAATCGTGTATGAGGTAATAGAAATCCAACAAAGAACAGAGAATTAGAGTAACTGTATTTCATTTTAAATTTTAAATAAAGGCATTTTGGGAAACAAGTATAATAAACTAATTTAACTATTATCCTTAATCTCTCCAAATTTAGGTAAATATGTCATGTAATTAGGACGGGTGGGAGTACATTAGGACAATCATTAGTTTTTCTTAACAAACAGTTTAGGCAAGTTGGATTTTAAAGGCTTATTATAACCAGATATACCTCAAGATTCAAAGAATCTTTACGAATGTACTTATAAACTTGTTTGGTATGAGGGATTTAGAGAGAAGGGGAGGGGAATTTTTTTTTTAAGTTAAATTTTAAAAAATTAGAGAAGTAAGGCTACAAAATTTTGGTAAAGAGAAAAATTAATTAAAAACCTTTTACTCAACTTTTCTATTCATTTTTTTTAAAATCCAACCCTAAATTTTTTTCCCTTCACTCACTTTTCTTCCCCTCCCCTTATACCAAATAAGCTCATCTACATGAAAATAATAAATAATTCTTTTAGTCTTAAATATGAAATGTTTACAAGTTACACCTATTCAACCCGTCGATCCAAATAAATTAAGAAGAAATAATTAAATAACTAAAAATGTTTTAAAATTAAAATAAATTTCTACAATTATTTTTATTTTAGATCATGATTTCTTTGAAAAAATAATTTATTATCTTTATTACGAAGGAAAGGATCATATTGAAGAGATTTTTTTTTTTAGAAAAAGAAATTGTCTTTGCCCGGATCATAGCAGACAGAATCCAGAATTTGACCACGTTGACTTAATGTTTTCGGTTTTATCAACTCTTTCATTGATTCGCCTGTACTTGTGGATCAATTTTGAAAGTTTATGTGACAATTTCATTGCCTAATAAATAATCGTTGCTCCTTTGGAAACTTTTTAATAGGGCGCTCCCTTCAATGGACATATACTCAAAGACCATCATTTTAATGTGATTGGCAAACTGGCAATGGTGACTGACGAATATTTTCAATGCAGTTACTCTCGAACTATCTGGTTTGGTCTTTTAATTTATCCATTAACCCACCAGTTTTGGATTTATCACATTCTTGACTTGGTTGAGAAATCTCTTAATTCAGTTATCAATGGATGATTAGATGAATTTAATTAAGGCTATAATTATTCTTTTGAACACCATTTGACATAAGAGAAATATTACACTTCATCAGGGGAAAATCAGAGATCCGTCTTTGTTAATTCAAGAAATCAGTGCGCTATATCCTTCTCCAGATTAACTTTATGCCAAGATCAAACACATAAACTGGTTTCATCAATACAGGCAATAACTCATGGAAGATTTTTATTCATCGAGAAAAATGTAGGAAGAAATATCTTATCTTCTGTCATTGCTTGGTCTTTCATTATAATAAGTTCTATGAAAGTGACTTCAACTTTGGCCTCCTAATGAACCAAGAGAATTTGACAGTATCATGTTTGGGGAAGAAGATTATCTACCTATACAACTAACAATTGGGAGATGTTCAGGTATTCAACAAGGACATCCAATCCTTCATTCGACTTTTTCATGCTATTTCTTATCCAATAATTTCAATATAATGTTTTAAGTCATATGCTACTCGGTTTATTTTTTCATGTTATACTTTTGATGTGTAATATCTTTTAATATATTAATATCATTTTACTTTTGATTAAAAAAACTGTTTTCGGTTTTACAAAGCCCGAAAGAAGTGGGGTTTGTAATGGTGGTGACTGTTGAATCATTAATTCTTTATTAGCATTCTTTCTTGACATTTTCTTTTTTTAGATAATTAATAAAACAGGAATTTTCTACGGTGCAAGGAGGAAAAAGCTGAGGAGCACGCTGGTGGGTCCGGAAGCTCTTGAACAAAACACGAGAGGGGAAAATCT
This sequence comes from Acacia pycnantha, assembly GCA_025563575.1. Lineage (NCBI taxonomy): Eukaryota > Viridiplantae > Streptophyta > Magnoliopsida > Fabales > Fabaceae > Acacia > Acacia pycnantha. The sequence continues at coordinate 858,222 of JAMWYP010000171.1, read as the reverse complement.
TGCCCTTGCAGCTTGAAGGAGCAGCTTGTGTAAGCTTGAGTGGAAACCCTAGGCGGGAAGAGATCGGGGGCCGAAAGTCTCATAGTTATCATCATCCAACAGGTAAATTTCCTTACAATCTGGATCAAACTTTTTGGGCTTGCATCTCTGGATGCTGATAGATTCAATTGTTCGTTTGCTGCATTCGCGGTCATTGATTTTTCACTCGTTGCACTGATCTATGTTGAACCAAGACTAATTGATTTGTTTGGCTATTCCTCTCTGGTAGGTTTCTTTCGATATTTTTAGTTCTTACGATTTAGGAATTGTTCTGGTCATTTTGTTTCATTTTCTTTTCTTGATCTGTTCGGGCACTGTTTGTAGTTCCCGAGAATATGTATATAAGATTTCTGGCTGGATTAATCCTATCTTGACTGAACCGGTGCAAGAGCCTGGTCAACTTGTGATGACTAGAAAGTGGAGGCCTGTTTTTAATAGCGAAGCACCTTTCCACTGTCAAACTTGGTGGAAAGGACGTGCCTGAGAAAAATTAACAATTATTGCAAACACACACACACACACACACACAGAAACAATAGATGAGTCTGAGAAGGATTACACAAAATGCTACTGGATTTGCTATAATTGATTTCAATTAAAAGTTCTACTTTTGAATCTGCCATGTGTGCAACCTGATTTGGTGTGGAAAACCCAAGCCTTGAAACTCCCACGTTGATACATGAATAAAATTTCTTGTCACAAGCATGACATTTTAGTCATTCCAGTACTACTGTACCAATTATATTCACTCATAATCCGCTGTCAAATATGGCTGATATTCCTTTACTATAGAACCAAATCGCCAAGTTCTAAAATATCCCCATTAAGTTCATTTATAAAATATATATAAAAAGAGAGAGAAGAACAATTTGTTTACACAAGCTCCCAACTGCCCAAGTCATGGTATTAACACTTGAAATGGCTTTTATCTTGTACATTTTATTTTTCTAATGAACTTGGCTATAGCTTGTATTGATTATGTAACAACTACAGGTGGAACTACCTGTAATTCTAATTTACGTGTCAAGTATATGTATGTTTTATCTGTAAATGTTATATTGCTCTATGGCCATGTCAATAAACTTACTCTAAAACTTTGAGAGACCTTAGAGCTAAGGTTTCATTTTCAAAAGACTGCAGGTCAGATTCCAAATATTGGAAAGCTTTGCATTTTTTCACGATTTCATTAGGTTGTTTTATCCTTCTGCAGCCTAAGCCAACACCTATTTTTTCCTTCTGAGTGGCTCAATAACTGATTTATGTGGAGTTTCTTCTTTACAAGGGTTTTCTGCTGTGATGCATAAATGTTAAATGCTTCTACTAACAAATGAAGGGGAAGGAAAAGATAGAGGCTTTCATATTGCTATGAAAGTATTAGCTTGTATTTCCTGAAATTTTTCTGTGTTTGGTATTTCTCAAAAAAGAACACTTAATGAAGTTACTGAATGAGACCTTTTAGTAAACAACATATCCAAAGATTTGGTTGTTGATAGAGCATAATGTATTGATAATGTATTGTGTGATCCATGTAGCTGACCTTACCAAATGAGATAAGGCTTGTTATTGTTATTTCTCAAAGTTAGTATTAACTCTACTCTTCTACTGCCACATATATCTTTTGAGTGAGGCTTTGATTGTGAGTCTGAGGCTGCTACTTACTAAGCATGTGGAGCTTCCTCTTATCTAATTTGGAAGGATGTGAAATGGGGTTATAAGCTACATACATATTTTAAACTCTAGAATTTGATTGGAGGGTCTGATATATAGAATGAAAATGAAGTTTTGGAGTGTATCTGTGGTTGTATTGAATATCTTGATGTTTTCCAGCATTGATAAGACCTAGACAATGCTTGTATCCCATTGAAGTATCTTCAATTTAATCTCATCTTCTGCACCTGTATCAATTTTAGTTATTGAAGTTTAAAAGTTTCTTGTGAGAGTCAAAGTTGTATTACTGTTTGGCAGTTTCTAATTATGCTTTGATATCCATATTGAGAAAATAAAATGAAAATACTTTAATGGTGGAACATAAGTGCATGATATAGGAAATTCATGGTTTTGGTCTTAGCCGGAGGCTAGTTTTCACTAGGGTCTTGGTGTATGAAACTACCAAACTAATTATAGTCTTGTTTACTTCTCATGGCTTACCGCTGAGTCTATCATCATTAAAAGATCTGTATCAATTTTTTCATTTGTCATTTTAGGCAACCAATATACTAAGATTTGATTTTCCCTGCCTTCATTGTATACCATGCTTTTGTAGCAGAAACAGATGTACACAAAAGTCCTTTATTGTACCGGTATTATCTGATTAGTGAATGAACTAAAATATTTGTGATTTTGACCTGCTTTTTACTTGTTTTTTCCCCCCCTAAATTTGCTGCTGTGCTTTTTTGTGGAAATGGGCGTAGTTTAGTCTCCCACTTTACCTACAATGGCTGACAGTAATGAATCGGACAAGAACATTGAGATATGGAAGATCAAGAAATTGATTAAAGCATTGGAAGCTGCCAGAGGTAATGGTACCAGCATGATTTCTTTAATAATGCCACCACGTGATCAAATATCCAGAGTCACCAAGATGTTGGGAGATGAATTTGGAACTGCTTCAAACATCAAAAGCAGGGTGAATCGACAGTCAGTATTGGGAGCCATTACTTCAGCACAACAGAGGTTGAAGTTATATAACAAAGTTCCTCCAAATGGATTGGTTCTTTACACTGGAACTGTTGTCACTGAAGATGGCAAAGAAAAAAAGGTGACCTTTGATTTTGAACCTTTCAAGCCTATAAATGCGTCACTTTACCTCTGTGATAACAAGTTTCACACCGAAGCTTTAAATGAGCTTTTAGAATCTGATGACAAATTTGGTTTCATTGTTATGGATGGAAATGGTACCCTTTTTGGGACATTAAGTGGAAACACTCGTGAGGTGCTTCATAAATTTAGTGTTGATCTACCAAAGAAACATGGTAGAGGAGGGCAGTCTGCCTTGCGTTTTGCTCGTCTTCGCATGGAAAAACGACACAACTATGTTAGAAAGACTGCAGAACTCGCCACACAGTTTTTCATTAATCCTGCCACTAGTCAGCCAAATGTTTCTGGACTTATACTTGCGGGTTCTGCTGACTTCAAGACTGAGCTGAGCCAGTCAGATATGTTTGATCCTCGTCTGGGGGCTAAAATATTGAATGTGGTTGATGTTTCATATGGTGGGGAGAATGGTTTTAATCAAGCTATTGAGCTATCTGCCGAGATTTTGTCAAATGTGAAGTTCATACAGGAAAAAAAATTGATAGGGAAATACTTTGAAGAGATCAGCCAGGATACTGGTAAATACGTCTTTGGGGTTGATGACACATTGAAGACTCTGGAGATGGGTGCCATTGAGACACTTATAGTATGGGAAAGTTTGGATATCAATAGGTATGTACTGAAAAATACTTCTACTGGTGAGACTGTCATAAAGCACTTGAACAAGGAACAAGGGGCTGATGAAAGCCAGTTCCGGGATTCAGTCACCTCTGCGGAGTTGGAGCTACAGGAGAAGATGCCATTGCTGGAGTGGTTTGCCAATGAGTACCGGCGATTTGGTTGCGCGCTGGAGTTTGTGACCAATAAATCTCAAGAAGGATCACAGTTTTGCAGAGGGTTTGGTGGCATTGGAGGGATCCTTCGCTACCAGCTTGATATCAGATCATTCGATGAGTTCTCTGATGACGGAGAAGTGTATGAGGATTCTGATTAAGCATCTCTTCTGTAGAGCCTTCCTTCAGTTGGTTCTGGACAATTGGATGAGGCATCATTGCTCTTATGGCTGAACATTCCCTTCCATCACTTGGGCTGTATGGCTAACATGTAGTTATTCCGTGTTTCATCCATAAAAATGTGCAAGTCACTTGGGATATCCTCTACTTCAAACGTTTTTGTTTTTCGTTTTTCTGTTTTTTTTTTGGGTTTGTCAGTCAATGTAATATGTCAACTAAATCGTCATGTCGGTTGATTTCTCAAGGAAAAATAACTGTCGAGCCAGGGCTCAAATTACAGATACGATTGCTTCTACTGCCATATAACATCTAAATGGCGGCAATATGATGGCTTTAAAATTTCTCTGGTTCAGTTGAATTATACATCTTTAGTTGCCACCAGAGCCCATTCCCAAATGGAATCTATGCTGCAAAAGGATGGGGCCTCCCGCGCAGGGACCATTGATACGAACTCATGGCCATAGGGGGATGGGCAAAACGCTTAAAAATTGTTATATTGTTTCCTTCCATTCTGATTCTGCTATGCGGCTGGCTTCCTATGGAGGAGTAACAATGGGAAGTTTAGAACTGATCCTTTCCTACATTTATGCTAGCAAATTCTTCAGGCTTTGGTATATAATTATCTGAAGGAGATTCTCTCCATATCTCTTTTCTCATATTTTCTCATTGGCTTAATCTGGGTCGTTGATTGAGAAAGTGAAAGAAAAATAAAAGTAATATTGTATTGATTGGACGGATGTGATTTAGAGATTATAAGGGATAATGAGAAAAGAATGATGAGAGAAACCCAACCCATAATTATCATCATGATCAAATAGAAATTGTGTCTAACATTCTTTCTCACGCGCCTTCACAAGCAGGGAAAATCGCAGCTCTAAATTATTAAGTTTTTGGCCATGGTTAATACTATATACGGAGTACTTCAAAAAGATAAACCAAAAATCAATTCTTCCCAAGCAAGTAAAGATAGAGGGACGGTACAGATCTCTTCCCTGAAATGTCTGATTTTCAGGTCGTTATCATTTGAAAGAGTGATACAATTGGGGGCAATTTTATCAAAATACTTGGATTTAATCTTATAGTTATAATTCCCTTGGATCAAATAAATAATTGTGACATGTTTGTAAAGTCATTAATACAAGATTAGAAGTTGTTATGTAAATTTATAATAAAAAATAACAATTTTGTGGCTCATTTGAGAATTTTAATGTAAATCTTACATTTTTTAACAAAAATAAAGTAGTTAAATTTACATTATAAATTATTTAAACTTTTAAAAAAGGAAAATAGCCTTATATTTAATTAATATTGGGGATTCATCCATGCAAAATCAACGGTATTTTATATTTGTGCGTCATTTAAGAAATTTTAATGTAAATATTATTTTTTTAACGAAATAAAAGTATTAAAAATAATTTAAATATTTTAAAAAATAAGAAAAAAAGAGTTTCAGATTACTTTACTTTTTTTTTTTGGTAAAAGTTAGGGCTCAATCGCCTTTTACTTCACTAAAATTAACCAGAATCTAGTTGTGGGTAAACAATTCCTACAGTATCCCTGTACAGAAAATTTATCACCCCAGCTGGAAGAGAGTCAAAAACAATAAAACCCTCATTATAAATAAAGTTATACTTGGCTAACCAATCAGTTACAGTATTGCCTTCACGCAGAATATGTGAAAAGCAAATCTGAAGCTCATCGTTATTGTCTCATAGCCATGCATTCAGAGTTTTGTCTCTAGCCCTTCATTGGATCCAAGCCTCTTGAATCATATGTAAAGCCATAGTTGAGTCTCCTTGCGCAATGATCTTGTTGAAGCCTAAGCCCTGTGCCATTTAGGGTATTTTGGTTTGAGGGAAGGGGAGGGGAGGGGGGAAAAATGAGAGGAGAGGAAAACTTGTGGGCCCCACTACACTCAATTTTGAATTTTTTTCCCTCCCCTCCTTTTTTTCCCCTCCCCTCCCCTCCCCTTCCCTCAAACCATGCAAGCCCTTAGGGTGTGTTTGGTTTGAGGGGAGGGAGTGGGAGGGGAGGGAGTGGAAGGGTAGGGAATTGACCAAATTGCAATTAATGAAGGGAATATCCTTTTTTGTTGAGAGTATATTTTTGGAATATTGCAAAGTTTCTATGGACTTTTTGGTAAAGATGGGGCAAAAGATCTCCCCCTTCCCCTCTCCTTCCCCCCCTCCCTCAAACCAAACACACCCTTAAAGTTCAGATAATTTGACTTTATTTCGTCTTGTTTTATTATATTCTCCTTTTCAACAATGAGAAGAAACAATTGCCTTTGTTTGGTTCAATGGAATGGTGGGGAGGAGAGGGAAGGTGGGAGGAGGTAGGAGGTAGGTGATTCTAAGTTTTGTTTGGTTGGATGGGAGGGTAGGGGAAGATAAGTTTCTTGTTTGGCTCAAGAGGAGAAGGGAGGTGAGCAAATTAAATGTTAACAGATATGTCCCTAGTACATCATTTAGATATCAAATTTTTTGTTTGCCAACAAATATCAAAGTTATTACTATTTCCTAAGTTATAAATCGCAAAAAAACTTGTTACCTCATTTATATATAATGGAAACCTTGTATATATTTGAAATGATGATTTTATTAATTTTAATATGTTTGTTAAATTTAAATCTAAATCCTAAATCAAATTATAAGATTTGATTAGATAGATTTTATTATATATATAATAAAATCTAGGTTGATCGTAGTAACAAACATGAGTATTATACTCAGATGGGTAAACTTGAGATACTGAAAAATTAGCATAGGTATTTTAATCAAGAAGGGAGGGGAGCATCCCCTCATTTTCCCCAATCAAACATGTTAACCACACCGTCCCCTCCCCTAACCTCAAAAAACCTAGAACCAAACAATTCCCAAGTAGTTGAAATCGTTCTAACCCTAAGCTCTATGGCTTTTTCACTAAAAAAAAATGTAAAAGTTAGGATTGACATGATCACGTGGGATTTAATTATCTTCTATTATTTTCTTTTCTTATCCGCTTTCATTCTTTACCCTCTTTATAACTATTAGATCAATATCTGATGGTTCACATTTAATATTTATTTCTTATCCTTCTCTCCATTTCCTTCATATTTTTCTCTCCATTGTAATAATACTTTCATAAAACATTAAATGTAGACTATTAAATCTTGATTCCATAATCATGAAAGGAGTATAGGATGGAAGCCGACAAGAAAGTAAAAAGAAAGAAGTCAGGTTTGATGAGGTGACATGAAAAAGAGATTAAAGTTGAATCAAACTTATTATTGCCATGAACAAGTTCTTCACAAAATTAAAGTCGTTCTTGACTTAGGACCTATTTGGTATGGTTGTGTTGAGGCAAAAAGCCCATCAAACAATAAAGTAAGTTCAACGGAAGAAAAATAGTTAATCTAGATCGTTTGAGATAACTTTAAGGATTGATAGACTTATTGTAAAAAATTGGCTTATTGAAGAAGTCACTTTTTCCAGCTTCAGAAGTGACTTTTTTTAGCTTTTGGATAAAAATATGGGTTAATGGGGAAAACAATACACATGTGTTTTTTTCGGTCAATACCAAGTGCTTTCTTTAGATGCAAAAAGACTACGTGGTTACAAATTAGGTGCAAAAATACTGTTTGACAGTTAAATTTGATTTTTTTTTGCTGACCGGATGATGACATGACTTTTAAGGTGTAAAAATACACATGTGATTTGTCCAAAAGAGCACCTAATACCAAGTACTTTTTTTAGGTGCAAAAATATTGTGTGACCGTTAAGTTTGATTTTTTTGTGTGGAAAAAATAGTACCAGTCAGTTCTCTAAAATATAGGATCTTGAAAAAATATTTCAAGATGCTAAGTGACACTAAAAAAAAGTACTTTAAGATGTTGAATGATACTAAAAAAAAAAAAACTTCATGATCTTAAAATAATATTTTAGTATGTTGAAAAAATATTTCAAGGTACTGGCTAGTATTAAAAAAATAATTCAAGATACTGGAAGGTACTAAAAATATCTTGAAAAAATATTTCAAGATACTGAATAGTACTAAAAAAATATTTGAAGATACTAACTGGTACTGAAAATTACTTTATGATCTTGAAAATTTATTTTACGGTACTGTCTGGTACTAAAAAGATAAAAAAAGTCAAACTAATGGTCAAACGATATTTTTGCATCTAAAAAAAAATACTTGGTGTTGGACGCTTTTTTAGCCAAACCACATGTATATCTTTGTATCTTAAAAGCCACGTC
>JAMWYP010000171.1:10178-242678 GCA_025563575.1 Acacia pycnantha | reverse complement strand
CTTGCTACATTCTAAGACAATGCATTGAAAAGTGATGAGGGCCTGTGGAAGTGAGAAGATTTGGATGAGTTTATTGCTGAACCTGCTTTGGGATAGAGACAATCGGATAAAGGCAGCTTGAAGAGGTATGTGGTGCAATCTGGAACTTCGGTTGGAACATGAGTAAATTAAAGCTAGATCATAAAACCATGTTTTGAGGGTAGTTATCGTGTTTTGTAGGCAGATCATAAAACTAGTGCTGTCATCTGATCTGGTGCTTTCAATAGCAGCTGCCCATCCAAAAACCACAACTTGCATTTACCTTGTGAAATATTTAAATTAAACATGGGAAGAAAGAGGGCTTTGGGGTTGGACCAATGAGGCATGAAAATGGCTGTTGTACATGCACGCCCAGTATCTTTCACTTTTGGCTGCCTGAAAATAGTCGGATCTGGGGGATGGACGTTGAGGCATTAGACGATATCGATGGGGTAAGACGCCATTAGAGCTAGAAAGATGATGATGATGCATATGGAGAATGCCCCCTAATTCCACGGAGAAGGTGACTTTTTTTTAATATAAAAAAAATTAAACCAAATGTCCAATCAGCATGTCATGTCAACAAAAGTTGACGTTATTAGTGACAAATCAGCAAATTTAATAACTTAATCTCCTTATTAAACTATAGGGACTAACGCTGTAAACATAATAAAATTTCATGGATTAAAACTTATGGTTTGAAATCTATCTCTCTTCTTTCCTTTTCTCCACCTTCTCTCTTCCTTGCTCCTTCAGCTTCTCACTTTGCTCCCTCGCCGGCGACTTGTGTTTTACACACAAGCCGCCGGCGAGCTTCAGTTTCTTGGGCCACAGACAAGTCCGAGTGGTAGTTTGGTGTCCGGATCTCGGATCTGCGTTCCTGGTGTTTTGGAGTCCAGATCTTTGAGCTATGGTCCTCTCCCTTAGAGTTATGTCAGATGTGGCATTCCCTCGTCCTTGTGGCGAGTCTTCTCCTCTTCTTCTTCAGATCTGATCTGTAGAGGTGAGAGTTATCTGCTTTGTTTTTCCTTTTTTGTGTTACTGGGTTTTGTGGAGGTGTTTTTGCCTCAGAAAATAAGCAGATCTGTTAGATCTGTGTTTGGATCCTTTTGGTTGGATGGCTATTTGAACGTTTTTAGATCTAATTATCATTTGATAACTCGGATCTGCGTTCTTGGGGGCAGATCTAAAGAGGAGTTACTTGGTGTGTGGTCTAGATTACCAGATCTGTTTCAACAACGGAGCATAAGTGTTTTTCAGGACATCATGGGCCTTCTTCCGTCTCAGGTTGGGTTTTCTGTGTTCCTTTTCTCAATATGGGGACCTGTATTGAGAACCTGTTCAGCTGCTCTAATTGCAGCTCATGCTTATAAGGAGGTGTGCCCGTTTGGGTGGGTTTTACAACCAACACTTTCTTGCTTGTCACTTCCAACCTTGGATATTGAGGAGGCTACTCTTGTCTATGATTCTACTTCTATGCTTAATTACTTTATGTATGATGGTGATTTGGCTGTTTGGTTTGTGTATTTATTGTATTTTGTTGGATTGGATTTGGCTTTAGTTGAATCCATATATTGTAATATGTTTGTTGCTTAATATATATATTACTTCCGAGCAAAAAAAAAAACTCTATAGGCTAGAATTAAAATTAGGATGAATTATAAGGACTGAACATTATATTAACCCATATATTTTTATTAAAAATTAAAGATTAATCATTCCCTCTCCCTCCTATCCTTTTGATAAACAGTTTTCTTTCTCGAGGTTAATCCTTAATATAAACATTTTTTTTTTCTGGTGTTTCAAAATTTAAACTACTTTTTCTTTTATTAAATACATATATTTTATTAATTACCCTCATTTACCACTCATTTTCTTTCCTTTAATCATTTATTACACATTCTCTCATATTTTTTACATATCTCTCTCTTATGCTATTTTTATAAATCGCGGCGAAACATAAATTTTTTGACACATTTAATGTTTTTAATTAACTTTAACCGCAAGTTTGTTTTATGCAATCAAGAAAAAATTTGTTTATAAAAACGATTGGATGTAAAAATAAAGTTGACTCGTTAATTATATAAAAAGTTAAAATGAAAAAACAAGTCTTATATATTAATTGTCTTAAATATTTGTAAAGCAGACTTAATTCTAAGAACATGTTTGAATTAACGGTAATAAAATTGACTTTTTTTAATTTAATTTTTGTAAACTTAAGATAATAAAATTTATATTTTAAATGTGATTTTATTTAGATTGACGAAGACAAAAATGATTTTTTTTTTTTTTCAATTGAAACTTGTTTGAATGATAATTTAAAAAGCAAGTTTAGATGGAGACATGAGTCTTATTAAATAATACATACATACATACACACGTCACACGCGCACACACATATATATTATTGGTATATATTGTGATAATTTTAAATAAAATTTAAAATTATTTAAAGTAAAAAATAGTTAATTAATTATTGAAAAACTTGAAAAAAATAAAATACTTGATTAAATATGTTTATCATTGAGTAAATACCCTTTATGATCCCTGACAAAAAACATGGACCCCATTTTGGTCCCTGACAAAAAAATCGACCCATATTCGTCCTTTTTGTGGGACTAAAAAGTACCTTTTGGAAATTTGTGAGGGATCAAAATGTCCACTAATCGACCCTTATTCGTCCTTTTTATGGACTAAAAAGGACGTTTTTTTTGTCAGGGACCAAAATGGGGTCCGTGTTTTTTGTCAGGGACTAGAAAGGATATTCACTCTTTATTATTCCTTTCAGGACTGAGGTTTTGGGCTGAGGGCCCCGATTATATACAAAAAAAAAATATGTTTATTATTTTCTGTGTATAAAAAATTATCAGATTATTCTTACCAATTAAATTTTTAATATGAGAATATTTCCTCAATTTTGTGATTTGATTTTTTCCCTTTTATACACGTTTATAAATATCAAACTATTGGACTCATTTGAATAATTTTATATTTTCTTATACAAGGTTATTGATTTTTTTAAAATAATTTTATCTCTTTTATATATGAAGATGGGACTCTAAATGTTGCATAAGGTTATCTTCTGTAATACCCCAAAATATTTATTTATCATAAATACTATATTTTTTTATAAATGATACATATAAATCAATGAGAGAAGGTTGTCTCAAATTTTGTAATAACTTTTGGGCAATTTCTTCTTGAATTTTAATAGAACATTGTGAGGTTTCATTTAGGGATTATAAAATACCCTAAGATTATCATAATTAAGTATAATCTTAATTATGTCATAAAAGGCAATTAAATGCCATCAAAATGCCTAAATCTATTAGAGAAAATTATCAACAATTATTGGGCAATTAAATTTGCAATAATTGAAATACTTGTATTAATTTTTGAAATTAAATAATAATTAAGTTTAAAAAGGTATAATTAAGATTATATCAACTTAATTAACATCCAAATGAATATCTAAGGACCAATATTAGCTCATCTGGGGTTTCAAATAATTATGATTAATATGGTAACCTATCAATTAGGCCAAATAATATTTATGAAGACTATCTTGGAAGATTAATTTAATCTTCCCTATTTTATTTGTAGGTGGCGAAAATTATGCTCAATTAAAAGGGAAAAGATGACACTAAAAATATTCATACGAGTACATAAATTCTTGGACAAATATCAACAATAGTGTTTAGATTTTTCCAACACAAATCAAAGGTTTGGATTAGAATTAATAAAGCTAAATCCTAAAGCCATAATTTGACTTCATAAAGTAGAATCCTTGTGAAATAAAATCATCCAATGAGAATTTTCCTTCTAGATGATATAAGATTAATTAAAAATAACAAAATTGAAGAGTAATGGGGGGGACGGTTTGTGTGTGTAGGTGTGTAAGTGTTGTGAGCCTAGTATAGGGGAGAGAAAAGTGTGTAGATCTTTTGAGAGTTTAAAAACCATTGGGATTAATTCAAGACACAAGTAAATGAGAATCTATAGAAAATAAATTGTATCCTGAGATACGTTAATCATAGATCAAATATAAGGATTTATTATGAACAATCATATTTTAAACTTGAAATAGGTTATCTCCAAAATATTTTCCTCAACTTTTGGGATTAATCTTAAAATGATTAAAAGGCTAGTAAAAACCCCTAATGAAGCCATGATTGTGAGGTTAGTAAGTTGAAGAAGAAAACTTAATTAAAACTACCATTTTTTCAACTAAACTACACAAGCACATGGTAAGGAATTGGCCAACAATGCAATGTTTTGATAAAGCTAGCATAAAGTAAAAGTTGTGAAGATAAAGAAGCCAACAAGGCTTGTAGAAAAGTAGAAGAGGATAAGAGAGAGAGAGAGAGAGGACGAAATTGGAGGAAGGAGAAAGGGGAAAATAGGTGATTTTAAAAGAGGCCACATATGCCTCATAATAGCTATTGATGAATAAGATGATCCAAGGGTTGAAATCCTTAGGCTTTTCCTATAAATAGAGGCCTTTGCTCTTCATAATATTCACACCAAAACCATTCTAAACAAGAGTGGAGAGAAGCTAGAGAGAAGTGGGAAGCAAGAAGAAGGAGGAAGCTCTTCAAGAGGTAAGCAAGCTTTTAAGTTTCTAGTCTTTAGTTTTTGTAGTTCTTAGTATAAATGCTAGTTTGATCTAGGAGATAGGAAATAAAATTCCTACTCTTATTGTAACACCCCAATTTCTAACAAATATAATAACATAAAATTGCAATGGTTTTTATAAATAATTACTGAATTTCAAGTAAATCCTTGGGAAGTGTTACCGCCGCACTTGTACTGGGACAAGTGCAAGGCTAATTTATTACAATGACATAAGTCTAAAACTTAAATAAATAGTTTTATTCAAAGCAAAATAACATAAACCTAGCCATAAATAGTTGAATATTCTTCCTCACTTCTCACCGCTAGCCCCAACTCGAGAACCTGCTTCACTGAAAATCTGCTCCCCCGAAGGATCGTCGCAGCCCATAACACACAAAATCAGCAAAACGCTGGTAATCCCAATAGAAAAAAAAAGGGGATTTAAGTGGCTCGAATACTTTATACAAAACACATAAAATAATCCTATATAATTTACACTAAATATAATTCTTTATTAATTTAGACCCGGGAAGCCCTGCCAGTCTGTTTAGTAGGAGGAGAACCATGGTAGACCCGGGAAACCCGACCAGTCTACTCCGTGACCCGGGAAACCCGACCAGTCACAATCAATCAGATTGGCCATAAAAAAATACTTCATCCTAATGTGCACACCTCTTCCTAAAGTTGCTACTAGCGTCCCGGGAAACCCGACAAGACACCACTTTAGGAAGAACAGATATAATCGGTTCACTTCGGTAACATATCGGGGGCATAAAGCCTAGTTGTGTTCATCACTTTGGGAGGTACCGTCCCAAAGCTATCCTCCCATGATTTAAATTCTTTCAATCACACACAAAATGTATTTCTCAATATATATAAATATATAAATATTTATATTAATGAAAGGCAAGTCTCAATATTAACAACGAGTGATTAATAGCAGCAGAAATAACCCGCAGTAATTAATCCATTCAGCCCTAACTAGCGTTATGAAAACTTCCGACGTTATTCAATGATGGATCAATTATTAATTATTAATAAATTAATATGTTTATGAAATAAATAATAATCCACATAAAGAACATGCTAGTACTTTATTTTCTGAGAAAAGCGAGAGTTTCAACAGGGCATCGTGTTGTAAAATAAAAGGGATCGCATCCCATTTTTCTTTCAAATATAATTTTAAAACAGTTAAACCAACTAAAGGAATCCGATTGGATTTAATAAACAGGGACAATTAGAATTCTGTAAAGCAAGAGCAATCACGTGATTCAGGGCCCGTTTGGGATAGCTGTGGGAGAAGTGGCTTATGTTTTTGATGGACTTTTCTTGATGGACTTATTTTCTGATGGACTTTTTCTAATGTGATTTGTGTTTGGGATAGCAGTGGTAGAAGTGGCTTATGTTTCTAATGGGCACTTGTTTGGCATAGCTTTTAAAAAGATGGATGAGATGAAAAATGACTGAAAAGGGCATGAATCAAATTCACACAAACACACACATATATTGTATAAAATGTGATAATTTGGCATAAAAAATTAAAAATAAATATAAATTTACTAAATAAAATAGTAAAATTACCATTAAAAAAATTACAACATAATGAAGTGTTTAAATAAACCTAGACCCTACAATTGTCTCTCCATCCGTGAGTTTTCTTACTACAAATTAACAAATTAATCGAAGAAAAAAACCAGGAACAATATCCCAAGAGGAACAACACTAAGTATCTAGGATTATCCAGTGAAGCAAAAAAGCTCACTCAACCGTCATCAGCTCCACCTTTAATTTCATGAAATTAATCTATCAGTTTAGTGATTAAAGCAGTGAAAGAGAGGAGCTGAGCAATTAATTTTGCTGAGGAATGAGAGAGCAGGCGGAGAAGAGAGGAGCTGAGCAATTAATGGGAGCTGAGGGAATAGAAGACAAATAAGAAGAGCAGGCACGGGGTGGGATGGTAAAGGGAGGAGAGAGAACGAGACAAATAATATTGGGGCCCACTTGTTTTTGATGGGGTTGAAGCTAATGGGATAATAAGCTGCATTATCTAACTTCCAAAAAATTATCCCATTAGACCATGAAGCCCATTGGATTTTTCACTCATCCAAACACCCAAATTTTTTTTGATGGACTTATTACCCCATTTGATGGACTTATAAGTCCATATGAGGCTTTGCCGTGAACGTCATCACATCACCAAAAGAAAAGGCGCACATGTATATTGATATAATTTAAGCACAAAGGCCAAGGCGATATAGAATCATACTAACCTATCAAAATTTATACTTAATTAACCTAACCTATATGGAAATTAGGATTACCTGGTCTCCGTCTTTGCTAGCATTTTAGAAAAACGATTTGAGGAGAGTACGGGAGGAGGATGTCGTAGCAGAGAAAAGAGTCGAGAGAAAAAGAGTCGAGCGTTTTCTAGGTTTAGGCGGCTAAACCTAAATTTATAATTAAAATCTAGGGTTTTAGCTATGGGCTGAGCTATTTAATTATTGCAATTTAATAAATTAATACTAAAAACATTATTAATTTCTAGATATTTTATATATTATTAAATGTGCCTTTATCACTTAAACCCTAATCTGTTATGTGATCTAGTCTAATCAGATCTGATTATGTGATCTTGACTGTTTTATTTGTTTTTTTTAAATTTCAAATTATTGTGCCTAGATTCTAGGAGAAACTCTAGAAATCAATTTAGATTATTTCTCTCTATATATGTACACATATTAATTCTTTTATTATTATTATTACTATTACTATTATTATTATTTTAATCAAGGGTATTACACTTATTTTTAAGCTTCATTGCATTGAAATATGCTTGACGAGGTAAAAAAATTGTAGGAAATAGTTTTTGAAATTTGAGAATCAAAGTAGCGAAGTTCTGGCGAAATTTTATCTGTTAGCGATTCCTGGAGTCAGGGGTAAAAACGCCAGTATTTTATGTTGAATATGAGGTTCTAAAATTCTGATAAAATTCATGGTTAAATTAGACATATATAGCTTTCCAAATATATAAAATATGTATGATTTAGAGTTCTAAATAAGGAGATAAAAATCCTTGAAGTTAGGCTATTTTTCTGGGCTAAATTCTGGGCAGCGTTGAGAAAATATTAAAATGGGAATGATTCTTGATGTTCTAGGTTATTGGAATATTTTTACTTGAAAATAGACATGTCAATGGTCATAATTAATCTTGAAGCACCTCAAAATTATTTTTTTAGAATTAATTATGATTTTTCAAAGTTGTTGGAAAATCTGCCCAGAAATTCAGTATTTCGTTTTTGAGAAAATGTAAGGGCAAAATTGTAATAATGAAAACACCAAGGGTAGAAATGTCAAAATGGGTGGAAATATCATTTTTGATATTATTTTAAGAGATAGAATATTAGTTGTGATATTATGGGAAAAAGGAATAATCTGACGATAACATATAGGATATTCAGGAAAAGCCGGAGTCGGATCAAAAAGTCAGGCAAGTTGACCAATACGCGGTGAAAGGTACGTTCGCGACGTATTGTAACATTAATTCTAATGCTTATAGTATGTTTATATATGATAGTGATATTCATAAACTAAGATGTCGTCTTAGTTCATTATTTTCACATTCAGTTTTACACGGGTTATAGTCTTATTAATACTGTTGAGTTTTCTAGCGCTGAGGACATGAATGTACATCGTGGCACTGGTAATAGTGCAGACTGGGATAACATACATATGCAGGGGCTGTGTATTGTTATTGTCTTACATATGTGATTATGTATTTTCCTACATCTGTTATGGGCTTTTGTAGTGATTATTGCTGAAATGTCATGAATATCTGTCATACATATATTGTTTACATAAGCATGAGGTTAACCGTTACTTGAGGTCCAATGGGCATTGGACCTCAGTCTTAACTAATAGTACAGGAAATGATCAAGGAATAGAGAAGGCACCGGTAGATGGAGCCATAAAGAGAAACCAAGGGGCAAAGCCGTAAAAATGCATCGGTCGAGACAAGAGTCAGAAGAAGTTAACAGAGCCTACTTTCTGGCATGGATCTAATAAAGTTACTTCGAACAGTTTGGTGCCGAAGACAAGGCTAGTCTATGTGGATCAGTCAATCAGTCGCCGTGAACTCGGTGAGACTCCCATGATAGACACTTACCTGCCCAATCTGTTTGATTAACCGAGTTAGGTTCATTACCCCAAGTCTAATTAAGGCTTGGTCTAGATTGTATAGTTACCATGTAAAAGTTGTAATATACAAAGCTCTATATATTGTATCACATGAATATTCCTTCGGGAAATTTTTAATATACCAGATATGTCAGGCATCTTCATATGTCGGGGCATTTTATATCAGTTACTCATTGTCCAAATGTTAGTACATGTTCTCCGTTTCCGCATTACTCTGATGTAGCACCTCAAACTCTGTTGATTTTTTTTAAACCAAGTGTCAACCGACACAATTTGAGGTATGGAATTTGGGGTGTTACATCTTCTGTTCCATTCCTCCTTTGTGTCACTTTCCTCTCTCCTCCCTAATGTGTTACCTTTTCTCTCTCTACATTGCAAGATGCAAAAGCTACTAATTCCAACTTTTCCTCTATCGTATCTTTTCAACTAGAAGCACATTTGACCAATCACTGATTCAAACGATATGTGAAGAGTTAAAATCAACTTTCATCGTTTAAAAGCCACTTTTAGGAATCCCGCTGTAATCCTAAACAAACTCGTAACAATACGAGTTGGGGAAAATAACCTAATAGTGAATATAGGTTAAATAGCAATTTTGCCCCCGAAGTACACGCCCAGATGCAATGTTGCTTTGAAAGTTTTTTCTGTCCCAATGTCGCCCCCGAAGTCTAAAAACATATCAATGTTTCCCCTCCCATTAACAACATTAAGTTTGACTGGATATCCCAAGTGGAACTCCCATCTGGCACATAATAACCCAACTCATTGCCTCCTCATTGTTACATATAGTTCAAATACCAAAATACCCTTTGACCATTATTTTCCCTCACCCACGACACCCCTTCGTCTGTCCGCCATGACACCCAACCATACTACTCCTCCGATGCCGGTGACAATTACCTCCTCTGAGAAAATTGAACTAATCTGTTGTGAAAACGAGATGGATTGATTGGGGGAGACAGACTCCGCAACAAGAAGAAGGTTGGGATGCTTGCAACAAACTAGATGGTCAAAACAAAGATATTGAGAAGCCACTGACGGTGAAGAAGAGAGGTTCTGAGGAGAAGAAGATATCAAAATCCAGCAAGTAAACAAGAAACATGAACACATCCATGAATCCATAAACATAAATCATATATAGAAATTAATGGAATCAAATCTAGAAATTAAAGAAATCATATAGATTAAAAAATAAAAAAAATTGCCATTAAGTGGTTACCGCCGGGAGCACCGAAGCGAGCAAATGAACGGTTATACTTTGTTCATAAATGAGAAAGAACTGGGTCCCGAGTTAGCCTTCATCAAAAAAGGATTCCTAGTTCGATCTAAGCGGGAAGACAGGCTCAAGTGCTTCCAGATTCTTAGTTGGGAAAGAAGCGAGCATCCAGCGAGTGAAAGACCATGTTACTTCGATCGGATCTCTCTGGGGACTGTGAAGTATTTGATAGGTATAAGTAAGTTACCAGCGGGAAAGCGAATCAGTTAGCATAAAACGAGCTAGAAGGTCCGGTCGGGAAGTTCTAGGATGACTCGACTCTGTTCGATACTGAACGCTATACCGACCGAGGAAGACGCTATCGATCCCTGAATCTCTTGGACATCAATGTGTGAAGTGATTTGTTGTTTGCAAAACCATTCAATCGCAACCACTGTAGAACACTCTGATATCCCCCTCCAATCGATCTCAAGAAGAAGAAGGAATTTTCTCAAATGGAGATAATATTTTGAGTTTTGATTTATGATCCCTGGGCTCAACACCCTTGGCGGTAGAGGAGATCATCAATTTCACAATCGTTTGTTTCAAAACACCATCTTCAATGCAAAACGACTCATCAGGCGACGACTCTCCCACCTCTCTGTTCAGAATGACATGAAGCTTTGGCCTTTCAAGGTGACTCCCGGCGCCAATGACCCCTCTAGTAATGTTCTCAAATATCTCGGCCTTATAATTTTTCCCAATCAGAATTTTCCCGCTAATTGAAGAAGCAACGTGGGAGTATAGAAGGAGCGATCGAAGAAGATCTTTGGGAAGAAGATTTTTCCCCCTTATATTTATAAAATTGACTAGTAAATCTTATTTGGAGAAAAAAGTGAGGTGAGTGCCACATAGATATGCCAAGTCAGCGTGATGGCTCAACTAACGTTTGACTGACTCACCAGTTAACGGTGGGGGCAACATTGCTATGTTTTTAGATTTCGAGGGCAACATTGAGACAGAAAAAACTTCAAGGGCAATATTGCTCCTGGGCGTGAACTTCGGGGGCGAAATTGCTACTTAATCCTATTGAATAGTGATTCTTCTTATGATTTTTCCAGTATATTGTAATTATTGAGTTATAGTCAGATAGGGATGACACTGACTTATTAATGGTATAATTTAATCATAAATGATTATTAATTATTAATTATTAATATTATCATTTAATAACGAAGATTATTAAATCAAGAATATTATTTTTCATCACAGAAGTTTTTTGGCCTTGAAAAACATCATACCCCCATTGATTCCATTTCCAGGAATAATTTTTTTCTTCCCCATAAAATAAATTTCATGAATTACGAGCAAGGCCTGTTTACTCTGTTCTGTCGAATGCATGTAGTCATAATATCTAATGCCAAACAGGAGAGGGAAAAAAAAAAAAGAAAGAGACGGTATTCATATAAGTTCGCCCCCCTAAAAAAAAAAAAAACACTCTCGCTGTGGCTGTTCTGACCCAAACCCTTAGCCCTCTTGCCGTTCCCTCCTGACCTCCTCTCTCTATCTCTCTGTTCTTCCAAGTCGCTCATTATTCTGACTCATATCCAGCAATTCACAAACCCTACAGCTCCGTTCCTCTGATTCCTCTGAGACTTGAAGCTACTCTCCTGGCGCCAATCCGAGCTCCATTTCACTCCTCTCGCCGCATTCAAGCTCAATCTTTATTTTCTTTCGGATCTTTGTCTCAGAATTTCAGCAATCTTGCACTCTGCGGCGATGGCTGACGGAAAGGTCAATCTTCTCGATGATCTCTTCTCCTCCAAAACTAACGATGGACACTTTTCTGTCAAAGGTAATTTTCTTCGTAAAGCTGTTTTTCCTCATCAAATCATATCTGTTGTAATCTTCATTGTAATATTTGCTTGTTTGAAATTGTCACTTGTCTGGATCCGCTGAATCTAAATCAATCATGTATTATATGTATAAATCACATGGAGGACTTGTTTAATCCTGCTAGCTTGAATATTTGTATGGCTCTCCCATAAGTGTATTTCCGGTTGACTTTTACCTTAGATTGAGGATTGAAGTGTTTCTCGATCTCTGTTAGCCTCGTTTAGCTGGCTCAGTGTGTTTAATGTCGCAAATTGGATTTGATGCATTTATTATTTTATCGATTTGATGATTTATCAATGGTCGTGGTTTATCTATTTCAGTTGTGTTGTGTGTTGGCGGGAGGGGGGCTCTATTTTCAGCATCGGGGAAGTCAAAATGATAGATGGATTTATACACTTTCACGGTTTTAGTTGATTAATTAGTTTTACTGGCAGTATGAAAACGCAAATGATGGCGTTTCTCTTGACATTTGAGTTCATTAGGCTAAGTTTAGTGAGTTTGTGAATCCTATCTATATGCTTTACTTGCTCAACATTTGGCTTTTCGTATGGTCAGATGAAGCATTGGTAGGGCATGGTGGGGAGAAAGGTATTGTTGGCGTACTTGATGATTTGAAAGGTACTTGTTTATCTTTTTAAAGCGTAACTCAACTATTAATCAAACATTTTGTTGCATTTCTCTCATTATGCATGTTAGGTGAGGATGACTGATTGATGATTGATTTTGCTTTCAGATCAAGTGTCATCTGACAACAGCATACCCCTATCTCCACAATGGCTCTATTCCAAGCCCATTGACGCTAGGGTATCATCTACCAACACTGTGGCGGTATGCAACTCCTACTCTTTTAAAGTGGCTGAAATTGTTTCTGAAGTCTAATTGCCTTTTTACTTCATTTATTTGCCTGTCGAGGCTCTATATTGCAATTAATTATTGTTATGAAGACTAAAGATGTGATCTCGGTGCTTGTAAACAGTCAAGATTGTATGGAATTATTAACTTTTACTTTGCTCTGACTAAATATTATGGCAATTTTTGAAATGTATTTCACGTCTTGGCTTGAATCTAGATTTATTGGTGGTAGTTGACAGTATCATGAAGCTGAATTCCATAATAGTAGCAGACCCATAGTTGACAAATTAATTTAATCATGCACATATTATTTGGTTCCCCCCCTTCTTTCTTAGTGGGTAAGTCTAGGAGCAAAAAAATTTGCGAAAGGGAATTGGTCATGGCCTTGGTGTATTGTGATAAATTATGGGTTCAGTGATTACTGATTGCAAATTTCTAGGGTTCTAGTGTGTTGTAAAACTTCACTCACTTATAGTGTATCTGCACTTTGATTTTTCAAATTCATAGATTCTTCCAGAGGACAGTGGCACTTCACAACTTGACAGTTTCCTGATATATTTATGATTTTGTGGTTAGGGCAAGTAGTATTGATTTAGATGATCTTGATCATCATTGTTGGAGCTACTATATTTTTTATTATTTCCTTTTTTTTTAAGAGTGAAGATTCTGCCCTTCTCTAGACAAAAAAAGGGGGGATCTAGGCGACAAAGAGGGGTCATTCTGTTTCATGGAGGAACAGATACTATTCAGGAGTTATTTGGTCATTTTCTCTTACATTCTTTTGATTGTGCAGGAGGTTAATTAATTTTTTTATTTTTTTATTTCATTTCTTATTGAATAGTTTATTTTATACATATTTTTTCATACTGCAATGTATGGTAATGTCAACACTACTTTTGTTTATACCACGCATCTTTTGTATCGTTTTTACTTTTCATAATGTCTTGCTCCACCATGAAAATTGAGGTGTGAAACCTGCTTGGTTCTTTGTCCCAGGTGAATGCTACTGATCCCATACTGAAAGATAGTTGGCGTTTGGATGGGTCTCAAGACAAGAAAGATTGGAGGAGGACTGTCCCAGATGTTGACATTAGTCGCCGTTGGCGTGAAGAGGAGAGGGAAACAAGTTTACTTGGGAGAAGAGAACGCAGAAAAGAAGATCGTCGCTCAGAAATCACCTCAATACCTGATAATAGAGCTTTGTCTTCTGACCGTTGGCATGATAGCCGTGGTTCTGGCCATGAGTCTCGAAGAGAGAACAAGTGGTCATCAAGATGGGGACCTGAAGATAAAGAGAAGGATTCACGAAGTGACAAAAGGAATGATGTTGAGAAGGAAGATGCTTATGTTGAAAAACAATCCTCTGGTGTTATTAACCGGGCAGGTTCTGAACGTGACTCTGAATCTCGTGATAAATGGAGACCACGCCATCGAATGGAAGCTCAAGCGGGTACCGTGGCCCCATACCGTGCTGCTCCTGGATTTGGCCTTGAAAAAGGACGTACAGAGGCTTCCAATGTGCGATTTGCTCCTGGGCGAGGAAGGGCCAATATCAATGGAAACCTACAAATTGGAAGACCTATCTTGGGCTCTACTTCTGGGTCTGCTCTCATGGATAAGAATAAAGTCATATTGGGAAAGCCTAGCCTTAACTCTGATTCATATTCCTACCCTAGGGGTAAGCTTCTAGACATGTATCGTAAACAAAAGGTTGATCTTATGGTTGACACTATGCCTGCTGGCATGGAACATACACCAACAGTAACCCAGCTTGGCTGTGTAGAACCACTGGCTTTTGTTGCTCCAGCTTCTGAGGAAGAGGTATGTGGAATGACTTACTGCTATTAATTCAATGAGTTTTGACCATTGAAGAAATGAGGAAGTTTTTGCTGTGTCTTTTGATTCAATCCATATCTAACTTTCATATGTGCGTACTTGAACAGCTGCTTAAAGCATCTGTAGCACTTGTTGTACCTTTGTTTTTCTTAAGTTCTGTATAATGATCACAGGCTGTCCTTAAAGATATATTGAAGGGGAAAATCACTAGCAGTGAAGTGTCAAGCTACTCCTTTAGAGGCAAGGATAAAGGGTCAAATGATGATACATCAGGTGATTAATTATATCTGTTAGTGATGATCAGTTAACTAAAATCTTTGAGTGCCTCTGGGGACAGGACATAAACCTTTTTGATTGAGATTCTCTGGTTTTCTTCAGGTGTTGATGAAACTGCAAAAGAAGGAAAACTCACTACCTCAATTGGCTTGGGAGGAGGAATTATATCGGGATCTGATGTCATGAATGGTGCTGGTGATTTTATTGGCGGACCTTCAAATGCTGGTGCTTCATTAAGAAATATTGGTGAGGAAATAATCTTATACTTGCCATTGTTTTAATCAGATGAAGTTCCATTTAGCTTCAAATAAACATTGTTTATAAGATCACTGCGCCCTTTCAGAAATCACAACTTTTAAAGAAGGAAACCAGAAGCATATGCCAACAATTGACGTACATGGAAGAGATGAGAACTCTGGCAGCAGAATAGGAGAGGCTAGTGCCCCTGGTAACAATGTTTCTGAACCAGGAACTTGTGAAAGCCAGCATGGACAAGCTTCTGCCCTTCAGAAGCATGCCAGTCAGGATCTTATTGGGTCAACTGCTGCTATAAATATGAGTAGCAGCCTTCCTAATGATTCTCGCCCTCTTTTGGAATTTTCATGTCTACAGCAAACGCCAAGAATTAATGAACAAGACAAAAAAACTAATGAGAGAACACATCCATTTGAGATTGGCACCCCTTTGGAGGAGTTAAGTTTATGCTATCTTGATCCTCAAGGAGGAATTCAAGGACCCTTTCTTGGGATTGACATCATTTTATGGTTTGAACAAGGCTTTTTTGGGACAGACTTGCCAGTTCGATTGTCAAATGCTCCTGAAGGATCACCCTTTCAAGAACTTGGTGATGTTATGCCTCATCTTAAACTAAAATCTGGACATGCTTCTGGAAGTAACCTGATTTCTCAATCAGAACCTTCTGATACCAGTGGAAGGAACCAAAAAGTATATGCGCATCCTCCTGACTATGATTTGTCTACCATTATTGATGATCAATCTTGGGTTTCGACTCAATCTGATATTACCTCAAGTGATGGTGCTCATTCCCAAATGCCTAATCAAAATTTCCGTTCTGAGACCAAATACTCAGAAGATCAGTCCTTCACAAATTTTATTGAGCAAGATGACAGTAAGTGATTGTTTTCTCATTTTGCCTTTACTAAGATCAATCAATGGATTTATATATTTTTAGTTATGCATTTATTTTTAATCTCCATGCATATTTATTTCTCCATGTAGACATCTTATCCAAAATGGCTGGAAGTATTAATGGTAACTCTCTGACAAGGCCTGCTGATATTCACACTTCTTATACCCATCCTTCCAGCAAAATGGTTGCAACTGAAGTTTCAGGGAGTGATACACATAATGAGGCTGATAAGTTGCATCCCTTTGGTCTATTAATGTCTGAGCTCATAGATGGTTCTCATTTAAGGCGTGCGCAATCTTCCAATGTGTCTTCGAGACTAGGTGATGAGGGTCATCTCCTGGATCCATCGCTTGATAGAGAAACTGCTTTTCTTGATCAAGGCACTCTTGGTGGTATGGCTGGCCATCCTTCGTACAGGGACACAAGGTCTGATGAATATGGGATAAATAGGCAATTTAATCCCAATGCTCATGTAGGTTCTTTAGAAGATCAGTACTTGTCCCACATGGGGTCAAAACTTAATAATTTTGATAGGTTAGAGCATCTCATGTCACAGAAGCTGCAGAAAGAACGACTTCAACAGCAGAATAGTCTACCTTCTCATTTTGCTTCCCATCATACTGTGACGGACTTAGAGAGATTTCCCAGCCTTTCACTTCCTCAGAGCAGGAACACTAATGTTCAGCAGATGATCCAGAATCCAGGATCAGATTATGAACATCTTATGGGACTTCAGATTGAACAGCAACGCCAGCTTGAGCTTCAACAACAGCATGAGATGCACCAACAACAGCTTCTCCAACAAATGAAATTGCAGCAGCAATCACAAGTTCAGCAACTGCTTCTTGAACAATTCATGCATCAGCGGATACCTGATCCTAATTTCAGGCAGTCAAAACTTGATCTTATGAGGGATGATCTGTTTGATCAGGTTCAATTGAGGAGGCAGGTATTACATGACTTGCAGCAGAATCCTCATTCCTTAAGGCACCTTGATCCATCGGTGGAGCAGATTGTTCAAGCAAATATTGGTCTCAATGCTGTCCAAGGAAGGCAATCTGACTTGTCGGATCTCTTGTTGCAAGCAAGACAGGGGAATATCCTGCCCTCTGAACAACAGCTTCATTTTCAGCAAGAACAGTTGCAAGCACAACAGCTATCTATGGCACTCAGACAACAGTTAGGATTGGAGGGGGAACAACAATTCAGAAGGTCTCGGCCAATCAATGAAACTGGACATTTACTAAGAAATTCTTCAACCCATCAACTTACTCCCTCGGCAGGCTTCAATTCTTCTGACATTCACAAAACGCAGTATGGACTTTTGGCACAAGAGGAACAATTTAACTATCCGAGCAGGAATCTTGCTGAGCAGAACCATAGAGGGTTCTATGAGCCTAATTCTTTGATTTTTGAGAGATCTCCAACAGTTTCTGCTGGTGTTCCTGCAATGAATTTTGATAGTGTAAATGCTGACCTACAAGAACAACTTCGCTATATGCATCCCACTGACCAATTTAGTTCTTTATCTTCTCAGCATCTACAAGCATCTGATGAACGCTTTGCTCGTCATCCGGATGCTGCATTCAAGAGTTCCTTTTCTGGTAACAATCGTCATCTGGAAAATAGGTGGACTGACCCACGGGTTCAACTACAACATCTTGAAGCGGGGAGACAGAGAATGGAGTTAGGGGGTACCATTTCATCAGCTGATCTAAACATGTCTACATCTGCTGGAGCACATGATGAGAGTTCTGCGTATCAAAGATTAATAGATCTGCTTCATGAACAACTGGGTCGTCAATCCACACAGTCATCTAATGTTGATCAGTGGCATCCTCTTTCATCAAGAAATCAGGACAACTCTTGGCATGCTCGTGACTCTAGCTCAGTAAATTATCCTTTTGAGCTTTCAGAAGATCTGCAAATCCATTTGAATGATCCATTTGAAGAAAGGGCTGAAAGGGCCAATTCAACAGGCCAAATACAAGATCATCTTATCATGCACATGACTGACAATTTAAGGAACAATGAAAAATTGCCTATTCAGTCTAGGTCTGGATCAATGGCGGAAGAGCAATCATTCTTATCTGCTAATAAAGATTACAGAATTCCAACCTTGATTGGTAAATCAACTATGGACAAAGACTTACTCGTTTTGGAGGCAAATAAGGGTCAGAGGCATGAGTTTGTAGGAACAATGAAAACATCAATTTCTGGTCTCTCAGACTTGTCAGAGCAATTAGAAAGCACCATGAATTCCAGGGCATTGCCAACTACTGCCCATAGCAGACATAATTCACTATGCAGTGCAGGTAATTCCCCCACCATATACTGCAAAACTTTGTAAATAATATCACTGATCTTTTTTGAGCATGAACACTGCAGGCAGCGATGGGGCCTCATACAATCGTGATATGGGTTTGAGTAATTCACGCGGGGATGAGATTCCTAATGACAGGTGATGTTCTATGACTCCCTGCAAAAATGTTTTGCATTCCAATTAAATTTAATTCAGTACTTGTTGTGACTGTATTGGCTGACCACTAAGAATTAATTTTATATGATGCAAATCTTTATTGTTGTCTTTTTTCCAAGTGTGCCAATTCTATGGGGGTATGTGGCTGAGTGTGATCTGGTCTAGTTGGCAAACCCCCCCCCCCCTCTCTTTCCATGGGCCTTCCTGTTTTTCAGCCACCTACTTCTTTGTTATTCTTAATTGTTGCAGTTTAGCCATTAGTAAAGTTAGGAATGCAATTGTGGAGGATTTTATATACTAACTGGTATATTATCTGAAGTTTGAAAGCTATAGTTGCTTAGACTGTTCACTTCATTCTTATACTGCCCCCTCCCAAAAAAGAGGTAAGTGGGGGCTCTATAAACCATTATCTCGTCATTTTCTCCATGCTTATTCAAGATTGTTCTCGATTATTGAGTTCTGAGTTTTCTACTGTTCATAAAGAGATCATTGTGCTACACGTGTAAGCTGTAAAAGCATTGAATTGTTTGAGAAGCAAGTTGATAATGTAATAAATGGCTTTACGCTTGTGTGAGAATCTTGTGTTGGCCTGCTAGTGACGAAAGATCGATTGTGTCTATATTACAGGATGTCTCCTTCAACAAAAGTACTTGATAGTCATTTCCAAAAGCGCCCTCCTGTATCTCGTGTTTTATCTTCCCCGGACGTTCAGTCAGATCTATCATCTGTACCTCATGTCAGTGATGGTATGTGCTATTGTTTTACTATTTTCTCCATTTCTTTTCTGATTAATATACCTGTGAAATTAAATAATGAGTTCTACATCAGGGAGACGAGAGCCTTCAGGAAACTCATCAATCAGTACCGTGGCTGATGCTCAGACTTCTGGGAGAAAAGAGGTGCGATTTAAGAGGACTTCCTCCAGCAGCGATGGTGCAATCTCAGAGACCTCCTTCATAGACATGCTTAAAAGGCCAGTTCTTCATGAGATGGACGCAGTCACTGGAGCTGCTGCTGTAGATTCATCTGATGGTGGATCTCAAGCAGCTCGTATCAGCAAAAGGAAGGGGAAAAAAGGAAAACAGATAGATCCTTCTCTTCTTGGTTTCAAGGTCTCTAGCAACCGGATCATGATGGGTGAGATTCAACGCCCAGAAGATTGACAGTTGCCTGTAGATTAGTTGTAAATTCTTTTTTTTTTTTTTTCTTGGAAGCCCCCCTATATTTGATAAAGCAGCGGGGTTAGATGTACAGTCCGCTAGAGGCTAGAGCATAGCCATCATTTTTTTGTCAGATTTGTTTTTTCTGTTACAAAATAGGATCCGTTATTGAAAACCCAGTTGGCGTTGACTAGTGTGTACACTGTACAGTCATTCATGAGTGTATATACGTCGGGGCAATGACCTTTTATTGTTTTGGTCGCATGAGCGATGCTTTGTGTTAAGATTAAAGGCAGATGGCTTAACATTTGATCAGACATACGCATATTAGATAAAACTATTGTCACCGCATGTTGCAAACTTGATGTAATCTAGAAGTCTCACTTCTTTAAATTAGCTTTTAAAGAATAGCTTCTAAAGAAAAAATAAAAGTGATTGTAGAAAAAAAATAACTTTCGGAAAAATATGGTTTTGAAACCCCCAAATCATAGTTTTCTTGTCAAATTATGGTTGTGAAGAATTTGAGTGTTTGGATAGAACCCAAATCATGATTTTGAGGAGGACTAAAGTTATATTTTGTGTTTTTAATGGGTGTTTGGTAACTCTACTAATTACTTTTAAAATCATGATTTGGGTCAAAATATGTTTTTAAAAGGAGAAATTTACCAAAATAATTTTTTTTAATAAAAAATTACCTAATTAAAGCACATTCCAAACATTTTACTAAACTAATGTTTACGCCACTAGTGGCGTAAAAAAGGTTCACGTCATTGAGGTGGCGTGAAGAAAATTCACACCACTAGTGGCGTGAATATGTTTCACGCCACTAAGTGGCGTGGAATCAGACCCACTCAATTAGTGGGTCTGATTCTCTACATAATTTTTTTTTTAAAATATAATAATAATAATAATATATAATAATAAAAAATGATTAAAAAAATGGAATAATTTAAAACTTTACTTTATTTAATTTGAAGTCAAAAGAAAGAAAGCATGGAGCTGAAATAACTCATTAAAAACGTCTTTTAAAATATTACGCGGTACAATTTGGTTATAACAACAGATCCCAATATAGGGGATCTATATATTTGTTATACACCCAATATTTGTATAACAACAGTATTGATTTTGGGATCTGTATAAAAAAGATACAGATCCCAAAATCAATACTGTTGTTATACAAATATTTGGTGTATAACAAATATATAGATCCCCCTGTATTGGGATCTGTTGTTATAAGAAAATTGTACCGTGTAATATTTTAAAAGACGTTCTTAATGAGTTATTTCAGCTCAATGCTTTCTTTCTTTTGACTTCAAATTAAATAAAGTAGAGCTTTAAATTATTCCACTTTTTTATCATTTATTATTATCATTTTTTTTTTAATATAGGAATCAGACCCACTAATTGAGTGGGTCTGATTCCCTATTCAGGCCACCTAGTGGCATGAAACAGATTCACGTCACTAGTGGCGTGAACTTTCTTCACGCAGCTGACACAAACTGACACATTTTGTGTCAGTGGTGTAAACCTTTTTTACGCCACTAGTGGCGTGACCTGTCCTTACGCCACCAACTGCATTACTTTGGTAAAATGTTTCCAATCTGATTTAATTAGATACATTTAAAAAAAAAAATTATTTTGGTAAATTTCCCTTTTAAAAGTGTTGTCAAACACACATGAGACTTGTCCGCCATGCATTCTCTCCAGCAATGATTCGATGTCACAGGCAGAGGCTCAAAATTCTATCCTTCCAGTCTTTAACAATGCCCTCATTGCATAGCTCTTGGAACAAAGCCCAGCTTATAGGCAAAACTCATTTTTCATATTACCATTATTCTCAAACCGGATACTTTAAACGTCAATAATTCGGGATATTCATCGAGCTTAATTGTCTCAGGGTTGGGGAATTAGCCCGGTCCAACGAACAGCAGGACCCCTTAAAGGATCTGATGAATAGCTTTGTATAATTCCTCTTGTTCTTTCATTTGTTGGTGTCTTTTTTCGCCTTC
The DNA here is from genome assembly GCA_025563575.1 of Acacia pycnantha. Taxonomy (NCBI): domain Eukaryota; kingdom Viridiplantae; phylum Streptophyta; class Magnoliopsida; order Fabales; family Fabaceae; genus Acacia; species Acacia pycnantha. The sequence continues at coordinate 220,996 of JAMWYP010000171.1, read as the reverse complement.
ATTGCTTCGCCAGTTAAACTGATTGCCACTATATTTTCAACTCAATCTCTTCAGTAATAATGGCAACCATTCATATCCAATAGAAATGAGATATGAAAACCTGCTTTATAAAGCACTTGGGATTTAATAAGTTTAATATGAGAACCAATCATTATTATTAGAGTATGAAAGCTTTTTTATTTTTGGGTTACAGTGGCAAGCCTAAGCGTGGAAGAAAAAAAGATTCTGTGGGGTGAATCATTCCCCATACTCAAGTAGCTGGTATCATCTGAAGAAACTGTACTATTGACAGTGAACATGAAACGGAAGAAAGAGATGCTAGAAGTCCAGCCCGAATATCATTTAACGTCCAAGGTGACCTTTCCTTGACCCATTTCAAATGCTCCAAGGCAATCGGAATCTCTTTTGCATCTGCTAAATATTTCAACAAAATTAAATGCGATTCAGCGCCTCCTATTTCGGGACTAAGACTGCAAATAAATTTCGAAGCAGTCATAAGATATCCTGCATTCAAAATCCTCAATATTAACATTCAGCTGCTTAGCAAGTTAGCTTGCAATATTTAAAGACAAAATCAATTGTTCAAGTTGAGAATACCTTTACCGCAGAGGGATAATATAAACGTATTCAATATGTCTCTGGCAAGCCCAATATCTTGTTTGATAGACTTGTTATAGAGCTCAAAAGCTGCTTCAAACTTGGCTTCTTTGCAAAATCCTTCAAGAAGAAAAGTATAAGTTGCAGCATTAGGTTCCAATTCTTTTTCCAACATGTGGTCGAATAGCCTCTGAGCCTCTTCAAATTGTCCTACCTCACAAAATTTTCGTATGAGAATATTGTATGTCATCAAATTCCCACAACAGTGACTAGCAAACATCTCATCCCAAAGCTTTTTAGCAGGGCGCAGTAGATCCTGCTTACAACATGCTTCTATCAAATAATTATAAGAAGAGACATCAGGGACTATTCCTTTCTTCTTCATGTGCTGTAAAACTCCATAGCTTTCTTTAACTCTCCCAACCTTGCATAAAAGTGACAACACCGCATTGTAACCCTCTAAATCTTTAAAACAGTTGTGAGAATTCAAAACCTTGAATACTTCCAACAGTTCATCAATCTTGTCATGCTTACACAGGTTCCTACCCAAATTACTCAGGGTCAAGAGAGATGGGAATTTCTCTTTTCCAACCATAAAGTTGAAAAACACAATTGCCGAATCAGGATCAATGGTTGAAACAGATCCTATCAATACATTGAGAACGTCATCCTCTATAGGAAAATTACCGCTAACTATTATTTCCCCCAACTCTTTTGCTTCAGAGTTCAGCCTCTCAGAGATCAGGGCAAAAATTATGTCCTTGTAATCATTAGCCCTTGGAGCCACCCCTAACTTCCTCTTCTTTTTCAGAACCTTTTCCTTATCAACCACATTTCCCATCGATTGAAATGCTACCGCAATAATTCTATACGCCATAAAATCAGGTTTCCATCCCGTGTTCCTCAGTTCATCCAGTATCCAGAAAGCCTCAGACACCCTTGATGCATGACAGAGCCCGTGGATGATCAGAACAGCTACCACAGAACCATTAATTTCTGAACTGCATTCTTTAACTTCATCTAATATGCTCAATACTTTCTTCAACTCACCCGCTTTACAGAGCCTCCATATAAACACCCCAAAACCAAGTGTACTTAAAGGGACGCTTCTCCGAGTCATTTCCCCAAACACTTTCTCTGCACAATCCAAGTACCCATCAGATGCCAGAGCAGCCAAAAGCGAGTTACACGTTTCGCTTCCTATTTCCAGAATAAGATATGATACTTGGCCAAAAACTAAAAAGGCATTGTGGGTTTTCTTCCCAACGATCAGGGAAGCAATTATGGAGCGGTAAACAGAAGGGTCAAGAGAAAATTTCAGGCCTTTAATCTGTTTCAAGAGGGGATCAATGGCACTGAATTGACGGGAAAGAGAGAGGGATTTGAGAATGGATTGGTAGGTGCTGGGAGTGTGGGTGAAGCCAGGTTGCTGGGATGCCCAGTTGAAGAACCCCAAAGCGAGCGAGTGGTGATTGAGAAGGAAGGGATCGATGACAGTGGCGACGAGTGAGGGAGAGAGAAGACTGCGGCAACCGAGTTTGTGGAGCGTGTTCTCGAGAGAAGGACTCCATGAACGCGTAGGCTTGGTGTAGTTTGAGGCGGAGATCAGAGCTCTGCTTATTCGAACCGCCAAATCTGCTGCTCCTTGGGGTTTCATCAAACAGATAGCGCATAGCGAAATTTCAACTCCCTCCTTGAGATTACAGGTCATTTCCCCTGTTTTATTTCCATTTCAATCTCGGATGGTCTTCCAACATTTTGCTTAAGCATAACTTTTTTTATTAAAGCAACTTCAATAGAACATTAATAACTAACTGTTGGCAAAAGAAAAAAAAAAAGAACATTACTCCAATAAATAACTACAACAATAAACCTAGAGAGGATAGTTGCAGTCATTGTAGATCATTGGCATCCCCTGTAGAAACAAAGCACTTCTATGCGAATGTTTCTGAATATTTCTTCTGAAAAAATATAGCCAACTATCTAATTAAATATCTTAAAAAAAGACTTAAGTCTATTTACTTGTATTTATTTTAATCAATCATTCAATCAAATCTTAACCTTGTACTTTATTTTTTTTACTACACAATATTTATGATAAAATCTAAGTTTTAAAATCTTAAAAATTGATTATACAAGGCTTTGTGACAAATGCACATCAATATCGTTGTCTCCAATAAAATTTTTAATGAGGAACCTTTTAATATCAGTGCCCGAGAAGTACTTGTCATTCCTACTAATCGATCCTGATCGATTTTGAAACCCTCTTTCTTCAATTTTTCATTTAATGGAGTTAAACATGAATACAAGCACAGAAGCGTCTGAACGCCCACATCCGAGAATGACAACAACGTGCCAAAATGACACCCGACCATTTGGTTTGTGTACTGTGTGCACTTACAATTACAACTTTCCGGGGGCAGATCACAATTAAGCTCGATTTCTATGTAGGAAATACAGCACATAATTACACACAAAGATATTTACATATATTTACATCTTTCCAACCATTATATACACATACTTACATCTTTCTTGCCAAATCTATCTAAAGTCTACCACTCTTTACTCTATATGTACAACCCAAAGTTTTTTTTTCATATCTAAGATTACTCAACTTAAGACCCATGTAACATAGTGGAACGGCGAAATGCGTGGAGATTGGAAGGAACACGAACAGCAAAAGCACTTTGTTGGGCCGACACTGCCATTGACACTGAGAGACGAAAGCTAGGGAGCGAATGTGTACATATATACATGAGACTATGTACAGGATGAATTTACCCACCACCCCGCCTCACTTGATGGGAGGAAGATGCATATTTACCATGTCACTGACCTCTACATTTGCTTTGTCTGGGCTGATGATGATTAATGCTGAGAATATAGGAAGGTAGGATTTAAGAGTAAGATCTGATCAACTTAAAATTCTGAAAAGATCGAGCCTTAAAGAAATTCCCGAAGAGAAACCCGAACGTCGTCTGATGAGGGGCCTTCGGTGGAAGACTGGAGTCATGTTTCACCCGAAGTACTGTCTGGCCGATCTGTCTGCGAATTGAATCGATGATCTTGGGGTCAACTGGGTTGCCAGTGACATCTGTAACATAGAAAGTGTCTTTGGCCTTTCCTCCTTCTGTTGATATTTCTGCTCTCTTGATGCATAAACTGTTCTCCCGGAATATCCTTGTTATCTCTGAAAGGAGTCCAACACGATCTTCTGTGCATAACTCCAGCTCCATCCCCTGAACACAAACATATTACTTTACTATGTAATATAACCGAAAAGGAACTGTTAGAAGTACAGGTGGTTGCTACACACCTCAGATGCTCGCCTTTCAATGGCTGCTTCAAGACACTGTACAAGACGTTCTCGCTCGGCTTCTGAGCTTATGGGAAGACCATCAACATGTCGAATATAAAACTCCTAGATAAGGGAAGAAGTTTCATCAAGATTCAAAAAATGGGGATAAACAGGGAAGTAGAAAATAAATCCCAAGAGGGACTCACCTGATAGGCTTCTGTCCCATCTGTGCAGACTACACCGTGAAAAACTACATACTGCATGTCTGTTAAGGTGCAAACAATATCAAACAACAGTTTTGGCCTATCTTTTGCCCTCATGGTAACTACGGTGTAGTCTTTCTCAATGCAATCTAACACAGTTACATGGGGAAATGAGCTCTTATCTCTGATTTCCCCTTTTCCTGCCTTTTCAACCCTTTCATAGTCCCTGTCAGCAAACATAATCTGATGCAACCTTCTGTCCCTATTTGTAATTCCAGGCGGTGAAAGTGTTGTTCGTGCTGTCTTTGGATCACAGTCCCCCCTGAGGACATTGCAAAGCAAGTCCCTTATTGTAGAGAGACGGGAAGAATCCTTGATAGCACGCCCACTGCAATCATCAGTCACATGAACTACGGCTGCAGCCCTGGTATTATGTGTCCATATCTCAGCATTTACAACATTACAGTGAAGGTCCGCAAGAACTGCACAGACTTCAGACAATAAACCAGGTCTGTCTGTGCCCGTGAGTTCAATTGAGGTGTGCTCTTCAGAAGGAACGACCCCAACAGACCCTCTCAGTGAAGGCACAAATCCAAATCCGGGATTGCTTTCAAGTTTCTGCAGATTTGGAAAGTAAAAAATAAAAAACCACAAGCACTTTATACAGTCAAACATCAAGGAATGAATATATTATTGACAAAAGCATGAGAGTATTTATCATCTGATCACAGGGTGGAATCCACATCGTATGATTTTTTTTTTTTTGGGGGGGGGGGGGGGTTCAAACGGTTAGTCTCCAGTATGGTGTTGACAAGTTCTTTTTCTTTTCTTTTTGGGCCACAATTGTGTTGATAAGTTCAAATCATCACAAATTCCAAAAACTGAGATTCCCCAAATAATTTTGTTACTTTCTATGTCGACCATAATGAATTAGCACAACAATAATAAAGCAAGCGCATAATACATGCTTCAGACTTCAGAGTGCAGAAACTAGTGTCTCCAATAAAAATCCAGAAAATTAAAGCAGTTTGTTTACTGGAGGGAATCACATTTAACAGTGGAAAACAATAAAGGAACAGTTTTCTCCTTGGTTATGCTTCAGCTATAACCAGTTCATAGATAGCTCATGCAATCGGCCAATTCTTAGATTGAGTGCTGCTTAATTGGATTTTCTTTTCCTTCTTTCTTCATACAGAAAGAGCAGAGATCCATTCTCAGATACCAAGCAAACGATAAGAACTCACATAAAATAAAACAATTTAATTTAAAGAAAGACAAGTCTATAAGTCCCTACCCTTTGGATGTAATCGATGACTTCCTTGTCTCTGATTTTGTTCCCATTGTGATCAATCACTTTAAACACTGAAAAAAGGATATTAAAATTGGGGTTAAGATGATAAAGCAGAGCAGTTAATTAGTAATATGATAATGATGACAACAAATAGTTCAAGCCTTTTTATTTAGCCCCTCTCTAGTGAAGAGAAGATTACCATCCATGAACCACACCCCATCAGATGAGATGTAGGCTTTTCTTATTATAAGGTTGAGATCTGACAGAACTTGGACAACATCCAGGAGAATCCCATGTTTGTTAACACTATCAACCTGCAAAAATTATTCGAATTATGACGAAGATAATACTAAAAAATTAATCTAGTCCACTCAGAATTTTGAATTTCGTCTTCGGACATATGGGGGAAAACGGAAGAAGGGAGAAGTAAAATGTGGTAAAGGATTCTGCAACTCGATGCCAATCGAATTTGTGAAACCTAAACACAAGAAAACAGGCTTGACCTGGATAACGGTGGCGTCTTGACTCGCGTCGTTATCGATTACAACCCTGCATGAACCAGGAACAAGGAGAATTAAGATATAGCGGCCAGTTCCTCGATCATCAATACACATACGTACTCTCGAATATGAGTACGTTAATCCTCAAATCCTAAACATCATAAATATAAGTATATGGCCACTTGCAAGTAATAAACCCGAAATGGTTATTAGAATCCCAAATTTTAGGAAAGTCGAATACAAATTAACCAGAAATATAGAAATCGCTTTGAAATTGAACCTACAAGATCCAGGAGAAGAAAGAAGTATTAAGCAAGTCTGGAGACTTTTTTAGGGGTGGGGGGTGTTTCCTTCTCACTCGAACTGAAGATTGAATAAGAACCCGAGTGAAACTCCAATGGAAAATTAAAACCAACCAGGGTTGCAAACCATAAGGTAAAAACAAAAAGAAAAAAATTGACTCGTGAGTCACTAAGACAGTCCCAAATTTGTTAGCGACGACCCCCAAAGTCCCCTGAGAACATATAGAACGACCAATAAACCTGTCCTAACAGCGAAGTAAAAACTTTACACATTCAGCAAAAATACCTTGGAGGATTCATCCGCCAAATAAGCTTTGCATATTCATCTTCCATATCTGAAACTTCTAAGAAATACATACACCAAAAGCTCTTGGGAAATCTCCGAGCAGGCTGGGCAGTTTTAGTACGTCGCCAGAAATAACATACAATTGTTCAGGGGAAAATAAGAAAGAGAGAAACTCGCCTCGAATCCGAAAATACTGAAGGTATAGGAAACCTCCTCCTGCTCCTCCAAGAAGCACGGAAATGCCAGAGATGGATAAATAGACCGAACAAGGGAAAGCAGGGAGGAGCCAAAAGGTGGCATATAAGAAGAAAAGGTTCATAGGCGAGCCAAGCGAACCCCATTTGGAGAATCCGCGGAAGAATGTGGACGGTTCTGTGTGACGTGTCAGCCGGTTATTGGGGGTGGATTATTCGCGCATGTCTTTTCTTGTATCACTCGTACGGAGACGAGTTTTTCAGTGAAAGAAATGGCGGTTGATGACGTGTCTCTACACGTGTTGCCTCGACACTCGATCGGAGATCTGCCGTTATTATTGCCGGCATCTTAGCTTCAGTGCGACACCGACTGATTTTCGGCCCACCTACGCGATCCCACCGATGCAGCTTGTTTGGCAATTAAGGGAAAGTTAGATTTTTCTTTTTAAAAAAATACTTAGATTTCTTTTACCCGATGTTTTCTTTTATCCTTTTTAGATTTCTTTTACCCCGATGTTTTCTTTTATCCTTTTTAGATTTCAGTCACACTTTGTTTTTTATATGAACCCAAGAGACCTTGGCATATTTAAATGTTTTCTTAATTATAATTAGGTGCATTGCAGATAATTAAAAATTGAAAATACGCTTTAACATTGACTAGTGTTAGAGCCCGTTTGGTTTAAGGAATTTGAGAGAGAGAATGAGAATTTAATAGAGTTCTCTTCTTATATCAAAAAAATAAATAAATAGAGTTCTCTTCTAAAATCGTGTTTGGTTCACCAAGTGCCCAGGAACCTAAGTTCCCGGGCCCACCACTCTTCCATCATTTGTGGGAACTTGAGATCCCACTAAAATTGGTGGGATCTCAAGTTCTCACTTCACTATTTACATTTTTTGATAAATTTACTCATGAAATTTAAACTTGGCGGGAAAATTCGAATTTGGCGAAATTTTTTTTTACATAAGTTCGAACTTAACAAGAATATATTTTAGCAAAAAAAATATTTTTCTTTTTTATTTTGAATTAATTTCTTTAGAGGGTAAAATAGTCTTTTTCTAATTCTTTACCAACTACTACCCCTTCATTTTCTTTCAACCAAACAACTCAAATCATCTTCCTTCATCTTTCAAATATTCATTTCCCTTTCTTTAAGTTTTTTTCCTCCTTAAAAGTTTTTTGAACCAAACGGGCGCTTATAATGGAAAGCGATTGATGGGGTGTGTTAGGAAAGCAAGAAGTTGGATAGCAAGTAAATAGGAGTAAGATAAGGAAGTATGAATACGAATACAAATACAAATAATAGAAACGATGATGCAGGGGAAGAGGGAAAATGACGGCAAATAAAAGAGCGATAGGGAATGCATCAACGTGGTGTTTTCCGATTTACAGATTGTGGATATCCCTCCCCCCATTGCACGTGAGCTCATTCAGTTCAATACGGAAGACACACTCAACATTATTTTATTCCTCCGAACAGGGAACCCCTGTACACCGGACTTAGAAATTTTAATGATGGGGATGAAAATAAAAAATGTTATATTATAAATGAAAATATTTGAAATACAGTATATGAAAGAAATCTATTGCAACAATTCAGATCACTTGACTCCGTTTTTTTATATTGTTAAACTCATTTATAATTAAATTTGTGTTAAAACTCAAAACAATTTATTTTTCAATGTATGTTAGAATCATCAAGAAATTGGTCTTCTATTCTATTTCGGAGCCTATTCCTGATTATCTTCATAGCAGGTAAGAATATATCAATAGTTGCTGTAAAAACTGGAGGAATGAATACAAGTCTAATCCTTTATCAATAAGAGGGTAATCAACACCCATCGTTCAACTGACAAAGAGGTTGGACACTCTCACCAAAAGGGAGGGGATTCGATCCTAGAGTTGGTCAAGGCGCTGGGGGAGGCATCCTAGGGGTCTACGAAGCAATGGTAACCTAGGCTAAGATGGAGGCATGTGTACTCTTAGTCCTGAATTCCTTACGGAATGAGCTATAAGCGCTCTACCCTTGGACTGCGGGTGAGCTCAAACCCTTTCCTAAAATTTTTTTAGCAAACAAAAAGAAGAAGAAGAGGGTAATTGACATTTCAGTTCTTATTGGTCCTTGATATAATTCAGATATAGTTGAGAACTGAAAAGGCCAAGGTCAGAGGATGGATCTAGACTCTAGAGGACCTAATTGAAACAAGGAACCTAATTACTAAAATTTCATTTTATTATATACACACACTTTTTTTGAATTTTAGGGGCTGGGGGCACCCTAATTCTGCCCTTGCTGTATGCCTGTACATCACCTCTATATTTTTTTACAACTTCCTACTCATTCGTTCTGGTACAAACTAAAAAAAAAGGCTAAAATTCATTATCTTCATCCTAAAATTAGCAACTTTTCGATTTTATCCTCATTTAATATACATTATACTCTACAAAGACAAAAATAATACAATAAAAATGATGTAAAATTTGTATATTTATATGAAATTTTTTAATAATACGGAGTATGATTTATTAATAAGACATAAAAAAAATCAAAATTAGAAATTAAAGTCCCTCAACAATATTTCGGGGGGAGTGTTGACTTTTTCATAGGGCCGCCGCAATGTGGATGGGATATTTTCTGGGAAGAATCTCAACAAATATCTGCTCATGGGAAAAAAAGATTTGCCTTTTTTCTTTTTTTAAAAATGATAAAAGAATATCACTTTAAAATCTCAAATCAATAATTTCCTATTTAAATGAGTAGTTATTTATTATATTCTTGTAGTCAATATCAATAACTTATAAATAAAGAGACTGATTTATAATTTTAAAATTCAAATATAGTTTCTTATTTTAATTTATTTAGGGGTAGTGGGAGGGCTAGGGTGCTTGTTTGTTTTGTTTTGTTTTTTTTTTTTTGTGATGCCGCATCGGAGCTAGAGACGAGAATAAGTTAAAGAGGGGGTCTTTCGATCGTGGGCCCCCACTCCCGCATCCATCAGTGGGTGGCCCCATATTCCCTAGACCCAACATTAGTCCAGTTCGATTATTGGGAGAGAGAAAGGTGTTTTCATTGATTTTTCTTTCTATTTAATATATCTACAGTCGAATTAAATTTCAATAATTAGGATTTATTCTATTTGTGATTGAATATTTTTATTATATTTAATATTATAATAATATTTATTATAATATTAAATCTCAACTATTAAAACTTAATGTAACAATTAATACATTAAATGAAGAGACCCTCACCTGCAATTCCGACCTAGAAAAAAAAATTATGTAATTATACAAGCGGCCTCCCTTTCTTTCCCATCCGTTAGGGATAAAAATAGGTCAGGCCCCTATCAGGTGGCCTATAGTCTGACCTGTTTAGGGCCTGATCAGGCCTGACCTATTTGTTAAAAAGGTCAGGCCAAGACCTATTTAAATGCCTAAATGTGTAAATAGGTTAGGCCTATTTTATTAAGGCATGCCCTGTAAGCCTTCAGGCATGACCTATTTATACATTAAATAAATATAATTATATTTATATCATATAAATAATATAATATTTATTATTTTTCATTCTTATATTATACTAAAAGCTTATATTTATATAATTTTGATAGGCTCAAAGTGTACAAAAGCCTATTTATGCCTCCTAGGCCTACAATATAAGTAGGCATTTAAAAAGACTTAAGGCTTAACCAGGCCTTATGAAGGCTCGAGCTTTCTACCCTTATTACAGGCTCAGGCCTATTTAGCCAAAGTCTGGCTTGGCTTGACCTATTTCCATCCCTACCTTCCGCGGCTCCGAAAGGCGTTTGGTTATTTTTCCCTTTCTCCGATCATAAATATAGCACAATTTTTTTTAATGAATTTGTACTATAAATTTTATCATATATTTATAACCGGGGAGTAATTAATTAGCTAGTAAACCTTTATATGTTTCCCTAAATTTTCTTACCATAGATTTCAAGGAGTATTTTTATATTTGAACAAAGGGATAAAATATTGTCACTACCAATGTCACTACAACTTTTTCACCGTTAGATCAGAATCTCAATAGAAGAGAGAAATGATAAAAGTAGATGAGATTTTGATCTAACGGTGAAAAAGTGATAGTGACAAAAAATAATAGTGATAATATATTATCCATGTAACAAAAAGGGGGAGTATTCTTATAAAATTAGTTAAGAGAAATGAATAGTATTGGAGTGATGGAGGCACATGGTTCTCATAATTCAATGTGCACTCACAGTTAGAGAAGATCACGATTTTATAAGGGAGGCCCCCCGCATCTCCCCCGAAAGGGACACGTCGCCTCCCCTATGTGTCTCTGCCACATCATCATCCTCACCCCCAAATATACTAATACCGGTAAAAAAATATAATATTAATTAATTAATAAATAATAAATGCTGTCCATCTCTGGTCTCTGGATGCTTTGTGTAAGGTAGGAAGACGAGCAGTATTTTTCAAAATTAGAGCATGTGGGAGTGGGAGCATTAGATGGACTTTTTATATTATATGCCTTATTTTTTAAAAAACGGACTCAGAGATAGAAACGACATGAGATAAAATTTTAATATAATTCATGCGAATAATATTAGAAATTATTTTACAATTTTAATATCTTAACTAACTTTTAATTATTTATTTAATTATATGATTTTATAAAAATGACTTATATTTAATAATGCAATGAAGTGTGTGTAGAGTGAGAGAGCTTTTTGGTTCTTAGATGTAAGACATATTTTTAATTTTTGTCAATATTTTTATAATTTATCCTCCTCAATAATAAGAATAAAAAATAAGAGAATTAAGAAATATGTCTAATTAATTAACTGAACTATCTTCTTTAATATAATCCAATTAGAGAAATATGTCCTGAGGGAGTATTTGATTTATCATTAAAAATAAAAGTGGAGAAAAGAAAAGAAGGAAGGGGCGCATGGGGAGGAGATGAGGTGTCAGCAGGGGATACAATAAGAAGTGAGTGTTGAATTTGAAAAATGCAGGCCGACTCATGACAAGACAGAATTTTTACGAATTAAGTATGTGAGAAAAGTTTTATTCCGACTCTTAAATTTTTTCTTTCTAAAACATAAATTCATAGTTTGTCAAACATGCGTGATCTGTAATGAACCCCATGCTATGCTTCCTCCTACTTGCTTCCTGCTTCTGCTTTAGAATATCTCTCACTTTTAATTTCAAGAATATCACTCACTTTTAATTTCATTCCCTTCACATTTTCTCTCCCACTTCCCCTGATTCGTATTCCTCTCACCATTTGCTCATCACACTTGCGTTATCCAATTTCCCTGCCTTCGTCCACTGGGGTATCATTCCAACCGTGCCCACCATACCACCCCCATTTCATATTTCTCTCTTCTCCACCTCACTTGTCTTTTTATGAGTACCAATAATATATTCTATTATAAGAATTAGTTACGTGATTTACTATCGTGCTTCAACATATTTTGTCTTCTAAATTTATATTTTTTTTTTCCAAAATATCTTATTGATTTTGTATATCAAAGAATTTTCATCAAATAATAGGCCGTTCAAATATACATTATCAAAAAGGATATTTTTAAAAAACTAGCATGTATTTTTTATTTTACAAATATATAATTTTCTTGATTTATACAAGGTTAAGGGATATTTTTGCTTCGAAAGTTTTCATTGAAGGACAATTTTATCTTGAAAGTGTAAAAAATGGAGCAATTTTTCCCTGATTGTTATCTCAGTTTTTTATCATTAGTTGACCAAATATGTAAAGATGACAGTTCATAGATCATCCACATTATTTTTTTAAGGTGAAAATTTTCCCCTAAAGTCTTAAATATAACTTTAAAAAAAAGATAAAATAAATGACACAAGACTTGCAGAACAAAATTTTTAGTCAATGGACCGTTAAAATTAACTAAAATAATGACAAGGACAAAATTACACGTTAACCATTAGTTCTCTGGTAAATATATTTGGGATTGGGTGATTGGGGGAGTATATATATAATTAACCTCCAAATAATCAACTTGAGCATCTTTGGGGGCTTGAAATAGTAGGAGGTCCAAGATTTAGTGCAAAGCCATGATTCCTAATCTATCTATTCAGTGACAGCTGGTCGCTTCATGATTATCAAAGGCCTGCTTTCCATCTGGACTGCCTAGATTCCTACTTTAAAAGGTTCAACGTTTGGGAGCCCTTATTCTTTATTTATGTATTATACTCCCCTGCCATATTAATATTTTAAGCACTGTTTAGTAAGTTAGCCCGGAAGGGAAAGATTCTCTTCCCTCCTGCAAAAAAATAAAGTTTGGTTTGGGTATCTGTTCTATTTTTTGCCGCTATCAACTACAAATAATCATTTCTTTACCAGACGACATACGAAAAGTCAAAAATAAAAAAAAAATCTTACTCGACACGCATGCTGAATCACTGAAAAAGAAGTCTGGCTACTTGCTGGTACATAATTTTGCTTCTTTTTAACGATCTTAGCAAATCATACCTGTCTTTAATCTTTATATACATATGAACCAAAACCTTAAGCTATCACGCACAAATGCAATATGCGATCCCCGACGTGCTTGAATAAGATTCATCTTCATACCTCTCCATTCTCACTATCTGTAGGCATAACATAACATGCGAATGGTATACAATTTGGCCTGAAGAGATTTGGTTGATCCAGATTTGGTTTGGATAAAAGAATATGTGCTTTCTTATCTCAAATCCTTGCAAGTAAGTACACTCCGCCAACAGCAGACAAGTCAAGTGACAGAGAATCTACTCATCAAATTGATGTCCACATTGAAACTGCCTCCACAACACAACTCACCTTTCAATCTCGGTTTTATATCAATTATCTGCCATTCAATGGTATTACTACTACTTACTATTAACTCTTTGGTTACTGGGCTCTGTCTCAACCATTTGCTTTACCGAGGGATCTCTGTAAAAGCCTATTGGATCCAGACGTCAGCCTAGGCCCATCTTTGCATGAAATTTTAGTCCGAATTATCAACTTGTTTTTTAGGCGGGTTTTTTCATATGGCTATATGTCCTGTGTCAGATCCGAGCATTATCAACCCTAATTAAGGATAGTTCTCTTATTCTACATTCACACGGCCTTGAACTTGATTGTATCAGGACCAATGCCTATTGGTTCTTAGACTGTTCTCTTAGACCAACTTTAATCCATTATATTAATATGATGCCAGTAAGAAAGCAGACATGTACTTGATTTAACATAACATACGGGAAAAACAAAAACTTTCTCTAACGTGTTGGATCGTATAACAGGTAAGAACCATTATTTATAATTCCAGAAGGCTGCAGATATATCTTTTTGTCATCCACTTTTTATGCTTGCGCATTTGTATTAGCCTCTCTGTAATTGTGATTGCCCGTGTCTCTTTAGGAAGTTGGTTAGGATGAATGTGTTCTGATTAAAAAATGAGCAGCAAAGAACAGTATTTAATTGTTTACCCTGCTTAAAGGGGTCAATGATACTTTTTTTTCATTCATATTGATACTTCCTTTTCGCTTTTTCAGCGTGTGACATGATCATTGTGCGTTGAACCAACTACATTTTTATATTATAATACTGACGACAACTATTTCTTTTTTTCTTCCTCTCACTTTGGCTTTGTTCGGCCTTTCAATGGATGGTGTTGTTGCCTTGGTTTTCTTGACCCTAAAGATATGTTTCTCTTTTCTGACTTTTTTAACCTATATTTTCTCAAACCTAGCTAATAAACTAGGAGAGGATGGCACGACAAAGAAGGCTTATACATGCATGTGATACAAGGTTAGATACAACAGTTTCACACGTATGAAAGTGGCTTAAGAGCAGAAAGATAGCATTGGATACCCAATCAAGTTAAAGGGATAAGAGAATCTTGTAAGGTTTTTCTCTTGTTTCGCTCGAAATATGAAAAAAGACCTATGGACCAGAAACATGGAAATCCAATTCCATTTTGAATATGTAGTGTTCTGGTTGGGTCACTTTCAGACACATACGTGATGTACCAACTCATGTGAGCCTAAACACTACTAAGCTCTTGCTGTTGCTCATTTACTACTTCTTCTTGCTCTTTCACCATCACAATACATACAAAAATTTTGCAGAGGAAGTGAGGAAGCAAGTCTGGTCGCTGTAGCCATATCATCACGAATGAGATATGGGTGATGCATTTCAATGGCGTACAGAGGCTACTGAAAAAGACGGCACGCCCAAATAAAGAAAACACAGTTCAAAGCTTAAAGTTGAAGATTGATATACACATGGCGGTCAATTTTTTGCAAAGAACCTCTCTCTCTCAAGAACCCTTTCTAGGCTGGCATGCAATGATAGTGTCTGATGCATTTTTTTTTTTCCTTTACTTCTTGAACCTTTTTCCTCTAGCTAGATTTCATGGCTATTCTCAATAAAATCAATTTAAACTTCAGAAACACTTTCCTATTTTGAAAAAGTTGATGTGCGTGCTGTGTCTTTCAAGGAAAGAGGCTGTTGGGTAATAATGATAAGAGTTGGTGGATGCACAAGTGAACGAAGAGACTGATGGTATTATTGGCAAGAGATATCTAATTCTAATATATTCGACACAAAATTACGTCTTGGTTACGTTGGTGACTCCTCTAATTGCTAAAAGAGTAAAAGTTCATACTGAGAATGAGAAGGTGATAAATCAGGGGACTGATATTATTCTGATAGGTTCAGAAGTCCACGAAAGTTGCAACTTCCATAAATGATCTAGTATACCAAGACTTCACAAATTATCACCACTCCTCTAGATTTTCAAGTGATGTGACAGTCTTAAAAATCTCATATATTGTACAATGCCAACAATTAATCATCATGAAATTAACCCAGATCAATGTTTGTACAATGAAGCATATGAATATTAACACCATACATGTTCACTTGTGTTGTTTTTGTAATAAAAATGATGCAGATTATATACATATAATTTAAAGTATTGTCATTTACTGGGCGGTACCAATTGAAGCTATCAAGCACAAAATCGACAAGCTTGTAAAATTGACAGGATGAGCTGACATGAGCTTATATGGTGAAATCAATGGAGAAGCACTTTTAGCCAGAAACCACAGGAAAGCAGAGAATCACCAGGCACCATGGAGATTACCACATATCCACTTGAATTCAAATTTGACAAGGTGATCTCACAGAAATTCCAGCAAGTTGCATGACGAGGAGGTCATAGAAGTTTCAGATTCTGGCAGATTTTCCATTAGTTACTTGAGCAGCAATTCCAAGTCTCATTATTCATGACTTAATGCTAAGTTTCACGTTCCGAAATCAATAATGACATCACTGTGTTCTTTAAGATGCGTTAGTTTTTCAGGCTTAATACCACAACCTGACATCTTATAATAATGTTAGCTTCAGAAACAACTTAAGTTATTTCGGATTTCAGCTAGTTATTAGAATAATGGCTGATTGGTTCAATTTTCTGATGTTACATAGAAGTAAAGTACATAATAGGCCATCACAAACCGACTATTAGTTAAACTTCTTAACCAAGATGAAGGTGAACTTCACCCATTCTCCAAAATTTAAAGCATAATTTGCCGACATCAACTATGGATACTCAAGCTCTACTATAGTACACTGGCTTCAGACTTCAACTGATACTGAAAAGGAGGACTTTTTATCAAGAACAGCATAAGACTCCTCCAGCTAAGCAACCCGTTTCAGGTATACAATTTCATGAGTGAAAACCCAGTGAAAGAAAA
The DNA here is from genome assembly GCA_025563575.1 of Acacia pycnantha. NCBI lineage: Eukaryota > Viridiplantae > Streptophyta > Magnoliopsida > Fabales > Fabaceae > Acacia > Acacia pycnantha. The sequence continues at coordinate 204,577 of JAMWYP010000171.1, read as the reverse complement.
GGTGAAAATTGCAATCCTTTACGATGACACAGAGCTGCATATGTCAATACTTAGGTCGACCATATCAGATTCTTAAAAAAAAGTACCATTGAACCAAACCCGAAATGCGAAGTAGTAACAAGGGGGCAAATTGTGTGTGGAAATATAGTTGCAGATTAATTTAGTGTGCTAGGCAGCAATTGGGTCAGAATCTTTCAGATGACAAAGATGAAGTAGTACAAAATGCAATACGATTTAGCAAAATATGATTACGAAACTATACCATTACTTTCACAAACAAACAGATAATCACTCCATCCTGACCTATATAGAAGAAAAAAGGGGGAAAACAGGCGATTCCTTACAAAGTAATATTCAACACACCTCTGAATTAAACAAGAGATTAAGTCCAAACCCAAGCTATGTGGCTGTGCAACTCCACCTGCAAGTTAACACCACAAACAACATATCAATAACAACTCATGCATGAGGATATATAGACCAAGAGAAAGAAATTAAAACTAAAACGAAATTCAAAGCACCTGTTTCAGGAGACTTGAGTAGTGCAGCAAATGAATATAAGAAGTTTGTTTTTTGGGGGGGTGGAAGCCAAATCCAGGTCCTATTGAATTCCTTCAGGTATCTATTTGCACACATCTCCCAATCATACAATAGAAAAGCCATTTGCAGAAGCTTCAGCCTAGGGACCATACTAACCTGTTTCACTGTCCAGAGCCTTGAGAATCTTCCTTGGAAGGAGGCTGCTGATTCTGCTGCTGCTGATGCTGGTGTACTCTAGCCTGACCCATCTGCTGATAAATCTGGGACAAGGCTTGTGGGTTAATAACACCGATGTGACCATCTTGAGACAAACCAAGCTCCAAGCCAGGCATTTGCTGGTTAGTGCCACCCAAAATTGAGGTAAAACTCATGCCACCCATGTTGGTGGCTGCAGCAGGCAAGTCAAAGCCAGGGAAGCCAATCTTTTGCAGGTAATTTGAACTCTCACTTCCAAGACTTGGTGTGGATGGACCCGATGATGACTGAAACCCAAACCCACTAACTGGGGGCCATAGACCCGTAGCCATATGGGGTCTCCCCAGATTTCCGCCCACCATAGCCCACCCGGTCCTACTGCCCGACCCAATATTGGACCCCCCATACTCATCCATTTTCTGATGCAACCCTGCAGACAGAGAAGTCCCCTGTTGTGAAACAGAGCCACCCGCTGCAGCTAAAGCTGATGCCGGAATCGTGCCGGTTCCTGTGGCGGCGATGATCGACGGCTCCGCCTGCTGGAGAAGCCACTGAATGGTCTCGCCGTCAGATTTGTGACCCAACTCTCTGGTCAACTGGAAGATTCTGGCGGCACAGAGAGCGGGCATCCTTATCCTCCTTCCTCTGCCTTCAACTTTGGTGTGTCTGTCTTTGTTGGAGCTCCTCTTGGGGACTAACTGCTTCTTGTTATTGTCTTCTTTATCGGCTATCGCAATCTGGAAATCCTTGATTTCTGCGGGCTTGTTCTCTCCCATGATGTTGGCTTGTGGCTGTGGGAGACTCAAGAAGTTGGGCACCTCCTGCGATTGCTTTGAGCCCTTGGGATCCATGAACAGGGCACAAAAATTATAATTTTTTTTAGAAAAAAAATATAAAAGGATGGGAATGGGACCGCTTTGATCGAAGGAGGATGGCCTGAAAAGTCCTAAACTTTGATGAGTTTTATTCACTGTTTTTGGCAAGGATGAAGCGACAAAACCACAAAAAATAATGAAATCCCAATGTGCCCCACGCTAAGTTTTTAGTTTTCACTCCGCCCTCCCTCTGCTTCCTTCTCTCTCCAACTGTAGCGGGATTTGACCTCCCTGACATGCCATCAACTTTAACTCCAAGTTTCACCACCCTGACCAGTGACCACCACTATTGTTCCTCAGACATATATAAAAAACACATTTTATATTATCCATTCATCCTACGTTCCCTTGTCTCTCTCCAGCGTCTTCCTTCTCATATCATGCATGCGATGCCATAACCCATAGCCCATAATTGCAACAACGGCAACGGATGATGCCAAATTGCCAACCAGGGATCTCTTGCAAGGAACTCCACTCCACGTGGAATATTCCAGGAACAACACGTGGCGTCCTATGACTGGGGGCCACTCTATTTCTCTAGGTCCATGGCGCGTATTAGATTAAAATAAAAAGGGAAAGAAGAGGAGATTTAGGGATGAGATCAGCAAGCACTAGTTATGGAGCAAAGAGGGGAACGTAGCAGAAGCAGCATTTTGTGTTGTGTTTGTTGTTAAATGCTAAATCCATGGTGGGTCCCAGCGTCTTCAGTAATAGTCCTCCTCCGTCATGACAGGACAGTTCATGGGCCATTTACCTTAAAATTCCAGTTCACGTGCCTTCAGGTAAATTGTACAAACACACTTACCCACATCCGTAACTACGCACAGTCGCCCACACGTACGCCCTCTTAAGAGCATCTACGGTATTCGCAAAAATTAGTTTATTTGGCAAAAAAAAAAAAAAGTTATTCTATGTTTAGAATTAAAATCAATCAATCAAGTCGTACGTATATCTAAAATTGAAAGGAATATATGTAAAGGAAAATGATAAAAAAAATTGTTTAAATTTCGGATTTGAAATATAAAAGGAATATGAAAATAATAAATGTTTTAAAATGACCAAGCTGTCCTTGAGTTTTCCTCTCTCCCCTTCTCACTCCCCCCAATAACCATCAAGTTGACGGTCAAGTCACTCTCTCTAGTGATGCAGAGCTTGAGGGTATGTTTGGTTTGAGGGAAGGGGGGAGGGGGAGGGGGAGGGGGAAAAAAAAAGGATGTGAGAGGAAAATTTGTGGGTCCCACTACACTCAATTTTAAAAGTTTTTTTCCCTCCTCTCCTTTTTTTTCTCTCCCCTCCCCTCTCCTCCCCTCAAACCAAACATACCCTGAGGGTAGTTTTAGGGTTACCAGAGGTGGTTATGGTCTTATGGATATGGTTGTGGCTGCACCAGCACTACCAATGGCTATATCAATCTAAATCCTTGAGATTAGATAGGGCTGCGATTTCCAAGAGAGGCGCCAAAGGAACAACAAGCTAGGTTTGGGTCGTTGAACGAGATCTGCACTTTAAGAAAATTCTTCTCCGACCACAGATAGTGACTGAAATGAAGAAGGAGGATGAGTTTATGAATCGGGTCTTGAAAGTTGTGTACTTCATCAATGCCGATGACAACCATATTGAGTTCTTTCGATTTGGCCAAACCTTGTCCTTTCAATTGTATTGTCTTGAATATCTGTTGTCTGTATACTGTATTGTTTGAGCTTAAGGTTAACCGTTACCTGAGATCCAATGCGGTAAATTGGATCTCAGCTGTAGCTTCAGGTCCGGAGGACCGAGAGTTGGAGACCGGGGGAAGCAGCATGGTTAGACCGCTAGCCGGAGAATTTATATTCCGCTTTTATACTTACTTTTGAAGAAGTAGGATGACTGTATTATTCATACAATGTTACACTATGATTTATATATTTGAATATGTATCAGTTACTCTTTCGCTCCAATGCTTTACTCTGATTGAAAAAAAAAAACATTTTCGCTTTAAAAATGGGATGTTACACAACCCGGGTCAGATTTGGATTAGTCAGGGCGAAACTCTGGATACCAGATGAGCAACAAAAAAAAATAATTAATCTAGTGTATGTCTTATGTTTAAAATCAAAATCAACTTTTCAGTGACTAATTTTACTATATGAGTAATTGATGATTGGTTGATAATGAGTGACTAATTTTGTCCAAAACCCATGTTCTCCTCACTATTAAAACCAAATCAATTGTCACTCTATAGTGGATCCGTCATTTGTACCATGGGTGAGAATTATTAAGTGAATGTTTGAAACCCCAAATCATAGTTTTAAAAGGCATTTTCATTATAAGTGGGGACAAAATTATTCTTATATACCACTCTGGTCCTATTTATAAGTCCAGTTTGATCAAAAAATTTGGTCCTATTTTATAAGCCCATTTTGACCAAATAAATGAGATTGTGACAATTTTGCCCATATTAATGATGATGAGAGAGATTGACTAATTATATTGGGAAGAGAAAAAGATGAGAGATATTTGACAATAAATTCTAAAAAGTACCCATTCATAAATGAGGGTACTGTTGGAAATTTGCTCTATAACCATTGAGATACCTAACTTTCATTGGTATGTGAGATTTGGTCAAACTGGACTTATAAATAAGATCAGAGTGGTACTTATCTTATAAATCGTAAAAATACTTCTAAAATAGTAAAACAAATAGGCACTTAGTGCATGTTTGACAAATTACAAAATCATAGTTTTAAAAACCTTTTTTCATAAGTAGAAACAAAATTATTTTCATATACTTTACTTTATAAATTGTAAAAGAAATTCTCAAAGACACGTGTTCCCATTTTATAGGTGGTGCGGCCCCCTATTTTGATCCGCTTTTCTTTTGTTTCATCACCTTTACATTTTTTAATATTTTTTATTTTATCTATGCGACTAAACGTGTCCTTTTTTTTCTGGCAAAACAACCAAACGTGTCCTTGAATAGACCATATATTATACGATTTATTAGCAGGATAGAGTTGAATAATAATGTCTTGCCCTGAATATCGGTCATGTGTCCCTCGTTTTATTTTAAATTACTTGCTCCCACTTATTAGTTGTAACTTTAATAAAATGCAAGATAATATCAATTACTACTAGTATTTTTAATTGTAAGTTTATCTTTCTATGTAAATAAAAGAAATGAATTATTGTGTTTATTTTATATATTGAGGGTAAATTGCTAAACAGTGTTTTCTTTTATATTTATTAGATTAAGGGTTTCTCTTCGAGATTTGGAAGGCAAATGATTTTCACATCTTCTAGAAAATGTGCATTTCGAGCTTCGAATTTGTATTTTTCTTCTTTCGGAGTGAGGAAGTTTACCACCTTAACCAATCTTATTAATCTAAAAAGTGTTTTCTTGAGAGTGGGATTTGGTGACAACTTGATATATCGTATACCACTCTGGTCCTATTTTTAAGTCCAGTTTGACCAAATCCCACATACCAAGGAAAGTTAGGTATCTCAATGATTATAGAGCAAATTTCCAACTTTACCCTCATTTATGAGTAGGTACTTTTTAAAATTTATTGTCAAATCTCCCTCATATTTTTCTCTTCCCAACATAGCTAGTCAATCTCTCTCATTATCATTAATGGGCAAAATTATTACAATCTCATTTATTTGGTCAAAATGGACTTATAAATAGGACCAAATTTTTTGGTCAGACTGGACTTATAAATAAGATCAGAGTGGTATGGATGAAACATGTTGAAACAATGAAGATTATTATATAAGGGTCCAAAGTGCCCATCAGTTATTTTCCACTTGCATCGCGTCTCATTGGTTTTAGAGAACGACAACATTTACGAAACTTCCTTGAAAGCTCTGACCCCATTTCCTTTTAATATATATTTGTCAGAAAATTTTCCCACACCAATTTTACACTTTTAATTTTAAAAAGGGTTATTTCGTCCATTTTATTTCTCATATTTAACATTCTAAACGTACGGTAAGTTTTCACTTGTCTCCAAATTCAATATGTTTAGCCGTTGAAGTATATATATTATATATACGTAGAAAAAAAAAAAAAACCTTGTAGAAGTTAAGAGAGGAAGCACAGTATTCATGAGCTTGTTGATAAAATCTTAACGTACAAGTTTTTGGAGGCTATCAAGAACTTGATTATCACTTACAAAATTATAACATGAAAGCATTGATCAGAAGGACACGGGTTAGTTGGCTAATTGGTCCAAAGTTGCTTTAATCACCAAATTTCAAAAGTTTACAGGTCGAAATGATTGTCTTCCCCCTTTTCACTATTCGGTAAGGAAAAGAAAGAAAAATCTAGGGCACTCGTCAAGTGAGAGACTTGTAAGGAAGAGAACACCAACCCAGTCAAATGATCACTCATCATGTGGGAATCTCACTACAGTTGACACATCCATTTTTCTTCCATTTTACACCTCTTTTCTCATTATTGTGTGTGAGTCCCATAATCATAGTTAGAAATATAGAGAAGCTCGTTTCTGGGAGTTGTTAAAAGACCAGAATAATAAAATTTAATACTCCATCTAATCCTAAATATAGGACATAATTAACTTTTTTTGAAGAAATTAAAGAAGCTAAATAAGTTACTTAATCATATCTTATGTTGTGTATTATTATATTATATATCAGTTTATAAATTAGACAAATAATTTTGAGAAAAAACGATAAATATACATATTTTAACCAGCTTTCTCAATATCTTTAAAAAAGTTAATTTTATATTATATTTAAGACCGGAATGAGTACTATAATCTCTTTCTATGGTATCAAAAAAGCTCATTGATTTGGGTATTGTAGTCTCACTAGTATCAAAGCATGCCTTCAAAGTCAAAATTTATTTTGTGAGAAGCTGCCTTCAGGTTCAAAATTTATTTTGTGAGAAGCTTCGTTTCAAGGGAGTGTTAAAGGACCAAAATATTAAAATTTAATATATATATAAAAAAGTTCAGTGATTTGGGTATTGCGATCTCGTCAGTATTAGGGCATGTCTCCAAACTCAAAAAACATTTTTTGAGGTATTTACATATCACCCATCAACATGATCATCTCATGGACAATGGGATTTAAACTCATAATCTTTTAGGTTATAAGCCAACTTTTCACCAATTAGACCAATCTGATTTAATACTATTAACATACACTCTCTAGCTCTCTGTTTTTTAGGACGTTATGTGATTGAATACAGAGAAGAGAAGGCCAATTCACAATTCAATTCATGTGTTTGGGAGGAGGATGATAATAATGGGAGGTGAGACTGTGTGTGTGTGTGGGTGACTGCATTGAGAGGCACATGTGCCTCCCACCATGCAGACAAATGTAGGTCCCTCCATCAAAGCTAGCAGTTGAAATATCACACCTCATTTCTCTCATGAATTCAAAGCTTCAGTAGTGGCAAAAGATCTTCTTTTTTTTCTCATTCGGTTTCCTTTCCTTTTCTTTTTTCCTTTTCCCTTTACCTTTGATTTGTAAAAGACTCGCTTCCATAAGAGATAAGCTTCTTAATTGCTAAGTTTGTCTTAATCACTTTAGTTATGCCTCCTATCTCCTGTCTTTTTCAAGTGTTTAAACTGTTTTTTTTTTTTTTTAATGAAATGGCAATAGTTTGTTTATTAAGGGGATCGGATTAGCTGCGATTCTGCTGAATTTTTCCTTCGCCTCAGGCACCGGAAGGTAAGAAATTTATTCTTTTGGGGCATCCAATGCTTTTTGTTTCCAAGATACTCTAACAGGAAAAAAGAAAAAGAACACTTCGATTTAAAAAGCTATCAAAATTATGGAAAGAAGCATTAACATAATTTTGTTGACAAAGATTATGAAAGTAACCAAATGAGAATGGAGAATAATTTGAGTTTTGGGTTGCTGCTGTAAATAGGCTTGATCAGATAATTATTATTAATCTCTCATATTAATCACTATTCTAGTACTACCTCCATTCCTAAATATATAACAAAAAAAAAAGCATGGGTGAAAATATTTGGACCAGGTGAGTATCATTTATCAAATGTCAAAAAAGGCATGGGTGAAAATATGATTTAAGGAACGAACACTTCAATGAAATGGACATACACGGTCACATGCTTGATGTTTGGTCAGACTTGTCAGGCACAGTATTCACTTATGAATAATGTAAATAGTTAGTTTTGTGTACAGACTGCAGAATTCACACCCGAATGACTCTATCCTGAAAAACACACACACACCATTTACATGTTTTTGGTAAATTATCTTGTTAAAGCTATCGTTTTCCACTTGCAATATATTGATCGTACGCTTCTATTTTCATGTTAGCAGGGTTAAAAATTTGAGAATTTTCTGTGTGTTTTCTTACTCGAGCTTGAAATGAGGGCAATGGTGGTTCAGTCACACAAGTGGAAACTAATTAATCATGCGGGACACCATGTCTGTGAGGGTAGATTTAAATCCAAGCCTATGGTATTAATTGATTACCAATATTATATTTAAAGATTGGGATCCTTTTCTCTTGTGGCAAAAATTATTGCTTGTGCAGCTAAATAAGTGGGTTTTTTCTTCTTCTTATGTTTGCATTATGCAGAATTGAATGAACTGTATGTTACTTAGGAAACAAGCCATTCCGTCACATTAAAACCAGAATCTTTTAATTGAATGGCTCCTTTTTTATAACATGGTTCTCTGTGTTACCCTTGTGTCTCAATCCATCTCCATCTTTGATCCCTTATCAGTTATCTTTTCGCCTCCAGATTATGAACTTGCTTTAGTTCATATAGCGGGTTTAAGTTTTTTTATTCGCGAGATCTTTAGCTGTCAAATCATTTGTGAGAGGCTTAAAACAAGAGGGTTGAACTTAAGGGAAAAGAGAAAGAAGAATTATTATTAATCATCCATGTAGATAGATAGAACTCAAAATAACACCTTCAAGAAAGCAGGTATACATCATATCATTTTACAAATTGATCGCCATAATTTGAGATAACCCACTAAAAGTATTTGGTTTAGGTTGATCAATCTGTCAAATTTTGGTTGAAAAAGATTCCAATGGAGGCTAGTGGGCTTTCCGTCCGAGACGTCATAGTCTGAGCCATGTGGCTGATTGGCAAATTTTCTGAGCTGTTACTTTGAGGGGGCGTGCTGGAATTTCCAGTGATAAGGAGAATCTAAACATTGCAACAGGATTTAATATCTAGATTCGCTAATAAATCATAAAGACAAAAATGTCACTGTTTTTGCTGAATGACAGCTTTGGCCCATAGCTTCGACCCACTCGCTCTGTTTGTTCTCTTTTCCCATCTCTGTTTTTGTTTCTGAAGAAAACTCAAAAGCCCCTTTCACCAACACGAAGAATTCCCTCTACTATTTCTTCAGAACGAAGATACTAAATAGTAATTACAAATCTCTGGTATGAACACAAACAATATTGGAAAGAAAGAACATGGAGATCATAATAGAACATTCTGGTTACTATGTAACGAGTGGTTTTGGTGTATAAGCTGGGAATGAAGTTGTGAAGTATGGTTGAAGAAAGAATCATATTGGGATTAGTTCTAACTCCAAATGAGAAGACATTTGACTGATTATAATGATTTAGAGGCTAATTCATTGATTAATGGGAGTGATAGAGAATGAAGTGAAGGCCAGTTGTGTGATTCATGATTGCGCTTAAGGACGTTGAATTACAGAGTCGTCGTGATGAAATCATTTCATATTTTTTCAGTGTGTTTAGTTTGAAGAGAAGGGATGAGATGATTTATTTTTAACAAATTGTTATTAATGAAAAAATGTTTTTTTTTTTGTTGAGAATGTAGTTATAAAATATTTAAAAAAAATTATAAGTAATCTAATCAAAGTTAGAAAAAAAATTTCTCTCCCCTCCCATCTCTCCTCTCAAACCAAAAATTTTCTCTGCCCCTTGCACTGCCTTATGCCACAGAGGACCATAGCCTTTCAACCCTCCGACCTAGGCTTAGTGTTAATGTGAATAACGTGGCCCTTTGGTACTTGTGGATAAGGGCATACCAGGAACAGTGACAACTTTTGGACAAGGGGCCACAATTCTTCTGTGTATTAATGATAGGTGTTTCAGGTACGAAAGAAAACTGCACAGTCCCGGCAATAATTGAATAACATAACAGACACATTGACAACACTGTTTGATCAAGGGTGGCGTAGATGAATCAGTGAAATACTCTAGTACATCAAGTGATTGGGTTTTTCTCGAAAAAAAAAACAGATGAGCACAAAAAATATTAAAACTTCACGGGTTAAGGTGCAACAATAGACAAATGCTTTTCTCAAAAGAGCGTCCAGTAGCAAATACTTTTTTTTGGCGCAAAAGTAGAGTGGTTACAAAGTGGAGCAAAATTAGCGTTTGACCGTTAGTTGACTTTTTCTGAACTGAAAATGATGACGTGGATGTTAATCTTTATAAATTACAGTTCAGCCGGATACATTTCAAAAATTTCAATTTAGTCCCTCTATAAACTTTTAAAATTTTCAGTTAAGTCCTTCTTCTTCTTCCAGATGCAAAACCCAGATTCCGGTGATGCAAAACCCAGATTCCGGTGATCATTCTATCATATCCAAAACCCAAAAGCTCAAAACGATGAAACCAGAAACCAAAAGCCAGAAAATCCGAAGTGATGCGGAAGAACCCCCAATCAATCGGGAAGTATCATTTCAGGAACAAAAAAACGAAGTTCAAAGATTAAGGAACAAAAATAAAAGCTTCAAAATATTCTGCGAAGAGTTTAAGGAACAGACCCAGGAACATGAAAGGGAAACCCAACTAGATCTCAAGTTCCGAAATGGAGAAATTCCAGAGAAGCATCACAATAAGAGAAGTAGGAGCCAATAAATTTTGGAGTAAGGAGAAGACAAAGTCAGGATGCAGATGAACACTCACGTAATTCAAATGAGAACGAGTATTCGATTAAGCCAAACAGCCTCCTTCAAACCACATAGAACCGGATTGCCAGGCAGGCACTTCTCTGATGGAACGAACGAAGAGGGGTTCATCGATCTGGGTTCATCGATTATGGGCGTTCGAAGATCTGAGGGGTTCATCGATTATGGGCGTTCGAAGATCTGGACCGCCACCCTCCCAATCTCGATCTGAAACCCCCGCCCCCAACCATCGGATCCCCCGTTCAGTGATTATACAAATCGATCGCAAAACAGAAATCGTTCGCAAAGCACGGCAAATCGAACGCCGGTGGTTCTCTTGGCCTCCTCAACGCGGAGAGCACCACCCCTCAGGTTTTTTGGCGGTTGAGTTCGACACACTCATGGGCGTGGGGGAAGGGTGGGTTCAGGTCGACAGCCACGGGGGTTCGGTTGAAGGAGGGAAGGGTTATTTCGAAGGAAGGGGGTTCGGTTGAAGGAAGATGGATCGTCGGCGGTGGCTTCTTGTTTCCAAATTCAAGTCGAAGGCCAGAAAGAAGGGAAGAAGAAAGAAGGGAGTTGATGATACGGAAGGGAAGAGAGAGGAGTGACAGGTGGAAAAAAAAGAGAAAAAAGGGAAGAAGAAGTTGACATAGAAGAGAGAGGAGTGACATGTGGCTTAATTTTAATGGAGAAGTCAAATCCCACTGCCACGTCAGCGTCAGATAACGGTCAACTAACGGTCAAACGCTAATTTTGCTCCACTTTGTAACCACATGTCTACTTTTGCGCCAAAAAAAAGTATTTGCTACTGGACGCTCTTTTGAGAAAAGCATTTGTCTATTTTTGCACCTTAACCCAAACTTCACTTAAATAATTTACTTTATTTAAGTGATAGTTCTTAAAATAGGAGTAAATCATATTTACTATCGTCAAAGCTAGAAGGCATGTCCTCCACAATGGACAGGAATTGAAATTGATTTTTTAATATAAGAAAAACACAAAAATCAAAATGACCAATTATGGTAGACTTGATTCTATTTCATACAGAATAAAAGAAAAGCACAAGATAAACGAAATAATGAACGTGAAGATCAGAACGGGGAAGGAAAGTGATAGCATTTAATATTCACATTGATGTTACTAATGGGCCAATGGCGTGCATTGCTATATGGAAATAGAGTTCAATCTACCCCCCTTTCTGGCCTAAACAAAGTCAATCTCAAAGCCAGCAACGAAATGCATAAAGATGATAGCCTTGTTCTTGGCACACAACAGATATATGTACAAAACCCAGTCCCAATGAATAAATGTGGCCGTTGTTAGGGCAAGAAACTAACACAAGGTCAGTCGCCTTGCCGTAATCAGCTGCTTGTAGAGGGCCCAAAGTACATGCAGATGGGTGGATTTATCCTCAAAATGGAGAGTATGGCTGATGGAATTGTCCAAATCCCATCACCACATATTAGACCTGAAGCAACCGCTCCTGCATAGTCCTCTGCATCTTTCCTATTCAAACGCTCCCATATGAATAATATCACCGTCCCAACGAACATGTCGACAGCAAAGTAGGCACCAATATAGAAGGGAACTGCCATGGCCATTGGGATAGGTATGTATTGTGAGATCTTTTTGGGAATCAGATCCCTTGCAAGGTTAATAACTAGAGCTGCAATGAAGAAGCCAAAACACAAGGCCAAACAGTGCTTTGGAAGCTCAGAAAATCCCTCAACACCTAATATGGCCATTTCCCTATATATAACAGCATAAGGTGCTTTGTAGGGACCATCAGGTGACCCAATATCAAAAGCGCTCCAGTACAACCAGAATGTGAGAGGGGCAATAATGCAACCCATGGCCGTCCCAACTATCTGGCTCACAAACATAGACTTTGCAGATGAGAGGGTAAGGTAACCTGTCTTAAAATCTTGCATGAGATCAGCTGCTGTTGAGACAATGGACATCATCACAGCACAAGATGCTACCCCTGCTATAACCCCACCCTTTGGGCCCACCAATGAGGCCATGACAAAAAGACCAATCTTCCCATAAGTGGATGCCAAACTCCAGTCCGTGAGGCCAGTGCCGTAAGAGTTGCAAAAGGCCAGAGCAGGGGCCAGGATGTAAGAGCATAGAACCAAGTACCATTTAAGAGGAGGAAAGATCATTGGTATTGTTGCAACAGATATAGCAGCAAGGCACACATATCCGGATGCTGCAAACCAGAAGGGTATTCTATCCTTCAAAAATATCTCATCCCTTCTTTGTTCTGCTTGCAATTCAGAACATTCACCATCTGACATGCATAAGAAGAAAATTAACTCCTAAAAATCACACACAAAAATGCAGGCAAGGTGCAGCAAGACAAGCAATGGAAATATAATTCACTGCTGTCATCCATTGATGAATTCATATCCAATGAGGATATCATACCAGAATACTACACATGTCAAATTATTCTTTCAGATAACAGATCATAGTATGCACAAATTCTTACCAACAGAGATAAAAATATATTAGAGTTATTAAAAGTCATCATCAATCTATTCCACCAATTTGCTAACTACAACTCTTGAAGCAGATGGTAAAAAATAGAATGCGACTCATCCACATAGCCAAGCTGCCATATGTTGGAGGAAGACTTGGGGTTATTATTGCTTGACAATATTTACCGACTGGAAGAAGAAATGACAAGGCTGATGCAAATTAGGATGGGACTACAATGAAGAAAGAACCTCACTGGTTAAAGAAAGTCAAGCTTAAGGGGGATCATGGAACTCACCCGGTTCCTGTGACACAACAGGAAGGTTGTTCGGCTTGGAACTTGCCCTACACATCTCCCTGGCAGTTATCAATATGATTTTGATCAAATTGTAAATGCCATCCCCTAGAATAAGAGAAATGGATATGAACACCTGCGCAAAACATAATCAGAAAGAAATTTTTTAACTGTTTGCCTTGGCATAATCATTGGACATGAATCACAGTTTCACAAATACAATTTCCATAAAGACATTTAAGTTCCTTGTTTGCTTTGCCATGACCATACCTTGTATCCATAAAGACCTTTAAAATCATTGCTACCGAGGTTTGCTGGATACCAGTCCCCAGCATGTTTGGAGATGAAGGGCCACAGAAAACCCCATGATATGATAGCTCCAAGAAGAACTGAACAATTAACTATGTGAGGACATATAAGACCACATCCAACATACGTTGGACTAAAGTCAAAGTAGAACCTGCATGAGAACAAGCCTTGAGACTATTAAATAATTAAATAAATATAGCCATTCCTCAAGATTTGAGATCAAACTTGTGCTTCCCTAGTCTGCCAGAACCCCCTGTGATAATTTTCAGGCATTAAAGTGACATATGTTGGATAAAGGGTCAGTTCTATCAGAAGTTACATATAACTTAGTGAGTCTCTCCTTAGATTCTTCAAGAGCTATTCTTATTCATCCACCAAATTGATTTTCTATTTGCAAATACAGGAGCATTTCAAGTCAAAGCAAGTTACACCTCCTACCCATCTTCCCTGACAATTTCAGGAAATATTTTTCCATTGAGTTGCAATTTAAGATTGTGTTGAGTTTATTAAGTTACAATTTATTGTTTGCTGAATCCCCTTAATTATAACAATCTCAGAGCATGCGATTTATAGCAGGCTTTTGCTTGAAGTGCATCCAAGTAAATGGTATAACCAGTCAAAATATGAATATAAATATTGATGCAGACGTCATGTCACATATGCCTTTCATTCAATTTGTATTCTCTCTCACTTTTTTCCATCAGTAGCAACACAATTCACTAGGCCAGCGTCCAACTGTTCTAAAACTAGTTATCAACTCATTTAACAGTGTATATCAAAAGCAATCCTTGGAAAAGCCGCTGCATTTTCTAATAGGTAGGGAGTAGGGTGAGTGAATTAAGACATAGAAAGCCAGTCAAAGCCAAAATTTAAAAGCCTTACGTGTTCTCAAATAGTGTCAGTCCAAAACTTGGAAAGTTGTCAAATCCACATGAATTTCCTATACCACTGAAGAACCACTTAAAACAGCTCCAGCAGAAACTTATGCTCAGGTACTTGCCCAGTTGTTGGACTTGCTTCCTATAGTCAAAGATAATAATATCACTTAGAAATACAAAAACAAAAGAAAATAGCAGCAAACATAACATGTGCATGACATTAAATCATCATAAAAGGTGTTTCCACATTCCATGGTTACACCAAGAAATGATGACCAGACAGGCTCAGTGACAAGTGCATCTCTGGCATGTAATCATCAAAGCAGTATTAAAATCATAATTGTAACATAAGTGGTGCTTCTCAGTGGACAGAAGTTAACATGATATCTGATGCGTACCCTGCAAGTTCTGCTCCACTTATTGTGTGGAAGCTGTTAATTAACATTGCTGTTGCTGTCCCACTGGGATATGTAAGCTTATAGTCCATGATCATAACCTGAGATTTCATGAATGGAGATCAGGCACTAAATTGCCAATCAGGGCTGCCAATAGCAATGCTAAGAGGAAATTAAGTCTACAGTAGATTCCCACGATTAGCAAGTTACACACCTACCTATATAAAGATTAACATGTTATAACCAAAGTTATTACTCTCTCTAACCCCACTCTTCATTCGCATTCTCATTTTAAATTATTAAATATCAACTAATAATAATGTAACAGCTTTTGAAAAGTTAAAAGCAATCAATTGCAGACATTATATGAAATGGAGGAAGCATTACAAGCACAAGAAAAATAATTATTTATCATCAAATAAGCATTCTTGCAGAAGACCAATATTTGGCAACAAAACTGCATATACGAAAGTTGATATAATGAACAAAAGCCATATCAATGGTTGAAAAAAAAAAATTCTCCAAAAGTCCAACAAATAACAATTATAACTAGCTTAAAAACACATACTTTGTGCCAAAAATAAATTTGATCCTCTGAGTTCAAAGTATAAATATTCTTATTTTTTCAGTCATTCTCACACTAGTATTTACCATTCTCTCACCTTTAAATACAATTTTTCTATTGAAATAAGAACACGAAAAGTTGATCAACTTTCTATTTTCCTTTTTATTTGTAGTACTAATACTAATGACCAGTGATCACATAAATTTACCTTCCGAAGTGGGACAAGACTGAAAAGCCCAAGGAAACTGACAACAAAAGTGAAACCTATCATCCAAAGCAAGCCTGGATTTATAACATCTTCAGCCCTATTGCCCGGGTAATCTGGGCCAATAAGCTGGTATGTTCTCTCATCCATGGCAATCAAGGATGATCCAAACCCCCCTGCCAAAGACGTTATAATCATCACATCAGAGAGATATATGGATAGACAAAATTAGCACGCCCTCTTTATAAAGAGTATCTTATAATCAATAAGTTTCAAATTAAACCAGTTTACATCGTAAGAGAAATGGAATAGAACACCAACACAGATAGAAACTTCTGGAGTTATGATGTATAATGAATTTATTAAATCTGGTTACACTACAACTGATTGGCTGCCCATATTAAAAAGGTTTCAATCAAAGATGACCAGAGACGATGAGCAAGAATGAACTACTAGGCAGAAAACCAGTCTCCCCACTAACAAACACGTACCCATAAATGTGTAGGTGTAGGAGAAAGATCAAGAGATGAGAGGAAGTAAAATGGATGCTACGTCCATTTGATGTTCCCTTGTTAGTTTACATCTAGCTTTTTATTAATGTTGAATCAGACAATTTGTTTGTGAGTTTTTGGAGCTTTGTAGGGTTCGGTGAATTTATCACGAATCCAAAGTCTGTAACGAGACCTTAGTCACCTGGTCAGATCCGGTCGTATATGATGGCAGTAACGTAAAATTGATTTAGTTAGCAAAAATTAATATGGAAATGGAGAGGAGTACTTATCATGAATGCGAAATTCTTCCCCCTACCGTCTTTAGACTAATCGAAGCGGGCGTCATATTTTCCACTGTCTTTTGACCCAAGGGGGAAGATTCTTATTCCAACCATATTCTGTAGTTCAGTCGTCATCAAAACATTATAATACTGATATCAAGCATTGAATCTTATCCTACATCTCTCCCAACTCCCCAACATCCTTCGTTTCTTTCGTCACATCACATTCTCAGGAGGCATGGTGGGGTGAGGGGTTTACTCTTTGCTCTAGTAGCTAAGCTAAGGATACTGGTGTCTAAAAACACAAGGGAAAAGGAGCTCTAAAACAGCAGATAGACGTGGGAATATGAGGTAAATTCAGTGAAAATATAAGTGGATCGAGGGGCAACAGGAAAATCCAGAAAGCACAAGAGCTCGCAATTTTAAGCTAAACGAAGGAGGAGTGAGTTACCGCTGAAAGCGAGGCCATAGCAAGCGACAACACAAGTCTGAATGACGGTGTTCTCCTGTCTGGTAAAGGGCTCGGTGAAGAATCCCAACCTGGACATGAAGGTAGTCCAGGTCTTGACGAAGAAGAAGCCAAGCAACCCAGCAGCAACATTCAGCGAAGGAATGATCCCAACAGTAAGATTGAGCTTGTGGGTGATGATGCAGAAAAGGCTCCCCAGAACCGCACTCACCAACAGCCCTCTGACGGTGATCTGTTCCTTCCATTCCGGAACTTGCTCGAATTCCGAGGACGGGGCCTTCCGATCGTCCTGAAGCAAACGCTCCGAAATATCTACGGAAGAGCTCTCAGTCCCCATGAAGTCGACAAAGGATGGTTTATTTTTCCTTGAATTCGGGATTCTGAATTCTGGATTCTGGATTCAATCAGAGTGGGATAAGATCCGTGCCCGTCGAGAATCTATTATAGGAATAACTGCGTAATGCGATGGGCGTTGATGGTAATTGATTCTGACACGGATGAATCCAATAACGTGGAATAGTTGGTAATGATTCCGTCTTTCCACGAAAGGCGTTAACTTCTTCACCAGGGATTGCATTTCCGAAAAAATCAGTCTTCACAATTAATTTTTTTAATATTAATTAGTATGTGTTGTTTTTATTATTGTTAAGCCAAAAAAAATATATATATATATTACCAATGAGAATTGTTAATAGGTATAATATTAAAAATTACTTAAATTTTAAGAAAAATTTAATGACTTTTACTATTTTTATTTTTATTGATTTGTAAGAATTGTAAATAAGAATCAAAGGAGTAATTACTTCTTTTAATATAATTTTTTATCTAGGCAATTCGAACTCCTCATCTTATTTGAAGGATACCAAATCCACTTTCTTTCGCAAGACCCCAACCTCATTTCTTAACCTAATCACCACTAGTGTTTATCCCTCTAAATTTTAATTCACATCAGTCAAGAGTAGATTAGAGTGTAAGTAATGGGCAAGGAAAAATGTGAGGGTGAGATTCAGATGATATTGAGGGACAGAAAGAAGTCAAGAACCGTTGTTTCCATATAGGCCTCATCGACCCTATTGTTTCCATGAAGCCCACCACTCCATGGTTTATGATATGCATGAGTTATGACTGATAATTGGAGACAAGTACAAATAATCCCAGATCTTGAGTGCTACAATGAATATGTTGAGACACTTCTTTCCTCCATATCTACATATTGCTGATTTATACGCCTCAAAGTAGAGCAATACTATTGCATCTGAACCTATCATGACATGAACAATTTCAGCAAAAGGACATGCCATGGAAATGATGCATAATTCTATAAGGAAAAATATGAGCTCTTCATTAAGTTTTGTAAAGTGATCTCGAAGACATTAGCTCTTTAAAAACCCACCACCCCCTAAAAACAAACGGAAAGCGGAAAAAACGCACACAAGAAAATCTCCATGTATGCAGAAACAGACTCGTTAATCACAAAGAAAAAAGGAAAAGGAGGGGGGCTAAAGATACTGCAGAAATAAATGTAAGGGTTTCGTTTTCTTTTCTTTCATACAGATAGCCTCAGCATTATTTTTACACCCTTTTTTTGCTCGAAACTTAGAGTTTGTTGAATGCACAAAGTACAAAGTCACTTCAGCAAGTACAGTAGAATTTCAAAAGAGATCTTAGTTAAGAATTTACCGAAACACCAGCAGGGGGGTCACGATAACCAGTAAGAAGGGAAAATAGATTATAAGATATTTTGAATACAAATAGAAAATAGAAAATTCTTAATGACATTACTGGTAGGAAAGCACATTACTTTTGTTAAGAGACTAAGATCGGGAGGATAAGCCCCGCCATTAGCAAACCTAGCAGCTGGTTCATTTGCGTATGGTTGAGGAAAGCGATCACTAAGTTTACCAGGGCGTGTAAACATCTCACCCTCATCATTAGGGCCATCAACCACTTCAATCTCAGCTGCCAAAGCCTTTACCTCTTCTTCTGTATAAGCAACACCAACCAAATCACGGTATGATACCAAAGACATAGAATGGCAGGAAGCACAGACTTGTGTATAAACTTGATGACCACGACGAATCCTGCCCATGAGAAATTAGTTTGAGGAACTAAGAACTGTAGCATATGATAGGAGCTTTTTTTTTCAGCAGGTGAGCTAATGACAAGTGATACTTAACCCCAACAGTGAACCATGCAAGACAGCATCAAAGATATGGGGACATCAAACCAAGAGGGTTGACCAAAGGCTGGGAAAGATGAGAACAATGCCCACTAAACCCAAAAGGGGGAAAAAAGAATTTGACAAGCAGCTACTATGTGATGAATGAGGATAAGGTGGGTCAAAGGGTGGAAGGCTCAATATCAGCATTGACAATTGAGGGAACAGGGCCCATTAGGAAAAGCATAAGAATCAAGAAGAAGTCGTGGAAGCTTAGAGAAATGGGTGAATGAGAAGTATAAATAAGGACAAAAGGGTTGTTAGAGGGTGTGCAATGATTGGGAATATTTCTTCTTACCTCTGTGGTCCCCTCTACCTTTCTGCTATTCTGTTACTCTTCTTTCCTTTCTGAGTTATTCTATTTTCTACTATTTCAGTGTATTACAGATATCGTCACTGTAAAAGCTGATTCGTATCTAATATCAATCGCAGTTATATTTCCTTATTTCGATTGTCTGTGTAGTCATAACATTTGGTGCTTTCATTGAGAGTGCTTAATGGCCGAAAACACACGTCTCAAAGAACTACAGTCAGAGCAGAAACGGGTGAGCGATTTCATGGAAGCAAAGCAGCTGCGGACTAATCATTTCATGGAGGGAGCAGAGACTCGATTTGTTCGATTGGAGAGCTTCATGGAGGTTGTGTTACTGAAGTTGGACCAGATAGATAAGAAGACGGAGAGCACTAACTCGGGAAACAAGACAGATCCACCGTCGGCAACATCCAGCATGCAACTAGGTTCATACTTCACTCCGGCGAACCGTCAAGTGAAACTTGATTTTCCTTGTTTCGATGGGACGAATGCTCTGCAATGGATTTTTAAGTCTGAACAGTATTTTAAATACTTCGAAGTTTCCAACGCCCAACGCCTCGTAATTGCCTCTGTTCATCTAGACGGAGATGTGGTGCCATGGTTCCAGATGTTGGAAAGGGCTAACAGGATTCCTCATTGGAATGTGTTAGTTCAAGCCATAGAAGATCAATATGGTCCTTCAAAGTTCGACTGCGCAAGGTCTCAACTCTTCAAGCTGGTGCAACAGGGTAAACTCGAAGAGTATAACACGCAGATCACGACCCTAGCTAAGCAAACCACAGAGATCCCTGAACTGGCCTTACTTGACTGTTATGTGGGAGGATTAAAACCTGATTTGCGGCGAGATGTGTTGGTCCAGAAACCCAATACGGTATTGCAAGCCATGACATTGGCAAAACTGTTTGCAGAGGCCCTAGAATGGGGCAAAATGCCAAAAACACACGAGTTTAGCAACTTCAGCGGGTCCAATGCAACGAGCAAGGGATACTCGTACTCAACACCAAGCTCTAGTGGGACGTCTCCTATGGTCAGCGGTGGTGGCAAAACGAATTTGCCTCCGTTACTACCAACGCCGACACGGCTACCACTGAAACGTATGACACCGGCGGAAATGCAGATACGACGAGAGAAGGGGTTGTGCTATACCTGTGATGAAAAGTTCTCTCCCACTCATCGTTGTACAAAGAGACAACTGATGATGATGATAGAGGACGATGAACCTGATGAAGTTGTCGAACCGGAGCCAGAAACAGAAAGTCCCATGGTCGATGATACCATGCATCATTTATCGGTTCTTGCTGCTAAAGGGACTCATAGTGCTGCCACGATACGTTTCTCAGGCTCTATCATGGGCACCGACATGCAAATCCTGCTTGATGGTGGAAGCTCGGATAATTTCTTGCACCCACGAATAGTGGAGCATTTGAGCTTGACTGTAGAATACACCAAGGAAGTAAGGATTCTAGGGGGAACTAGGCAAATTTTGCGCACCAATTAGCAGGTAAGTAGTATCCTTGTTCAGATCTGTGGGTATACACTATTGTTAACTATGTTAGTTTTACCTACAGATGCAGTAGATATGGTAATCGGAGCTGGGTGGTTAGAGACATTGGGTCCTCACGTGGTGGATCATAGTACTTCTACTATTAAGTTCCTCAAAAATGGCCAGTGGGTGACGCTAAGGGGTTTCAGGGGAAATACTACTACACAGGCCCAGTATCACCACTTAACAAGGCTATGTCAGACTGAGACGTGGGCGGCACTGTTCTTCATGGAGCCAGTCAGACCAGTAGGTACCACGGTGGATGACACACCAGATGATTTTGCTCAATTGCTCAATCTTTTTGCCTCTAATTTTGAGACACCGCAAGGATTACCTCCTATCCGAGAACATGAGCATGCTATTGAGCTCCTACCTAATTCAGCATCGGTTAAGGTCCGGCCATACCGTTAACCTGTGAGTCAAAAAACGGAAATAGAGCGTATAGTTGATGAGTTATTGAGGGATGGCTTGATACAACCAAGAATCAGTCCTTTCTTTGCTCCAGTTATCCTTGTGAAGAAAAAAGATGGGACATGGCGATTTTGTGTAGATTATCGCGCGCTCAATGCAATCACCGTCAAAGATGCTTTCCCTATGCCTACGGTGGACAGGCTGCTAGATGAGTTATATGGTTCGAAGTTTTATTCAAAACTAGATCTACGTGCCGACTATCACCAAATTTTGATGAAAAATTCTGACCAAGAGAAAACGGCATTCAAAACGCATCACGGAGCATATGAGTGGCTTGTTATGCCGTTTGGTCTCACAAATGCTCTGGCCACATTTCAGGCGCTTATGAACTCAGTTTTCTGGCCATTCCTCCGTAAATTTGTCCTTATCTTCTTTGACGATATACTCATTTACAGTCCAACGTGGGCGGCACACATGGAACACGTTCGACTAGTGTTGATGAAGCTTCACGAGCAACGTTTATTTGCAAAGCAATCAAAATGTGCTTTCGGTCAAACACCGATAGAGTACTTGGGCCATATTGTGTCCGAAAGGGGAGTTGAGATGGATTCATCCAAGATCATGGCTATTCAGCGCTGGCCCATTCCTCACAATGGCACACAGTTGAAGGAATTTCTTGGGCTCAGTGGGTACTATCGAAAGTTCATCTGTGGCTACGCCCAAATTGCAGGCCCATTAACTCAATTGCTGGCTAAAAATGCTTTCAAATGGATCGAGCAGGCACAGCAAGCTTTCGATGCTCTCAAGCTGGCAATTACGCAAGCTCTGGTACTGGTTCTACCTAATTTCCAGTTGCCGTTTATCCTAGAAACAGACGCCTCCGGCGTGGGAATTGGCGCTGTCTTGAGTCAAGAGGGACATCCAATTGCGTTCTTCTCTAAGAAACTCTCACCGAGGATGCAAGCTCAGTCTGTTTATGTCCGCGAGCTCACTGCGATTACGGAAGCTGTATCCAAGTTCCGTCATTATTTATTTGGGCACTATTTCATCATCCGCACCGATCATGCCAGTCTTAAACATTTGGAAAATTAGATTATACAAACTCCAGAGCAAGAAGCTTGCTTACCTAAACTGCTAGGGTATCGTTTCAGTATTGAGTACAAACCAGGGAGGCACAATCAGGCGACCGACGCACTGTCTCGTCTCTTTGGAATGGCGGTGTCTGCTATACAAACATCTTTTATTGACCACGTGTATGAAAGGGTCCGTGCATCTCCTGCAATTCAGAGTATGAAGCAACGACTCACCACCGAGCCACCTACCACAGGGGATTATCAGCTTAACCATGGGGATTTATATTGGCACCATAGGTTAGTCATTCCTTATGAGGACAAAGACCTTATTAATTCTATCCTCGTTGAATTCCATTCTTCGAAAATTGGTGGCCACGCTGGATACCTAAGGACTTTCTATCGAATTTCCCATCTATTTTATTGGCCTAGGATGCGTTCTGATATACATATTTTTATTCGGCATTGTATAATGTGTCAACAAGCTAAGATTTCCCATTTGCATCCTGCGGGTTTATTAGAACCATTGCCCATTGCCACACAAATTTGGGAGGATATTGCTATGGATTTCATTACGGGTCTTCCTCTGGTTAATGGGAATTCAGTTATTTTTGTGATTGTGGATAACTTGTCTAAGTATGGTCATTTCATTCCATTGTCTGCCAATTTTACAAGCCAGAAAGTTGCTAAAGTTTTTGTTAACAACATAGTTAAACTCCATGGAATTCCCCGTACCATAGTTTAGGGACAAGGCGTTTACTAGTGGATTTTGGAAACAACTAATGAAACTCCAGGGTTCACAGCTGTGTTATACCTCAACATATCATCCCCAATCAGATGGGCAAACTGAAGCACTTAACAAGTGTCTAGAGTTATATTTGCGCTGTTTTGTTTCTGATCATCCCAGACAGTGGTTAACTTATCTTCCTTGGGTAGAGTATTGGTACAATACCTCTTTTCAAACCACCATTGGAATGGTTCCATTCAAGGTGGTCTGTGGTCGGGATGCTCCTCCTATACTACGTCATTCATCTGTTGATGACACTCCATTTGATGTTCATAAGCAATTATGCCAGCGTGATGAACTGTTATCGACCCTCAAGGTTAATATTCAAAAGGCCCAGGCTCCTATGAAAGCATATACAGATAAGAAGCATAGTGATATCGAGTTTCAGGAGGGTGATTTTGTGTGGGTTAAGCTACAACCATATAGGCAACACTTTGTGGAGTTGCGAAAATATCAGAAACTTGCACTACGGTACTTTGGTCCATTCAAAATTCTTGAGCGAATTGGTAGAGTGGCTTATAGGCTGGAATTACCAGATTATGCAAAAATACACCCAGTATTTCATATCTCATTACTTAAACAGTTTGTTGGTCTTCACTTACCAGCTCCTGTGGTTCCATTGCCTTTAATTTCGGTTCCAGAGGGTCCGATCATCACTCCATCCAAAGTTATGGATTCCCGTGTTATACAAAATGGTGATCAGTGGATTACACAACTGTTAGTCCAATGGGATGGTATAACTGATACTACCTGGGAGAATGCCGAGACATTATCTTCCACATATCCTGATTTTGACCTTGAGGTCAAGGTCTCGACGGATAGGGGGTAATGTGATGAATGAGGATAAGGTGGGTCAAAGGGTGGAAGGCCCAATATCAACATTGACAATTGAGGGAACAGGGCCCATTAGGAAAAGCAGAAGAATCAAGAAGAAGTCGTGGAAGCTTAGAGAAATGGGTGAATGAGAAGTATAAATAAGGTTAAAAGGGTTGTTAGAGGGTGTGCAATGATTGGGAATATTTCTTCTTACCTCTGTGGTCCCCTCTACCTTTCTGCTATTCTGTTACTCTTCTTTCCTTTCTGAGTTATTCTATATTCTACTATTTTAGTGTATTACAGATATCGTCATCGTAAAAGCTGATTCGTATCTAATACCAATCGCAGTTATATTTCCTTATTTCGATTGTCTGTGTAGTCATAACATACTACAACCAACTATAGTGATGGATGATAAAAAAGAAGAGCACTGCACAAAGTAGAAACCAACCATGAGCACATGGCACCGTAAATCTTGTTTTGTTGGAACAAAATATTTGAAAACTCATCAAAAGCTTACCGAGATCTTCCCACTATACCAGTCTGCTTGACTGTGTAAAATACAATGACTGCATGCATTTATTGAGAGATAACTGGAATAAAGCTCACCGCCTTATCAACAGGGAAATATAGCAACTGGAACATGGACAATTATATCTCGTATATCCTAAACCTCCTCCTTTCCATATAGATAATTAGAAGATGGAGCAGAAATAATGAACTGAATCTAGCTAGTGAGTTAAAATCGTAGGATTTTTAATAGTGAGTCAGTTGTTCTATAGATTCCAAAGAGTCTAAAAAGCTTTATGTCTTCACAATTGTGCAAATCAACAGAGCACTGTCTTTTCCCTTGTTAACCCCCCTCTTTATCTGAAACTAAAAGCGTCCCTTTGAGGTCTGCATAGGCTAAAGGAACCTAAAAAAGTTGTTCCCAAAGCACAAAAATAGCATGAGAGAAAGCAGCAAAGCTTACAGTAGATTGAGACTGGAGTTTCCTCCTCAATAACTGTTGAACAACAGTAACACCTCCAGCCATCTCAGTCTCAGTTTGCACTGCATAATTATTCACAAACAGTAGACACATTATTATAAATGAGTGAATAATAAATCCATTTATCCAATAACCAGAGATAAAGTAATCTAAATAAGCGTAAGGACAATGACATGGGCAGTGACCAATTAAGCATGGATAACAAATATAAGTACGTAAATGCTGTTCATCAGATGTTATGTGCACTGATCACAAAAATAAATAAACCTTGCAATGAAGATTTCCATGACAGGTGCTAGGAGCCCGGGAGATTCATGAATGTAGGATTATGGCTAGACAATGTAAGAAACAAAAATTGCTCTGAATATTCAAGCATAGTTACTAAATAACAGATATAAAGCAAATAAGTAGTACAAAACTCCTGAGAGCCTGCAATTTTAATTGCCAGGATTATATGCTCTTTGAAAATTTAATCTCAAATTATCAACAGACAGAACTTAGAAAACAGGAGCTGCAAAGCAATGAACCTTTTATGTAGTGCAATCTAACTTGTTAAGACCAGTGATAGAGTCATATGTCCAGAATCCGGAAATAAAAAAGTTAAAACGACAGACCATAAAACTGAAGGATCAAATGTGTTATGGAATAAATATTATGCCCATATATGGCCCAACAAGGAGCATATTGCATATCAGGATCTGCCTATCATAAAGGAGGATCCAATCATATCAATGCGGATCAATCATATTAATGAGGATCTGCCTATCATAAAGGAGGATCCAATCATATCAATGCGGGTCAATCATATTAATGAGGGTCAACCATATTAATGAGGATCAATCATATTAATGAGGATCAATCATATTAATGAGGCCGATACAATTCCACCTAAGGTACACTCTATAAATAGGAGTTAAACCCTAAAGGTACGGATCATCTTCTAAGCTCTCTCTCAATTGCATATACTGCACACAGAGCACACACACCACCCCATTGGCTAAACGCCTCCCGTGTAATCGAACTACGTGGACTTTGATCCCTCTTCAGGGTACGTAGGCCCTAGGAATCGCTCCTAGGTCAAGTCCTAGTGCTTTGTGATCTCCAATCCTCTTGGGTATCCAATCCATGGATGCTTGGGGGAGAGCTATTTGATCCTACATCCACATCCTAGCCCACCTAGGGTTATGGTTTATGTTCTATGACTGAACATTGGCGCCGTCCGTGGGGAGTCGGTAAATTTCTGATTCCCATGACCAAAGATGGTCACTACAAAAAGTAATTTGATGCCTTTGCGGGAGCTGTTGCGAGAAAATCCGGTCCGAAGATTGAAAAGATCAACTGCAGAAAACACTTCAAGCTTTGTAATGGCAAGAGTGTAATTATGCAAACATGCGGGAGATCGTTCGATTCCGATAATGAAGGATCCGCCTCCATCGTTCTCCTATGGCTCCGTCTACGTGTTTCAGGGGATACCTGGTTATGATCAACCAGAAACTGAAGGCTGAAGACGTTTATGGGATGTGTCGTGAAGAACCAGAGGCCTGGGGCTGCACTTCATTAAGCAGAGAAAACTGGTCTTCCTCTCTGGCTGATTTCAAAAAGCCTTGGGTCATGTTCAAATCAGAGATACGCCAAGATGGGTCATGTTTAGACTCTTTCGATGGATTCAACGCCGAGATACAATGTCGGTGTTAGGATGTCCAGGTGTCTTAGGATCCGATGCCGAGATTTCCGAAACCTCCAGATTTGAGTAATTACTTGCTGTTTGAGGTGGTTCAATGCTGAGATGACGTGTCAAGTTAGGTCGTGTCTTCTTGTATCTCAGGCAAGAAGCTGCATGGCATGTTTTTAAAAGACATGCTGCGAGATATCATATCGACGAAGCCGAGATAGCTTACGCTGGTATAAAAACGGAGCGAAATCCTGTGCCCGAACCGAGATAACTAAGACGGTGTGCGAAGGAGCTGAGATCGCAGCATTGAGATAAAACTTCGGTGAAGCCTATGAGGAACTCGCGAGAAGAGTCTGGCTATCCGAGATAAAATTTGGTATGCCGAGATATGTGAATTTGGCAAAACTTAGTCTGGCAATCCGAGTTGGAGTATGGTGGGACGAGAAATGCATAGTGCCCGAGACTGTGGGTATGCCGAGATGTAACATGCCAAGCATCATGCTCTAGTCGTGGTTCTGGCAAGCAGACTGCTAAGATTTGTTAAATGCGCTAAACTGCAAAGCCCTGGTGCATGGGTACGTCGATGTTGGGATTATGTGTGTGCCGAGGTGCATGGAGGGTATTGGGCACTATTCGGGATGCACACGATGCCGGGATACACACAGTGCCATATTTCTGACATGCCAAGGTGCGTATGTCGGAGAAAGGTGGCGAGCTAATAGCTTGGTAATATCTGCTACTATCAAAGCTCGCATGTACGAAGCTATCACTGGGCATTTCGGTCTGTATCTGCATAATTTGTACGGGTGTAACTGCTGTGAAAGATTATCTCGGGAGGGTTCCTCTCAGAAAATTTTGTGAAGCGTCTTGAGTTCAATTCCTGCTCTCGGCGTTTTGAGTGTAAGATCAATATCTCTACTAAAGTCTATTGATTTCGCCAAATATAAGATGCAGATAGGGATATGGGGGAACATCGGATAGGTATAATCAAGTCTACTTGCCTGCGCAATCGAAATTCTTCCATGCATTTTGGATGCCAATTCCACTTTCTGGGAGTTTGAGGCGATATCGAAGAATGCATAGGAATGTTGAATTGAAGGCCATCAACAGCTGGGCAAGGCAAATTCTTCAGGGTTTATGCTACTCGCACAGCCACAATCCTCCTATCATCCATAGAGATTTGAAATGTGAAAATATTTTGATTAATGGTAATACTGGAGAAGTCAAGATTGGAGATCTTGGATTGGCAGCTATCCTACAGCAACCTGTTGCACACTGTTAGTGGGACGCCAGAATTCATGGCCCCTGAGCTTTATGATGAAGAGTACAATGAATTTGTTGACATATATTCTTCCGGTATGTGCATGTTAGAAATGATAACCTGTGAGTACCCATACAGCGAATGCAAAAATCAGGCACATATATACAAGAAAGTTAACAATGGAATAAAGCCTGCCGATCTAGGTAAAGTGAATGATCCCCAAGTGAGGCCATTCATAGAGAAATGTTTAGTTTCGGCATCTATGAGATTGCCCGCATCTGAGCTATTGAAGGATCCACTTCTTTCGACTGAGCCACGTCCTACGGAGATAGACCAAACTGTCAAGGATGTTTTGCCTGGCTCCTGTTTGAAAGTTATTGATGAAACTCCTCAAATCCAACGTTGACCTAAAAGGCACTCATTCCATCAGAAGAGTATTTCGAAGAATTTGAAGTCCTGGTTGAAATCGTATTCTGCTCAATCATTTCCTACTCTCTCTTCCAAGCGTTTTTGCACGTTGTTAAGACGCCATCTACGTTTTTAGTTCTGTCTTGCTATTCTTTGTCAAGTGTTAAAGAAAGTTCGAACTGGGAGAGCGTTAAAAGAAATGGAGGTTGATGGTGTACGTTCCGGAAGTTGAGGGTTTCACTCCTGATTGTGCAATTCTCAGTCACTTTCTTAAGGGCGTTAGAAGAGCGGATGAAAGGCAAGAAAAGAAGGGGTAGGCCGAGATGGGCATGGTACCGAGGTTTGGAGCTGCCGAGGTTGAAAGCCTGAAGACCGAGATTACTTCCCCCGGTTCTGCATTCTTTAATGTCGGGCAACCAAGATTCTGAAGTGTCAAGATGATCTTGAGATATATACCGAAATGGCTAAATATGCCATGTTCGTCCTTGACTGGCGAATGCTACATAGACATGTGGCCGGCATAATTTATGGGACTTAGCAGGGTCGGCCAGGTAAAAATGGAACGCTGGGTTCATAGGGTTTTTTTTTTCCTCAGTCCACGCGTCATGCTTAAATTCCATTTATTTCCCAAGAGATCCTGCTTCATCGTCAATGGCTTGTACACTGCAACGCGTGGCAAACACCGTCGTAGGAGGATACTTTATGAGGAGATCTGGTGATGGTTATTTCATCTAGCTGCCATTATTGCGCTCTATGGCGTTGAATCTATTTATTGAGCTCTCACCATGAGCACAATATGAGCAGCGTTTTTGAAGGGTGTATACTGAGGTAACTTCCCCAAAATGATGATGTGCCGAAGATGTAGGTATGCCGACATGCTGCTTCTTCTGGGCAAGGAGAGTAAAGACTCAGACAGCCAGGAATTTTCTTTCCGTTAAGATTACTGTCCGAGATGCCTCGTGTATGTGCTTATCCGGGATACAGTGCCGAATTGCTCTGACAAAGAGACAATTCTTGTAAGGGATCCGTGACTGCATAAATCCAAAAAGTTGCAGCCTCAGCCTCCAAGCTGTTTGGCCTCAGATTATTGTATCACTGACTGCATTTAAAGTCTGAAGATTTTGAATCAATTTCCGAATGATCCTTCAAAAATGCAACTTATCTCAAAGTATCTTTATACGGAGATAGTATGATATCCTATCGGAGATGCGCATAACGACAAGCCGAGGTGCATGGTGCCGAGATTAATCAGAGCATGGTAGCAACAGCCCTAAGAATGATTTGAGAAACTTCTTGGGGGATGCCGCATGGTTTGACTCAGACAGCTGTTGGTGTAGATAATACCAAAAGCTCCTCTGATTTGCTGCATAATTCTTTAATTGGCGCTCCAGACTGTGGGTTCACATATTCGGAATTCCACTCAGGAATATCTAAGATTAAAATTAAAGGAGCTCCAATTTCTTCTCCAGATGCAGGAACTTTATTTAAGCCGAGAATCCATGGGCTTATTTCTAGCGAAACTTGTTCGAACTCAATCAGCGTGCCATGTGGCGTTCGCATATTTACATATACTGCCGAGATGCCAAAACGCTGGATGTCCGAGATAGATGCCTGCGTCTACCATTTCAGAGACAGATGGTCCAGAGTTGCTGAGATGCCTCCAATGGTTTCCTGTAGGGAGTTAGTAGCAGACAGAGGCCAGGATCCTCTTCATGAAAGGGATGAGATAGCAGAGGTTGAGATCACGGTGAGTGCCGGCATAATATAGCTGGGATATTTTCACTAGTTTTCTGGTGCGTTTTCCTCGATAGGGATGATGAAGATATTCCCATAATTTCTTATGGAAGTGATGGGAGTAGATTTCTTCTGGTAGGCCCATCTCGTAATGGCCTGTTACTTCGATTGGAGGCATGTGCAACAAGTTATAGGGGTAAAGTCCATGGCCATATAAATGCTCAGTGGGCAATGCTCCATGCGCAACTAGCTCTTCAGGAGTTCTTGGATTATTTGTGGAAATTAACTCTTCATTTGGAGCCGCATGTCGCCTACATCTTCAATGACGTATCTCAATGATCTATGCGCATCAAATTCCAAGTGCTTGATTTCTTGTGAATATAATGCAGTAGAAAAGGCAAGAAGATATCGGCGTACAAATGGCAAGCACTTTTGAACCGGTATGTTGTTCATTGACCTCATGAATATTGCAGTTTCTTTTATATACTTTCTTCTGCCGCACCAAAAAAGAAAACAATGATGGCTACTCCAAAATGTATAGTCATTCAAACAGTATACAATTCTATTATGCCAAAGCAAGTAATTCTAAACCTACTAATATTTCCAATTTCTGGGGGAGTCTCCCCAAATAAAAAGTTTTAGTACAAATATATAGTGGTGTTGGGCCTGAGACACAATTGAAGCTTGCCTTGATAATTCTTAGCTGCTTCAGCTAACTTTTTAAAGTAAAGCTTTCTTAGTGAGGCCCATAAAAGTTTCGAAAGAGGACCCGGTTTAAGCTGAATCTAGTTTAAATCAGGGATCCCGGTAAAGTTTTTGAAGGTGGACCTGATTTGAATTGAATCTAGTTTAAATCAGGAATCCTTGTAAAGTTTTTGAAGGCGGACCCGGTAAAACCAAATCTGGTTAAAATCTGGGATCCGTGTAAATTTGAAGGCGGGTCCGGTTAACTGAATCTAGTTAAAATCCGGGATCCGTGTATCTATAAACATGTATGAATTCTGAGTAAACAAACTCGTTTTCGAAAATCATGTACAAATAAAACATGTAGGAATCCGAGGTACATAAACCCGGTTCCGAAAATCATGTTGAAGGAAAACATGTATGAATTCAGGGTAAACAAACCCGTCTTCGAAAAACATGTACAAATAAAACATGTAGGAGTATGAGGTACATAAACCCGTCTCCAAAAATCATGTCAAAGCTAAACATGTAGAATTCAGGGTAAAGAAACCCGTCTTCGAAAATCATGTCCAGTTTAAACATGTAGAGGGCAGGTTAATGAAACCCGCCTTCCAAAATCATGTCCAATTTAAACATATAGGAATTTGAGGTACATAAACCCGTTTCCGAAAATCATGTGTAGGAATCCGAGGTGCATAAACCCGGTTCCGAAAATCATGTACAAATAAAACATGTAGGAATCCGAGGTACATAAACCCGGTTCCGAAAATCATGTACAAGCTAAACATGTAGAATTCAGGGTAATGAAACCCGTCTTCGAAAATCATGTCCAAGTTAAACATGTAGGAATCCGAGGTGCATAAACCCGGTTCCGAAAATCATGTACAAATAAAACATGTAGGAATCCGAGGTACATAAACCCGGTTCCGAAAATCATGTACAAGCTAAACATGTATGAATTCTGAGTAAACAAACTCGTCTTCGAAAATCATGTCAAGTCTATTTTATACAATTAAATCCGCACCCCTTAATTGGATCCCGGATAAATTGTGGAGTCCGTTCCTACGCCAGAGATGAAGGCGGATCCCGGCTTAACTGAATCTAGTTAACATCCGGGTTCCGTAGAAATAACGGTTAAAACGTGATCCTTCGAGACGTGGTAAAACCATATCTAATGGTTAAAACGTGCACCCTTTGGGACACGGTAAAACCGAGATAAGTTCTGTTAAGGTTTTGCAGGAAACAAAGACAGAAGGCGAACCCAATTTAAACTAAATCTAGTTTAAAATCGAGGATCCCGGTTAAGCACGCACGTAATCCCAACAATGACGAATACCTTGTTCGGATTTGGAAAGTAGCACATCCTAAGTTTAATGCAAACTCGGACAAGTATCCGAAATGAGCGTGTTGAACGATTTGCACAACAGTAAGTATTTTCCATTTATTGTGATTTGCTTACATGTTATTAAATGAAGGAATATAAGCCAGACAATTAGCAGGAAAATTGTTATGAAAGCAAAGTCGGATTCGGGGATCTCGGTAGCGGATCGGTTAATCTCGGCGGCTCGGAGACCTAAACTACCGAGCTTGGGGGCAAGCTGTTATGAAATAAATATTAGGTCCATATATGGCCCAACAAGGAGCATATTGCATATCGGGATCTGCCTATCATAAAGGAGGATCCAATCATATCAATGCGGATCAATCATATTAATGAGGATCCGCCTATCATAAGGAGGATCCAATCATATCAATGCGGGTCAATCATATTAATGAGGGTCAACCATATTAATGAGGATCAATCATATTAATGAGGATCAATCATATTAATGAGGCCGATACAATTCCACCTAAGGTACACTCTATAAATAGGAGTTAAACCCTAAAGGTACGGATCATCTTCTAAGCTCTCTCTCAATTGCATATACGCACACGAGCACACACACCACCCCATTGGCTAAACGCCTCCCGTGTAATCGAACTACGTGGACTTTGATCCCTGGTACGTAGGCCCTAGGAATCGCTCCTAGGTCAAGTCCTAGTGCTTTGTGATCTCCAATCCTCTTGGGTATCCAATCCATGGATGCTTGGGGGAGAGCTATTTGATCCTACATCCACATCCTAGCCCACCTAGGGTTAGGGTTTATGTTCTATGACAGAACAAAATGCTTTTCAAGAATGCATTTCAAAAGGGAAAGGGAATAAACAATAAGGATAACTCATCAGGCCCCAGTAAAGAACAATTGCCACGCAACAAATTGAGCAGGGTTGCTTCTACTCAGGCATTGTAACTAAGAGGAGTAGATCGTGATTTTACTACCATGACATTGTCATTCTCTCTTTATACTTTGCCAGCCACGGCCCGCGTGAGCACTTGCCAGAGATTTTGAGACGACACAAATTATTTTTAATCAAATCAAGCCATATACTAATCACTCTCAATCTATTTCTTTATATAAAAATACTGCAATAAAAATCTAAGTGTATTAATGAACATTTAATTATACTGGCAAAAAAAATTAATGAACATTTAATTATAAATTAATAATGTTAAGTTGTATAATTAAGTTTCATATTCTATCACATATTATATTATTAACATCACGAAAATAAAATATTTGTGACGTCTGTTATGACGTTGAGTGTCAGCCAAAAAGTTATCTAAAATATGAAAGAGTAGACACTGTGCAATGGTTAATGTTGGTGGACCATCTGACATATGGGATGACGGATATAACATTTTTATATGATTTAAAAAACCTATACATTTTTATTTTCATAAATAATTATATAATTGAAGGTAAAAGTTTAGTTAGAAACTTGATATTTGACCTATAACTCATAGGGTCATATTTTCAAATTTTATGACGTTATTGATGGACATCTTGTAAGCATTTTTTGAGCTCAAGCCTCAAATGCATGCTTTGATCCTAATAAACTCTCCATTTCAACTCATCTAAACGCTACTACCTCTTCTCCTTAATTTAAAACATATTTGGAGAATTAATTTTCATCATAAATATAAGACAAAGTTTTCATATTTGACAATATTTTTCTAATTTACCGCTAAAAAATAATCAAGGAAAAAAAGAAATGAGAGGATTAAGAAAGGTGACTGTGGTATTTTAGAAAATACAGTACATACTAATTTCATTAATTTAATCAAATTATGTAAACATATCCTATATTGAAGATCCAACCGAAGGGGTATAAGAAAATAATTACATAGTTAAATGAGGACTGAGGATAGATTGAAGGGGAAAATCACTCTTAACGGAGAAGGACTGAATCGGTGGGACCAGGAAAACCAAGTCATGTTTTCTTCGGAGGCCATGCAGCATTCACACGGTTGCATACGCTATCATCCCCACTGACCCCAAAAATGACGGATCCAGCTGAGGTCCACTGTAGCTTTCCAATCACTGTCATCCTCTTCCGTAATACTGTGTCATTTTTGACGCAAAATGATGTTTGATGCTTTTTTTTTTTTTTTTTAATATTCAAGGTATTAAAATGATACTTCAGGATACTAATTAATACGGGAAAAAGACTTCATAATTTTTAAAAATTATTTTAGGATGTTGAAAAAATATTTCAGGGTATTGATCGATACTAAAAAGATACTTCAAGATATTGGCTGGTACTAAAAAAAATACTTCATAATCTTGAAAAATTATTTTAGGATCTTAAAAATTTGTAAAAATATTTCAGGGTACTGACCGGTACTAAAAAGATACTTCAGGATACTAATTGAGGTTACTTGCAGGTACTAAAAAAATACTTCATGATCTTGAAAAATTATTTTAGAATCTTGAAAATATATTTTTCCAGTTCCTGAAGCACCCATCAATATTTTTTCAGTACCGGTCAGTATCCTGAAGTATCTTTTTAGTACTCTGAATATTTCAAAAAAAAAAAATTGAGAGAGAGGCATCATTTTGCGTCAAAATGACGCAGTATTGTGGAAGAGGATGGCAGTGATTGGGAAGCCGCAGTGTACCTCAGCCGGATCCAAAAATGACCCATAACACCCACATGCTTGTTACTTTTCGTCTGACTCTTTTAAATTCCCTCCGCCTTCCTTGTCCTTACTTCCTTGATTATTTTAATGGAAATCAAATACTATCATATGCATATGCTCCCTTTCTCTTTATTATAAATACCCAATTAACAATTCTTACAAGTCAATAAAAACAGTTAAAGTCAATAAAGTTGTCTTATAATTTAAATAACTTTCAATATTACCCCTACTAATTGCAATAAACTCTAATATTAGATAATTATTACTCTCACCCACTACCCTTATTAATTATGAGCATATATGGAAACAAATAATTAATGTTCATTGGGAATAAGCAAATACTTTATAAAAAGAACTAAATAAACTTGTTAATTGGTGTCTTATAATAAAAATCAGAGGGAGTACCAATGAATAAAAACAATACCACTCTGGTCCTATTTATAAGTCCATTTTAACCAAATCACACATACCAAGGAGAGGTAGGCAGCGTAATGATTATGAGGTAAATTTTCAACTTTACCCTTATTTATGAATGGATACCTTTCAACTCTTTATTCTCTTTCAATTTTTATTGGTACAATAATATGGACAAAATTATCACTATCTCATTTATTTGGTCAAAAGTGACTTATAAATAGGATTAAATTTTTTAGTCAAAATGGACTTATAAATAGAACTAGAGTAGTACAACACAACAATGAGGACCACCTATCTTTCATCATTCTCCACCTCATTTACAAAATGCGAGGGATTATAAGGATTCCAAAATAATTAGACAAGCCATGACCTTTTCTAACTAAAAGATCAGCAATACAGAGTCAGCTTCACTACGCAAAAAATTCACACCAATATTTGAATCCCTGTATATGATGTCTCAGTAGGGATGGTTAGTCATTACTTCCTAGATCCTACTCCTCTATCCAACTCCTCCAGAGTCCGGACGATGTCATATGAACACTCCTTTTAGGGACATCGCCTTTGGTATTTAATTGCCCTAATAGCCCTCGTTCTCCGCAGTTGAAGAGTCAAACCTTGCAGCATATTTGCTAATCAGAAAGGCAAAGAATGTTCCCATTTTCAAAATGGTAGTGACTCCTCCCTAAGATTGCCACCTATTTCCATCCTCCATGAACGATCAACTAGACTTGCTAACTCTCTGAAACGCACACAAGGAAGCCACAAAAGAAAAATTAGGTGTACATTATATATCAAGAGATTGGATAGAGAATACTTTTGTTAAAAATGAGTGCAACCTGCCTCACTATAAAGCAAATAAAAATAAAATCTTCTCAACGATTGAGGTCATGAAGAGGTGGTGACATCATGAGCAGTTGATTCTTATGAGTAATAGCGGAGAATGCACCATGCAGTGAAGAACAACTAAGTTTGAATTTGTAGATGTCTAAGTGACATTGACAAACTCATGCAAAAACATACAAAAATTTGAGCAATAATTACAGATAAAGAAATACATAATAAGAAAATAATTAGAGAATCTCCCAAAAGAAACCTTAAATCATGGCTCACAACTAGCACGGACAATTCTTTTTTAAGATGCTTCAAAAGCTTCACAACATCTGCACGTGCTTTCCAATCTGACCAGTAAAGCAGTATTGGACACAGCTTAAAGGAAAGGATAAACATGACCAAAGAGCTAAAATGTGTATTCTTAAAATCTAAGAGAATCATAGACTTTTATTGGGTAAAAAATAGAAATATTGGAAAATCCATGCAAATTCAAAGACAACCAACATAATATAAACAAAAAGGCACAAATTAATTTTCGTACCAAGACCAGCAAGAGGCTCATCTAATATCAACAGGTCAGGAATATGAACCTGAAAATTACATGAGTGAAGGAAAACATAAAATCAATAAGCACTCGGTAGACCTTACCTATAACAACTCCATAAATGTGACTGCATGATGGGAGGCGCCATTCATGTGGAGCAGTATAAATAATTTCTTTATAGTTCCATGTCTTTATCTGGATTACTAAAATTGAAAGTAGATTCTTACCAATTGTATTGCTAAGGCTAGGCGACGTTTGTAACCACCACTAAGGGAGTGAGGATCTTTATCTAAGGAGATCCCGCTTAATCCGACCTATAGTTATGAATACAAGAGCATAATTTATGAAAGTGCAAATGCATTAAAACGCAATATAAAGTCATATATAAATAATGGTCACAAATAATGATATAAATGCTTGTGAAAACGAAATGAAATTGTATTAAGAGTAGAAGAAGACACTAAATTAGAGAGGCATGAGTACCCAGTTAATTGCCCTCTGAAGTCTTAAAGCAAGATGCTCCTTCAATTGATAGTCACCCTTTTGTCTTGGCCACCCAAAAGTGACTTCGTCAAGCACGTTATCAGCCACAAAGTAGCTGGGTTGGAAGTCATGTAAACGAAGGTTAAGCTTAAGAACATTATCAGGCGAAAGTGACTTCATCAAGCACATCATCAACAAAGGTCCACCAATAGCTTTTAAAACAATCTCTAACAAACATAAAGGAAGAGAATAAATATAGAGGATAAGAAATCTTCCACAATATGCTAGAGACAGAGAAACGAACAACTATGTCTATGTTGTATGTCATGCTGGTAAAGTCAAATGATGCTGTTCAAGATTCACAACTCGAGAATGAACACCTTAAAATACAGAGTAACAAAATCTTATGCCATATTCAAGAACTTTATATTTGTACCGCTCAGGAAACTGGAAGACAATGCCAACCCTTTCTGGTACCAATGGCAGGGAAGATTGATTTGGCTTGCCATCACTGTCGTATTTTTGGATGAAAATGGAACCAGAGGTTGGTTTGGTTATTCCTGCCAGAAGCTAAATGAAGGAAAAGGGGGCATGGGGGGAGTGTTAACAGATAACCAGAAAGACAAGTGATTCGAACAGCTAAGAAACCAGATGCATTAAAACAATAAAACCAAAGGATAATCCGACCTGCAGGAGAGTGGTTTTTCCACTTCCACTCTGTCCAAAAATTAGGCCAAAACTGGGGCAATTAACATAAACAGGTTAGAACCTCTTGGGACAGATACAAAATCTTTATTCTAGCTCCAGAAAATGTAACATGTCCAGAATGTAGAAGCCAGCTGTCAGATTCTATTGTAAGAATAGTTCCTCGTGAGGTTATTTTCAGAGATGAGGTAGCTAGTAGCTTATATCATGTTAGATCCAACTGGTCATCTAAAACTCACCCAACCCTCCCCTATCATGAATCTCACCGTCATCTGAAATTACAAGGAATAAATACCTTTTCTCGCGAAGTGAAAAATTAATTGACTTCAAAAGGCTCAACTGAGTCCCCGGGGGCTGATAGCTGACATCTCGGACCTTAAGCAAAATATCACATTGTTATAGTGTAAGTCTCTGCACTTTTTCACAATAATGGCCTTAATCATGCAAATTTTCAGCTAGGTGTAGTTACAAAAGCAGTAAAGTTCGTACATGAAAAATAAACTTCTGCAAGCTAAATGCTGGTAATAGAAAGTCAGATTGACCTCTTAAAATCAATGCAAGCGCAAATTCTCGTCCATAAATTACGACATATGACATTATTTTAAATAACTGCCTAGTTCTTATATTCAAATTCAAATTAGATGCCATAAACAACAATATAGACTACTCAGTCCGTACATCGTTAGTAAGGTGAAAGGACGAAACCCAGCGAACCCAGCCCCAAAAGACCCGGGTATATTTAAAATAAAAATCAGTGTCATTCAGTGCCTTACCCAATGAAGAATGTGCACTTCTGTAGTGGTATTATTAAGCATGAGGTAGTGCAAAACATTCTATAGTAAATTTAGAGCCAGAAACGTAGTCCAGACAGGACATATCATCAGAAGGGACTATTGCTTAAAAACAGGATTTTTGATTTTACATTAGAATCAAAGAATGATCATTAACAAAATGTAAGAATATAGAGGCTGAAAACACATACTTCTAAGCACGAGTAATCACAGGCGAATCTGAGAAATCGAGTTTTTGGAAAGTTTGACCTGTAAGCAACAATGGATCAAACAACGATAATTCGTAAACCAGAACAAAGAGAAATGCCAGTAGGTCAAGAAGTTGAATAACAATACTTGCCTGGAATTGAAGCGCGATGCAGGAGCAGCTGGAAGGGGTGGTTTCAGCACCCGCAGTCCTGTGGGTGAGCTCGCCATATCCAGCACTTCGTTCTGCAGACTCTTCTATGTTATCTCAAATGAAAAATGATCAATCCTGCTTGTTTGTTTCTCCCTGGCAAAACTGCGAAAGCTTCAACGCAGTGTTTGGTATGAAGATGAGAGGGTAATATTCCGCCACCTGACCATTTTGCCTATAAATATTTTAATATTCCCAAATTACCCTCACCACTTCCTGCCCCGCCTGTTCTTTATGAAAGTTCTGACTTTATTTAGTACTCTCTTCCTCTTATCCTTATTATAAAGCACCAACTAATAAATTTATTTAGTTATTTTTATAAAATACTTACTTATTCTCAATGAACATTAATTATTTGTTTTCATGTCTGCCCATAATTAATGAGAGTAAGGGGTGAGAGTAAGAATTAATATAATATTAGAATTTAATACAATTAGTAGGAGTAATATGAGAAGTTACTTAAATTGTAGGGCAACTTTATTGACTTTATCTATTTTTATTGGTTTGTGAGATTTGTTAGTTGGTGTCTTGTAATAAGGACTAGAGGGAATATCACTCACCAATAACTTACTCTCTTAAAATCAACTTCTTGTTAATGGGATCAGCCTTTATTGACCAAGCAAACAATGCAATTTTAGCTTAGAAAGATTTAGATTTTCTTTTAATCTCTTAATTAAAATATAATAAATGTCTAAATATATATAGTTCAGTGCGGGTGTGACAGTAATAGAAATTTGCAGATTAAACTTGATAAAGCGAACCAGAAGTCCGCGATGTTCAAAAAAAAAAAAACCAGAAGTCCGCAAGTTTATTTAGCAATTGTAGATAGTGAACATGAATATGCTCTATTGCCCTTCATACATCATAATCATTTTGAAGAGTGCAGCAAATGTTGCAAAATTATGCGATAATATAATTCTTAATACCTTAGATGCCCCCTCCATGTATCATGAATCAAAGTCAGCTATTTTTCTATACTAATACCGAAACTCGGTCAAACTTTGGCATTTTCCCAGCACTTTCTAGTCGTGGTCGATCGACTCGTGAAGGTTGGGCTCCTGGTCGGAGTATTCACACATATTTTTTTGCTCAGAGTATTCACACATATCACAACCACCAATAAAAGAAAAACCTCTTATGAAACAGAGAAGGAAAAAAAAAGACTAAGATATAAATACAGGCAAATGCCAATCAATTGCTTGGTCCTCAACAACCAATAAATTACAAATAGTGATGACTTAGAAAAGGTCCAAAACACGAGATGGAAAGAAAAACTATTAAATGTCAAATAGTGTGGTGGTAATATGAACGAACGCCATTTTCAAAGAATTTCTGCGTACTTGTTCACTTGCTCAAACGAAGTTTCACAATCCCTTCAAAAATATAAAAGTGGGTTTTGCACTTTGGTGTTTTATAAAAATATAAATGGAAGTCAAATGTCAATATCCAGGACTGAAAAGCAGGGAGAGGAGCAAGAAATTAGGTTACTCCGATCTCCTTCTATGAAATTTATGTCATGAAAATAAAAATCAAAACTATTTAATTATGAATATATACCAAATTTATATTTGATAGATTCGCATATTCGTGGTTCATCCGTACCTAAATTGAAAGAGATGAGTCTGAATTCGGTACTCGGCTTCTTGGTGGAAGTGGGGTCAATATTTGTGGTTGTAACAGCAACAGCACACGTTTTTTCTCATTCCATTTAGTTTTTGTTGATGCTTGTTTAAAAAATACTTGTCGTGTTTCCTGGAATCTTTCGTCGTGTGGGTTGTATAAAAATGAAGGGAGAGTGTGAGGGTAGACATATTATTGCTGGTTGAAGAGCAGAAGAAGAACTGAAACGAATGGGCAACTCAGATAAGACAGTGTTGCTCACTTCCAATGGTGACGAAATTTCCAAGAGTATCGCTTTCCAATTAGCCAAACAGGGTTGCAGGTATCACCTCTCTATCTCTTCTTTTTTTACATGACATGACAGTATTGTTTGGCCCAATTGGAGTTAGCTATCCCAATGACCTTTTTACTTCACACAAACTCTAATTCAAGACCCGTACTTAAGCGGGCAGGGCTCCTGGTGCTCTGCTTCTTCTTCATCATCACTTTCACTGTCTAGAAACTAAAGTCTGAGTGCCGGACTGTGTCTGATCAGGCTGGTTTTGATGGGAGACGAGAGCTGCTTGAGGGGCGTCAGCAACCACATAATGGGTGGCCTGAAGGGCGTTGCGGCGGTGGAGGTGATCGGACTAGACATGGAAGAAGAAAGGGAAGCTGTATTCTGCGAGGCGGTTGATAAAGCATGCAAGATTCTGGGAAATTTGGACGCTTTTGTGAATTGTTATACATACGAAGGTATGCATTCTGGCATGGCATGCACTTTCTGTCTGTTCCACTTTCCAGTCAATGAGGGAATATGTGTGTGTGTTCTGGAAGTGAGAGTTGGGATATGTGATTTGAAACAGGGAAGATGCGAGAACAAGTAGAGGTAGAAGAACAAGAGATGAAGAAAGTAGTGAGGATCAATTACATGGCTGCGTGGTATTTGTTGAAGGCCGTTGGGCAAAAGATGAGGGACTTCAACACAGGAGGAGGCTCCATTATATTCATGACTTCCATCGTTGGTGCAGAGAGGGGCCTTTATCCAGGAGCCGCAACATTTGCTTCCACCATGGCTGCTGCCCAACAGCTGGTCAAGGTGAGTAACACTAACAAACATTTCTTAATCTGGCCCAATTTAATGGGCTTTCCTCGTTGGGCCAGATCTCGTTTCAGGCCCATAGAGAGGGTTATAAACTCCATTACATGAGGTTTGACCTGTTTACTAATGTTGGGGGCAGGCGTCGGCCATGGAGATGGGCAGGCACGGGGTGAGGGTTAATGCCATAGCGCGTGGGGTGCACGTGGAGGATGAGTACCCGAGATCAGTGGGAAGGGAAAGGGCAGAGAAGTTAGTGAAGATGGCGGCGCCCATGGAGAGGTGGCTGGACGTTAAGAAAGACCTGAGTTCCACCGTCATGTATCTCATCTCGCAGGATTCTCGATATATGACGGGAACCACAATTTATGTGGACGGAGCACAATCCTTAACCAGGCCTAGGCTACGTTCCTTCATGTGATCCTTCATCGTTTATTTTTTCCATTCAAATATACACACACTCAGACACCAACTGTCATTTATTGCCGATTGGAATTTAAGTCATTAAATTGATTTAAATTAATAAATGTTTCTAACTTTACATCTATTTTATTGATGTGAATTTTAAGAATTAGTTAAAAATGAGGGTATAATGAGATTATCTTATAATAATAATAAATAAATTAGTTAAATGCAATTAATGCCTTATAATATGGTAGTTAAGTCATGCATACTTCCTATACTCTTTATTGAGGGGATATATATATATATAGGCTTTTTGACCAAAATAATTGTTTTAAAAAAAAATTTACTAAAATAAATCACATTTCAAATTATTTACCAAAGTAATGCAGTTGGTTGCGTTTCTTGACAGGACGAAATAAGATACGTAAGAAACATTGACGTAATTGGGGAAATCTCTAATTAATCACGTGGAGATTGTTAACAGGACACGATGGCGTGGGGATTTGTGAAAAAAACGTGAGGTTTCCTCACGGAACTAAATTACGTGAGGAAACCTCACGCAACTAAGTTGCGTGAGGATTCCTCACGCAATTTCGTTCCCTGCTCCCATCCTTTTTCTCAGAACGTACCTCTAGTTTTCCCGTGAACTCAAATTCTCCCG
Source organism: Acacia pycnantha (assembly GCA_025563575.1). Classification (NCBI taxonomy): domain Eukaryota; kingdom Viridiplantae; phylum Streptophyta; class Magnoliopsida; order Fabales; family Fabaceae; genus Acacia; species Acacia pycnantha. The sequence continues at coordinate 161,872 of JAMWYP010000171.1, read as the reverse complement.
TGAGTAGCTCCTCTAAATTCTATATAGTCACTCGTCTTTGCTTACATCTTTTGCTCTTCACTTTGCTTTCGGCTAAAACTTTGCTTCTCTTCATTCATTCCTAACTCTTCTTCACTTGCTTCTCTTTAGCCCTCATTCATTCCTAACTCTTCTTCACTTTGCTTGTTTATAGCCCTCATCATTCATTGCTAACTCTTTGAAAATTATCTTCATCCACCATTCGAACGAAAAAAATCAATGAAATTCGTTCATTTGTATATTGTAATGGTTCTAAAAAGATAGGTCCAAACGGTTTGAGCTTTGAAGGTGAAAGAAGAGGAATGTATATTGTTCGATGCATGTCTGCTGAAGATTTACATGAAAAGATCCGTCGAAAGTTAAAGTTGCAACCAAATCAGGTAATATCATCGATTGATTGGTAGAGTACTTGTGGAAACCGCAAATATGCGGGTTTTGAGATATCCGATGATGAGGATCTGTATGTTTTTGTACAAACATTCGAGGAAAACCGTACGTCCCAATTTGCTGAGTTATGTGTGGATATTGAGACGTCAGATAATATGGCTCATTCTGGTACACCTCAGCCAACACAATCAACCGTTGCGCATGGAGAAGAAAGTGACTATATGCTAAATGAACTTGACAATGAGGAGGAGGAAGAAGATGAAGACACTTTATTGGATAATGACGATGAACAGAATGATAGTGATGCAGATGATGAATCAAGAGGTAATGATTATATATTTTATTTTTTATTGGTTACCTTGTTTTCGCATAAATTGTATTATGTGTGAGCATGCAGATATTACACCGTTTTGGAATGACATTCCACATTATGAGGCTATACATGAAGATTACCTACATGAGGATATACTTGGATGAAGGTAGGGGTCCGTGGGTAAGAGGAGATGGATTATATCTTAAACAAGAGTTTGGGTCCAAGAGTGATGTGCAAGCCGCAATAAAACATTATTGCATGAAGGAACATCATGAAGCTCATGTGGTTGAGAGTACTACCACCAAGTTGATAATGAAATGTCTCGAATCATGAACAAGGTTGTGGTTGGAGAGTAAGAGCAATTAAACCGAAGAACAACAACGCTTGGGTGGTAACTAAATGGGTTGGAATTCATAGTTGTGTGAGCCAAATTCTCTTCCAAGACCATAGACAACTTGATTTTGAAATTATTGCGAGACCATAATAGGTATGATGCAGAATTTGCTAATTTGTGCATTTATTTGGGTTTATCAGTGCATATAACTAACATTCCTAGTGTACACTTTGTGTGCATCGGTTTTGCAGACATGGTCAAGGAAACACCTTCAGTACCTATGGTTTTGATACAAGAAAGGGTGACTGGAATGTTTGGTTATCATGTTTCTTACAAGAAGGCATGGAAGGAAAAACAAAAAGCAATAGCTAAGATTTACGGTGATTGGGAAGAGTCATATGCGTTCCTGCCAGGATGGTTCGAACACATGTTGAAATTTTCCCCGGGATCTATTTATCATATTCAAGATGGACCGTATATTGTTAATCGGCGGGTCGTTAATGGGTACCGGGTTTTCAACGTACATTTGGACCTTCCGTCAATGTCGCGAGGCGTTCAAATGGTGCAAACCAAGTCATACAGAGTTGACGTACGCATTTATACGGTAAGTATAAGGGGACATTATTGATTGCCACCGCCCAAGACGGAAATAATGAGATCCTGCCGATTGCATTTGCAATTGTTGAAGGTGAGACTAAGGAAGCGTGGGAGTATTTTTTGTCTTCCATACGACTATATGTTACAAATCAGGTTGGTCTATGTCTTATTTCCGACCGTCACAAAAGCATAATATCAGCAGTCGCCAATGGGATGACTGGTTGGCAACCTCCTAATGCGTACCATGTATTTTGCATTCGTCATATTGCCAGCAATTTTAATACCCGCTTCAAAAACCAGGAGCTGAAGAAAACATTAACCAGATTAGGTAATATACTCCAACCGATGTGCAAGGACGTTCATTCTTTCCATCACTACAACCTTATACTTGTTGTGTCTCTCTGTCTTTTACGGGATATGTTCCAAACAATATACACTTCGATGCTGCATATGCCCAGTTTTGCAGTTACAGTCGTGATGTGGCTACATGGATTGAGAGAATTCCATGTGGCCGACCCTGGCCTCCAGCCTCGTCATAAATCGTCTGGTGTGTGTGAGGAACCAAGTCATGTACTTAGAGTTTGGGGAAATTGGCCCCTCCGATGGCTCTGTAGTCTCGATGCGCTCATTTCGCGTGTTCCACAACTGGATGAATCGATCCAGCTTGGCCTCCCAATCCTCAGTGCTCTTACCACGTAAGGTAAGATCATGAGCACCCTTAAGCTGTGCAGCAGGGCTAGGGATGTGTTGTTGCATGCCAAATTGCCGCATGAAGCGATCGGGTTGATGGTACTCATCAATGTGAAAACAAAGTACGGGGGTCACCGCCCTCCACCTGTCCTGTTGGTCAACATCTACACCGACTAAGTCATATCCGGCGTCCCTATATGGCTCCCAGTTCGCCTGTACATGTCAACAAATGTGAATTAGTTTACTCTTTTGGTTTCCAAACGCCAAAGTTATTATACATACATCTTCTCGACCCATCCGGTCAAGATCTACCCGATATACAGCGAGCTGACGTTTCCACAACTTCAGTTCAACATTGTTGAACCTACAATATGTACATGAATAAAATTAGTGAAACGTTCTTCAAATAATAACATAATCGCTCCAATACTCCATACCTGCGTCCGTAATGATCGCCTGCGTCAGTAGGCGGTGGAATGGGAGGTGCAATGGCAGGAAATCTAGACCATGCCCATATTTGCAATAACAACAAACAACCCCCTATGTCTCTAGCGTTCACTGCTGTGGCTGGCATAGCTCGCGAAACAAGATGGCGAGTACACCGACCCCAACTGTATGTAGCAGTCTCTGCAAGGTCACCACCCAGTAATTGTATATATCGGCAAGGGACATCTGAGCTGGACTTATCACACAACAAAAATCCCCCAAAAAGGCGCATCAGGTAAGCACGTGTGTACAGAAGCTGATTTTCAACCGTAGTTGAGTGCTCCTCCCAGCGGCCCCAATGACGGTCAAACCAGCCCATCCCGATGTTTCCGCCATTCACATCCTCTGGGGGTGGAGTCACTCCCATGTATTGCTGCATAATTGCTGCCCAGTTGCCATGCGTCCGACCGGAAACTACTCGACCCTCAGTGGACAATCCTAAAATGCACTCTACATCCTGTAGAGTAATAGTCATCTCACCAACCGGCATATGGAAGGTGTGAGTCTCCTACTCCACCTCTCAACCAAAGCAGTAATAAGGTATTTGTCAATCTGCACCAACATTATCCGTATCATGGACAAACAACTAAAAGTGTATAAGTAATTCAATTACTTAAATAATTTTAAAACATACCGGGAGTTTCTTCATGCGAGACACATGCCAGAAACCTGCACGCATAAGGTGATGCTGAAAATCTGGTGGGAAGAGATCTGGGTTATGGATATCTGCACCAGACCCCTGTGCGGCTCGCCTCACCCTCAACACATTGCAATCTCCAGTGTTCCACACAACTTGTGATCGGTGTGACTCTTGCACCTCCTCTTTAAGAACTCCCCACACTTTGGGGCCGGGCTCAATATTGCGTGGACTCCGGTGATCCATTTGACTAATAAAAATTTTAAATAACAGAACACATTATTAAGTCACTAATTATTATTCTCTAAATAATAAATAACTGAATTCATTGTTTGAGTAATTATTATTCTCAAATTAATCTTAGCTATCTTGGGGTACTATAAATATCAAATATTAAAACATATTTCAAAAAATCGGAATTAATTATTTTACAAAATATGAAATAATTAGTCATTCATCTTAAGGTTTATAATTAACATACAAAATAAATACTTATTCAACTATTTAGTTAATTTACTAATTATTAGTCTTCTATCCTAAGGTTAATAATAAATTTTAATTATTTTAATTCCATAAATTATTGAATATTTTAAATATTTAAAATAATAAATTTGTATATTAAATAATACACAAATTTAAACCATAATTAGTCATTCATCTTAAGGTTTATAATTAACATACAAAATAAATACTTATTCGACTATTTAGTTAATTTACTAATTATTAGTCTTTTATCCTAAGGTTAATAATAAATTTTAAATATTTTAATTCCATAAATTATTGATTTTAATAATTAATTACTCTTACATATTTATTTATTAAGCATCTATCCTACCGTTATATATTTATTAATCCTATTATTAAACCATAATCCAAGCAGAAAAATAAATGTTTAAAAGTTAAATCCTATTATTAAACAATAAACATAACAAAAACATTAAATGTTAATCATCTATCCTACTGTTATACATTTATTAAATATCTATAATAAATTAATGTATCTAATTAAAAGTAAAATCCAATATTTATTAAACAATAAACATAACAAAAAAAATTAAATGTTACTGTTCCAACGTGAAGTGAAGTCTGTGAGAATCAAATTGAGTCTCCTTCTTCTCCTTCTTCACTAGGTCTTAAAATTTCTTAGCTCTCTCAATATTAGGAAATAGGGATGACAATGGGGGACGGAGTAGGGAATGAGGGAGAGAGTGAATGAAAAAAATTAAAGATAGAAGGAAAGTGGGGGAGACAAAGAAGAGGGGCTGTGTTTAAAAATGGAAGACAAGAAGAGAGACCGATGAAGACAAAAATGGAAGAAGGGAAATGGAAGAACGAAGGTCTGCAACAAGAAAATGGAAGAACGAAGAGGGGTGCTAGGGGGTTGAAGACGATTTGGGGGGTCTGCAACAAAAATGGGGGCGTGTCGGTGGAAATAGGGGAGGGGGGCATGTCGCTCGAAAATAATTGGGGGGAGGGGGACTGGCCTGCTGCACGGCAGGCTCTGCTGTGCAGCAGAAGCACGCCACCTTGGCAAGGTGGCGTGCAAAATTGTCACGCCACCAAGGTGGCGTGACAATTTCTTACGCGACTTTGTCGCGTAAGATTTGTTCACGCCACCTTGGTGGCGTGACAATTTTGCACGCAACCCAGGTCACGTGATCCTATCCTACGTGCCTGCCAGCGCCCACTACCAGTCCCGTAAGAGAATTCTACGAAACTTATCTGTTCCGTTAAAAAATCACACGCAATTAGTTACGTAAGACGTAGTTTGAGAAATAGTTTGAAAAGAGGTTTATTTTGGTAAATATTTTTTTAAAAAAAATTATTCTGTTCAAAAACCCTATATATATATATATACACTTCCTCTAATCTTTTTTATTAGGCACCAATTGCAATTTTTCTTGGATCAAGGAAGGGCAGTTAAGTGATTAAATTAATGTTCAATTGATAATTATTTCTACCTTTACCCCTATTTTAACGATGAAGATTTATAAATATTATTTTTCAGATTTTCCATGTGTTTGGATATTCTCTCACTACTCTTTTCTCTCTCCCAATTCCTTTTTTGAAGCACGCAACATCCAGGTATCTGGTGTTAAATTTTTTTGGAGCTCTGTCCCTCAAATGATCCATAGTGGCGCCATTTTTGTGTGTTAAAACTTTACAATATTTGATGACTGAGAAATGAGTAAAATGGATCAAGTGCAATATTTGATCTTCTAGGCACTAGAGATTCATATTTCCTGAGAAGTGAAAAAATGAAGAGGAAGACAGAGAAATGAAAACTTGATGAGGCAGGGAGAAAAACATGTGGAATAGCTCCAAAAATGAAAACTTGATGGGGTAGAGAGATAAATATGTTAAATGGATTGTAAATGCAATAGTCAATAAAAAAAATATATTAAATGTTCAAAGTATAGTAGATGAGAATTTACACCGTTTGAGGAGTTATTCAAAACAAGGTTCTATTAAAAATGAGGGCGTAATAAAAAAAATCAATAAATCAATTATTTAGAGGTAGTTGTTGTCTTAAAATAAGGATAAAAAATTGTTGACATGTGGAGTTGGTGCCTTATGATAAAGTCAAAAGGAAATGCAGTACTCCATCTGGATTTTATTATAAGGCACCAACTAACAATTCTCATAAACCAATAAAAACAATTAAAGTAAAATGTTATCCTACAATTTAAGTAACTTCCAATATTATCCATATTAATTGCACTAAACTCTAATATTATACTACCTCTGGTCCTAATTATAGGAACACTTTTGTAGTGCAAATTGCACTACAAAAGTGTTCCTATAATTAGGACCAGAGGGAGTATTAATTATTACTCTCACCCATTACTCTTATTAATTAGGGGCATATATGGAAAAAATAATAATCAATGGTCCTCAGCTTGGGAACAAGTAAGTGCCTTATAAAAAAGATTCACTATACTTATTAGTTGATGTCTTATAATAAAGATCAAATATATCAGTTGAGAGTACTAGTAATTAATTTGCAAGTGGTTGGTAATTGGTGGTGACATGAAGATATGTCACGCCGAGGTCAAGCTCAAAGGAATAAATGTAGTTTTAGGACCTAAGGGAGGGAATGTGTGCTGAGATGTTGCTGGGCTCCCACAAGTAGTTGAAGATATTTAGAGGATAATAAAAGATAATCCGTTCATTACAGTTGGGGGGAATCAAAGGCGTTACTGGGTATTGGGCACCACGTGTCTCATTTCCCAGCTTGGTGCGTGGCTTCCAACTCCAAATGATTGCTCTCTCTCTCTCTCTCTCTGTCTGTCTGCATATAATTAATATAAGGCCTGACCTGATTTAACAAATGTTGCACAAGATGAGGGAATAATGGATAGCTAATTTTTACCTATTTACAAAATTAGTTAAATTAATTATGTGTAGTATTTCTCTAAAACACTACTATCTCATTTAGTCATTAATCACATTGCACTATTATATTTTGGGCATTTATAAATTATAATGCCTAATACATATTCCAAACACTTATATCAAGAAAGACAAAACACAACGGTTTTCAGAAATAATCGTTATCTAACTCTTTCTTAACCCTTCATAACATTCAGACCTTCAATGTCATAATTAATCATAATCCTTGTAATCTCGTTGAACATTCATAAGTCATAATTTATATCCTTTTGCAAATCCGCTAGACCTCTTAAACTTAATTATTCCCTGTGATTCTTAATACTTTTCTTTATCAGCATTCTCCTTCTCCCTTTCATTATGTTAAAATCCTAGGGAATTTCTCTGCCACCTCCTCCTCCTCAAGGTTTGTTGACGGCGATAAATGACTCAAGTACTAAGGATCCTAACCATGCTACCCACTTCGTCGTAGCCAGTGCTATGCCCCTTCCTCCAATCTATCTATTGCACAAAATGACTAGATGACTAATTCCAAACCGCTTCAATTAGGTAAAATTTTTGTTAAAAGTTGCTACTGATGGTGCTTTTCGAGAATCTCCCACGCTCTCTCTCAGTCTCAATAATGAATTGATTATTTGACTAATTATTATTCTCTATTTAAACTTATCTTATTTATCTTAGGGTACTTTATATATCAAATTGTTAATGTACAAAATATTAAATAATTAGTCATCTATCTTACAGTTTATAATAAATTCACTAATTAATTAATTTACTAATTAGTCTTGTTCCTAAGGTTTATAATAAATTTTAGATATTTTAATTCCCTTAATTATTAATTAAAATTATTTTTTTTTATTTTTTTTTTAAATCACGCCACTAGAGTGGCGTGAATTAATATAATTTACGCCACACCAGTGGTGTGAGAAAGTCCGACGCCACTACCCAGTGGCGTCAGACTTTATGACGTCACTAGTGGCGTCTGTCGATCAACGTGTTTGGCGCATTAGTTTGGTAAATCTTTTCCAAACTGCTTCAATTAGGTACAATTTTTATTAAAAGTTGCTACAATGGTGCTTTTCCCGTCTTATTATCATGAAGAACGTCTAGAAAGTAAATTAAGAGATAGAGGAGGAAACTTACCATAGATGAAACAAGAAATGTCAAATTTTGAAATCTGAAAAATTCACACAAAAGAACATAAATCCTACCCTTCCTTTTCTATTTAAGTGTCTGAAACAGAACATACTTAACACTTAGTTTATTCGAATGAAACCCTCCAACATCATAACTCCTAATACTCCAGTTGTCTTTTCCGGCCGTCGAGAGTAATTTTTAGTCGAGCTCCAGCATAAAAATCCTTCGTCTTACTTCTCAATGACAGTTGCGCTAGTAAATACCTTCACACTTGTCTCAGCAATTGCCAAGCGAGTTGCTTTCACTTGCCCTAACTCGCTTTTTCGTTATTCATGAGCCCTATCTAAATCGCATTCCTTTGATGCTTTATTCTCCTAATTTGATTGAGGTGTCTTTATGAAGTCACGATGCAAAAAAGCATTTAATGTGGCATTAACTTGTTTTTATGAAGTTATGTTTTTTTTTGGAAAAACCATTATTGCTCTAATTTAAGGCTTATTTCCTGATATAGGAAGTTGTCAACCTATTGTTTTGACTAAAAATTCCTACTGTATTGATATTTTTCAAGTAACTTATAGGCATATGATTTCTAAGGAAAATACATCTCCTTTTTTAGAAGTATCCATATATCCGAAAGTTACTTCAAAAGTTCAATAGGTGTGATGAATAAACTAGTTCATGCGTACCAATGAGAGCCATTCATGAACAAGCTCTATGAATAAACTACTTGGATATACTGAGATTCATACTCAAACAAGCTCTAATAAACTAGTTCAAGTAACATATTGAATTAATTGTTGTAAAGTTACGTTTTCTTGGAAATCTCATACTTGCTTAGACTAAAAGTTCCTTTCCTATTTTTCTATTGAGCAAGTGGCACAAAGTCAAAGGCTATAAAATTCAACATTGTGATCCGTCATAAACTTTTCAATACGAGAGTTTCTAAGCTACTTGGTTTCGTCTCTATATATATAATAGAGCAGTACTTCCAACATCGGGTAGCCATGCAATTTAGATGGATCAAAATTTTCTAGCTTTGTGGCTAGAATTAATCACACTCCTAATATATATATAAGTGTTCACCTATACCTCGTGTCTCTTCAACAATTGAGCCTAAAAAAACAAAGGAAAATGGTGAAAAAAGAAATTACCTTATCAAAAAGGGCGTAAAGGTTATGCAAACCCTTGAGTTCAAGGGTTTGCATACCCCCTGCCCTTTTTATAGGGTATATGTTTTTCTTTAAAATGCTTTACTTTCCAAGTGTTAGTTCTTGTAAAGAGACAACGATTGCTTTTGATTCTCCCCACAAAGCCTGAAATGTCTTGATCCATGCCAAATTGCACAGCCACACAATGTTGGAGGTCTTGCTAATCTATTATATATAGAGAGAAGGTCAACTAGCTTAGAAACTCTCACTTGAAGAGTCTTATATTATATACATTAGGTTATTACGTAAAAATCGTCATGTATTATAAATATTCACAGTTCAATCGTTATTTATATATTTATTTTATGATGGTTGTCTACGTGAAGCGCTATTAAGTAGTTTACTAAAAGTTACAGATTCTTATATACAATACATTATGTATGTTACTCAATAAATAATAGTTATAAAATAAAATCATCATGCAAGCATCACTTGTATATTATGACGATTGTTTACGTGTGCCCATTAATTATTATCACATCAATGAGCAGATCATGACCTCACTAAACCTCAATACATGTCATATGTTACATTATAATCGTTATAAAATTTCTGAAATAAATAATAGTTTGGAACCTTAATATGTTTCCGCCTCGAGCTTTTATAGCGCCTACATATATGTCAGTTCAAAACCATAATGTATAGTGATTTACGTAGTAGTATTGATGAAATTCACCTTTTAATTCATGCAATAAACAAGCATGTATTTTAAATTATATACTCCCTCCGTCCTAATTATAGGAGCAATTTAACCGATTTTGGGAGAATTAAGGAGAGGAGTTAAATTAGTTAATTTTACTCATTTTCCTAAAATGTCCTTATATAAATTTAAAATGACACAAGTTGCCCTAATTATAAGTGTTTCTAATTTGCCTTACGTTAGATATCCATGACATATTAGTTTATATATGTATATTAGTTGCTTTTATATAGCCATGTGTATACATATATGTGTGTATACATACAGATCTATCTACATACATAGAGACACACACTCATATATCTACACACACACATACACACACACACACACACACACACACACACACACACACACACACATATATCTACACATATATATATTGACACACATAAACACTACAAATCTACATATATATGTAAACACACATATATATAATGCTCCTAATAATATGTATAAATAGGGGTATTATAGGAAAAAATTGACAAAATTTAAAACTTGCTCTTATAATTAGGACCAAAACCAACTCCAAAATTTGCTCCTATAATTAGGGACGGAGAGAGTATAAGTTTATGAAACAAGATAAATTAATATGCTGGGCCAAGGAGCAAGAATGACCCCGTTAAAAATAACCAAGTAATGTTATATAAGCATATGCAAAAAAGAATGGTGAAAATTTCAACTAGTCCCCTTAGTAACAATTAATTTCAATCAACCTCAAAACTTTTTGAAATTTCACTAAGTCCATGGTCAAAATGAAATTAATTTTTGTGGGTGAAAAGACAATGATACCTTTATTTTATTTGTCTTGTAAATAGCCAAAATATTTTTAACTCCTTAGATTTTTTTGAATCCATTTATTTGTCTTGGAAATATCTATATATATTTTCTTATAAATGCTCATATTTGTCTTGTAAATGGCCAAAATGTTTTTAACAATGAATGTTCTTTTAAATATATTTATTTATCTTATAAATGTCCATATTTATTTAGTGAATTTTCATATTTGTAAATGCATGTCCTTATGTTTTTTCGAATCCTTTTATTTGTTTTATAAATCTCTTTATTTATCTTACAAATACTCTTATTTGTCTTGTAAATACCCTTATGAAAAAATAAATAAAAGAAGATTATAATTATCTTTTCATCCACAAAAAATAATTCCATTTTGACTATAAGGGTGCAGTGAAGTTTCAAAAAATTTTGGGATTAGCTGAAATTTACTATCAAGGGGTTAATTGAAATTTTTTCAAAAGAATACTTACACTATTATAAAAAGTAACAGTATTATATCAAATATAACAGTATTTATATTTTTCTCTCTCATTTTAAATGCTATTTTGTCACCTAAATTTCATATAGCTAGCACTGGACGTACTGTGGTTAAAAGATTATTGATAATTTGACACATTCGCCTTAGTATATATATATTTTTAGTGCATCGGTGTTTTAGGATAGTTCATCTTTCAGGTACATTAACGACCAGATTAATCGAATCGAGATCGGGTTGGGTTGGCCAAAAGAGAAACATCTACCACCCACGGACGTTGCGTTCCCAAGCCTCAAAGCTCAAACTCAAGACTCATAGTTAAGTTATGACAATCCTTTACCAATTGGCCTAAATGTTTGATGGTGTCCTAGTATAGTTTTATATGCAGCGTAAAGACAAGCCCCATCCCGTGACTCAGTGACTGGATAGGATATTGAGGGAGAAGTGTGACGAGAGCCATGACGACAAAAGTAACTCCCAACTCCCAAGCGGAGGAAGGAGAATAATGGTGAGGGAGGAGTGTGACGACAGCCATGACGACAATGTACAACACTGCACACGACCCACCATGTGTGTTCAACTCAAACCGGGGCACGTGGTCGCTCACACATTCAAAACTTTGAACCTCCTCGATAAATTAAAATCCCTTTTTCAAAGCATCAAGGATGGATGATTACATAAATAATACGAGTAGTACATGTACTGATGATAGACGCATATTACTTAAACATAATAAGTATATTATATATAGTATTTGGAGCATTCTCATCACCACCCATTAGAGCCCGGCACTCTCCTACAATTGTATTTCATTGAAATCCAACTCTTGGTCAATGTCATTGAGAATTGCGTGTCTCTGTTTGGTTCCCAAAGTCACCAGAACCACGTCACATTCTCCATATATACCCCCTCCGGTCCTAAAAATACTTGGCAGTTAATTATTATGCGTTACGTTCTTGGAAAACAAAAACTAACACCACAAACTTTTAATTTATTATTAACCATTTCAAGTATTCGAACTTCTTGCTGCTCATTCCTGTACAGCTGGAGTACTCTCTCTTGGTTCTATTTATAGGGGAGTGGCTATGGCCCACTTCCCTTTTTAATTTTTGTCTAAAAATTGTGTTGTTTTTAACACAAGTTCTACCTTTAAAAATAAAAAATATATTTTAGGGTATTGACATATCTAAAAAATCTTAATACTTGAAAAATAATTTAAATCTTTGCGAAACAGTCTTAAAGGTGAGAATTAGAATGATTTAAAAGGTAAAACTTTTAAGGCTGGTTGTGCTAAATAATCCTTAAAGGTCTTTTAAGTGTTGTCTAAACTAAAAGTAATAAAAATCCAAATATAATGTTCTCGTGCTTGGATCACCAAACCCATCAATCACTAGTACAAAAAAATCTTTTAAGACCGGACAAAAAACGTCTCGTAAGACCGTATCTGGAACCGGTCTCGTTCCAGGCGGTATTAAAAATATTTTACTTCTAGACCAAACTTTTGAAATATCTGGTCTTAAAAGTGTTTCAGAATAAAAAAGAAAAAAACCCAAATGAAACAACTGGTCCCAAATCACCAGATCTAGCAACATTTTGAATGTCCCTTCGTCATCAGCGACGAAGAACCAAGAGAAGATTGGAAGCAACAACAACAAGAAAAACAAAAAAAAATTACAAAGTCCAGAAATAAGAAAAAATAACAAGAAACAAAAATCATTCACCATGGAAATCGAATTTGAAGTCCAAATCTACAAAAAAATCACAAGCTTAAAGCAACCAAATCTGAGCAGGATCCTCTTGTCGGTGCTAGCAAAGCTTCAAGCAACCAAAATCGAAGTCCAGATCTGAGCAGGAGCGGTCAAAGTATGAATAAACAGACTTAAGCAAGAAGAGATCTGGGTTTGATTTTAAGCCGGATCTGTGCGAAGGCGCGTGGAAGGAGCCATAGATCGAAGAGGAATGAGCCGTCGTCGTCTATAATCCTCAAAGTAGTACGCTTTCGTCGTTGATGAGGATTGGAGTTGACGCCATCGCAAAACCCTCGAAGCATCTCACCGCCAACGTTGCTAAAGATTTGATTGTATGGCTCTTGGGATGACTTACAAAGATTGTGAGTAGGTTAGAGCTAGGAAGAGGATGACATTCTTCTTTGAAGATTTGACCGTGAGGCTCTTGGGACACTCGTTGAATCTATAACTAAGCAAATGTTATATCACCAAGAAGACAAAGCGAGACTCACGGACTTAACAGGTTTAGCGAATTTAGTTTTTTTTTAAACACTTTTAAGACCGGTTTTTTTTTAAAAAAAACTAAATTCGCTAAACCTGATTGAAACAACCAGTCTTAAAAGTGTTCTATTTATTTCCAAAATTATCACCGGTCATTTTTTTTCACTTTTAAGACCGGTTGTTTGAAACAACTAGTCTTAAAAGTGTTCTATATATTTACGAAATTGCCACCGGTCATATTTTTAGGCCAGGATTCTCTATAATCCGGTTTAATGAGGCGGTCTTAAAGCTCTTTTTGTACTAGTGAAATAAAACAAAACAATTAGGAGGAAAGGAAAAACATATTGTGAATACTTAAATAGATTTTGAAGGGTGGGTGGGTGTCTGGATCAAGAATTCGACATAAAGGGGTTTTGAACCCGATTGACAACGTCTTTGAAGTTGTTGTCCCTCTGTCATTAGCGACAGAGAACAAAGAGAAGAGAGGAAGCAACACCAACAAGAAGAACAAAAAAGATGAATACAAACCCATAATTCATAACAATAACAAGAAATAAAAATCATTCATCATGGAAGTCAAATTTGAATGAATATAAAATCAGAGGTGAAATCCAAGTCTCGATCTACAAAAAAAATCATGGCAGTTGCTGGTGTCGGTAGTTCTGGTAGCCTCATTGATGAATCTGAGCCCTTGTGGGCTGCGCGAGCGGTCAATCTCGTCCGTTCAAGTTTGGCCTTCATCCTTCAGGCATTTTGAGCTCTTTGATGACGACTATAGAAATAGATGACGAGGATCTTGACTAGGACAATATCCTCTAGAAACTGGATGCGGCGGAGAGAATCTGAGCTAGAGTGGGCAAGGGAGTTTATTTCATCGGCGAGCAAGGAGCTTGTCTGCGTCTTCTCCTCGAAGCCGCCAATTCCAAAAGCTAATGAAGCACAAGACCACGACCGCCTTCCGGGAGAGAAAGGCCGACAACTACGGAGAAGATAAAAGCGAGGAAATTCAATTTTAGAAAAAAATCATCTTTTGGACCAGTTATTGGAAGTAAAAGGTCTAAAAAGTTTCATTTTTTAGACCGGTTATTTATAACAACCAGTGTTAAAAGTAATAGACATTTTATTTATTTATTTATTTTCAAACTTTTTAAACTAGTTGTTTAAGAAACCAATCTAAATAATATTTTTTTAGACCTCATATTAAAGGAATCATTTTAAAAAGTTCTCTATATATGCTTACGAAAGTATCTCCGGTCATATTTTTTAGACCGGTTATAGATTTTTAGACCTCATCCTCTATAACCGGTCTAAAAGGACTATTTTGTATTAGAGGTTTTAAGTTTATTATTTGTATATCGTTAATCCCCAGGGGCGGTTCATAATATAAGACATAACTAATTCTTACAAACTAGAAAATGTTAGTTAATTAAATGATTTAATGTGCCTTAAATTGATAAAGTTTACATATTTTGTCCTTATAAAAGAATACGATTTTCAAATATGCCTTTAACAGTCCCTTTTAACATTTTCAAATATGCCTCTTTCTCTCTCTTATAAGAGATAAAATTGAAAAAAATAATTAATTTCCTGTCATCCTCTCATATTTTAGAGCAAATTAAAAGACTTCTTATAACATGGACATTAAGGAGCAGTATGTGTGCGTGTGTGTACAATTTTCAGGATTAGTGATCGTTTTCAAAAGCATTCTATTGCACTAATCTGCAATTCGTTCCTCGATTGTCAACCGGCATCTAAACATGGCTTCAAAATTTGATGCGAGATTAAATGGTACTGGTAATGATAATTCGCTGACCATTCACGTTCAAGATCTACTTATCTGATAAACCGACCAGCCACTAGAGATTAAGGGATGCTTGGGGGTGCAGTTTCTCGATGTTCGAAACCCGCCAGCACAAGTCATAATTATTGACCCTTATACTGGTGTTAATTAATCTAATTAGGCAGATCTTACGTCACAGCTCAGAATAATTCATGGGTATTATTAATATTGACTTTTTGTGATCTTAGCCTAATCTCTGATTAAATGTTGACACTTGACAGTGTCAAATATTATTTCATCGATTAATCTAACACGTTTGATTATTGAGTTAATTTTATGTTGAAGATCCACTTTTCCATATCCGTTTGAGTTAGATTCATGGAGACGAGACCAAGTTTTGTGAGGCTTGTAACTCTGTCTGCTGGGATTTGCTTCTACTTTAGATTCTTGGTTCCTGTTTCGAGGACCTCTTCTTTGATGATGAATATATGGAGGAGGAGAGATGAATTAGAGGTTGGGGGGAAGAGGTTTTTTTCCCCTTAGTAATTTCAAATTGCAATTAATAGAAGTTAGCCTCTTCTCACGATGTTGGCATTTTCATTCTGATTTTACAAATTCATGGGCGTTTTTGCACATCTGAAAAATATATTGTGATAAGCACACTAAATAAAAACTCATGATTATTTTTGTATCTTAACCCTATATATTATAAACTATGGGAAGAGCTAGTAAAAAGCCAATCAAAACCGGCAACCAGATGCTAGCTAGAAACAATGACTAATTAATATAGGGTTAATGAGCAATTTTACACGTGAGCTTTTCCCGTGAGGCCTTAAAGCCTGCGTGCTTTTACGGAGCAAAAGTACACACGTGGTTACGTTTTAGGAAGCGCCCAACACCGCGGCGATTAGTTGGCCGTTAGTCAGCCGTTAACTTGATGGAGCGGCCGACGTGGCGTGACGTGGCGCTTATTTGGGTGACCCGACATGGCCGCGTGGATCTTTGACGTGGGCGCTACGATGGTAGGAAAAAAAAAAAAATTACCATTTTGTCCCTTAGTTTTAAATGAAAATTACCTTTTTGCCCTTGGTTTTAAATGAAAATTACCCTTTTGCCCTTAGTTTTAAATAAATAAAAAACTAAAAATACCCTTCCACCACCGGCCCCACCACCGGGCCGACCACCACCACGGCGGCGGCGGCGGCCGACAGTGGTCGGCCGGGTGGTGGGGTGGCCGTGGTGGGGCCCACCAAGGAGGGTATTTTTAGTTTTTTTTTAAAATAACTTAGGGCAAGGGTAATTTTTATTTAAAACTAAGTGCAAAAGTGTAATTTTACCCGACTTACTGTTCATTTCCATCTAACTTAATCAGTTGACTAACGGTCAACTAAGCTGCCGTGGTCTTGGGCTCTCCAAAACGTAACCACGTGTGTACTTTTGCTCCGAGAAAAGCACGTGGTCTTTGGACGCTCACGGGGAAAAGCTCATATGTAAAATTGCTCATTAACCCATTAATATATATATGTTTGTGTGTTAACTGTTAATGCAAATTTAAATATTATAATATTCTATATCATAAGTACTGTACGTACATGATTTTTAATAATATAAAAATATAATAGAAAATAATTAATTCAACGTCTGTATCCCTTTCCCTTCATACAAGTAATAAAATTATGACCGCATCGATTTCCAAAATGTTTTGTCCGACGATGCAGTGTTGGGACTTGGGATTATATATGAGTATATTACAAACTCCCTCCAGTCACAATTATAAGACAATATTTGAGAGTTAGTTTTGAGTCACAATTATAAAACAACATTCTAATATATGTATGTATGTATATTGTTTGTGTCTACACACATATATTTTGTGTGTGTGTGCACACATATATGTATGTATGTATATGTGTGTGTGTGCGTGCGCATACAAATATATATAGACACACACACACACACACACGTGTGGGTGTGTGTACATATGTGTATATTTGTGTGTGTCTGTCAATATATATGTGTACAAATATAAACACGCACACACATATATACATGTATATCTTTGTGTGGGTGTGGGTTTATATGTGTGTGGGGTGTGTGTCTTTATATGTGTCTGTTGATATATGTACACACATATATATATGTGTGTGTGTGTATATATATATGTATACACATATATATGTATATATAGTAAGATCATTATTTCAATTATATAGCATGTGAGAAAAAAAAAGGTTGGAGAGACATGTGGTAGGAGCTATTGATTTACTTTCATTTAGGTCATTTTAAATTTATGTAAGGACATTTTAGGAAAATGAGTAAAATTAACTAATTTAACTTCTTTCCTTAATCTTCCCAAAATCGGTTAGGGATCTTATAATTAGGACGGGAGGAGTATTAAAGTAGATGAGAAATATATTCATAAACAATACTTTTCAGGCCGATCAATGAAAATCAAATGGATTTGAAAGTTTAATTTCTTGAACAAATGCATAGACTGTGATGTGTGAATTGAATAAGCATTAGTCAAATATACCCCGCGTGCGCAGTCGGATAAGGACGTGTTCATTGCATATATTTTAGTTACGTCATATATATATGTGTGTGTTGCAAGGTAATTAAGAAGATCATCTACCATTGAAAATTCCCAGCGACTGCAACAATACAAGTTAAATATTAGCTCAGATTTTTAATAGTAGACTTGTTCGTACCAGAGGTAGAACTAACGAAATTAAACAGCATGCACAAAATGGAGATGTGTGTTAATTTGTCTTCTTGTTTTTTTCTCCTCACGATTGAAAGGAGCAATGGAGCATGATGTAAACTCTAAGATACAGTACAGTCGATTATGATTTGACTTGGGGAAAATAATAGAATTTAAAATACTGCTAAGTGATGTCCTCGTGGCAAATGAAAAAGATTGAACTATGAAGAGTGTGGATATGTATCATATATTCCACCCATAATGGTGGCACAAAGAAAGGGTTACAACTTAGAAGGTGGTCCAAGGCAAATATTGGAATTATGTGTACACTGAAGCAATTGATGGTCACAAATTGGCCTAAACTGATTGTGATGTTTGAAAACCAGCAAGATGGCAAGTTAGGAATCAAAAGGCTTCATTATAGTTACATGAAATAATATGTATTGAATCCTTAATCCCCCAAACCTACAAGCAACAACAATATATATTAATTTGTGTATAAATAATATTCCAACTGCAACAATATTATATGCACATAAATGTGTGTGTATATGTATATCTGTGTGTGACTATTAACAGCAATATGTGGCACGTGGTCATTTGACGTTTCAAAACGAGTTTGAATAATCTTCCCTTTGAACGCTTAAATAATTCGTAAATTGCTTTTCAAAATCATTATATAGCGAGGAAAAGAGAGGAGGATGCGACCAAACTCTCTCATAAAATTGTATTATTTATAATATCTCTTTCAAAGCCCTCCTTATTCTATTTGTATTAGATGGTTGCGTTTGAACTTCAATTCCCTACACTTGACTTTTTGTATTTTTTGAGTTTGGCACGATGCATCAACGTACAAGGCCAAGAAACTATATATATATATATATATGTCTCCCTTATTTATCAAATTTATAAAAATACGCAACTATATATATATATATATAGAGAGATTAATTAGTGCGGGCTACGCGGAGGAAGTAAAACTAAATATTTTTTCAATTTTCGTGAGACAAAGATCATAATGAATATTATTTTTTCCCCTTTGGCAATTTAGTTGACCGGTTGAATATATATGTGCCTTCTATAATTATGATTTTAACCTATCTTCTCGAATATTCACGAAGAGGAGGAACAATGTACTCTCTTCAATCCTAATTATAACAATATTTGTATTATAAAAGTGTTTCTATAATTAAGACGGGAAGTAGTATATCATAACGAACAAAGGTTATATATATATGAAGGAAGGACTAAAGGTTTTAAACCCTTTCTTTACGTCGTGTGTGTACGTCCACACGAACGTATATATGTGTTGCATGTATTTGACGGCAACTTCGTTTTCCTGTCTTCCTCTGAAATAAGAGGAAGAGACGACGGGAAAATCTGGATGGGGAAAAAAAGGTTAGAAGAGAGAGAAATGTAGGAAAGGTTCGTAAAAAAATATTTTATTTGCGGCACATACAATGGTTTCGCCGCCACCAGCTATTTCATGGAAGCTGCAGAGCAGAGCTTAATTGTGCTTAAACGCACTAATCAAGAACTAATTTTCACTTGCACCTACCATGCCCCAGCCCCGGCCGGCCGCATTCAAATTAAGACAATTCATGCTTAGAATATATCCAGTAACCACTGTACAATAATATACTCGATTATATTAACCCCAATTCTAAATTTAAGAGTTGATTTTTTTAAAAAGATTAAGGAAACTAAATAAGTTAATTAATAATATCATATGTTGTGTAATGTCTATCATTAGATTTATATCAATTTATATGTTTGCTATGCAACATAGTTTGGAGAAAAAATAATATAAATAAATATTTTAAAGTAATTTAATTAGTTTCATTAATATCTTCAAAAAATTAACTATATCGGATCTACGGGAGTAATAATTAATTATTTTTTTTTTTAAAAAAAGGAAAAAGCAAATGAGGGTAACATACATGTTTTAGTAGGAGTCCCTGATTTAGAATTTTCAAATTCGGAGGATATTTAATTCAAATTTTTTAATTAGTTGATTTAATTATTTATAACAAATTAATGTATTAATTTCTTTGATATACCCTTTTATCCATTACCCCATTGATGAAAACTCTTTTTATAAATTAATATATTTAATCAACATGAATAGTTTAAGAAAAATTATAAATTTATAAGATAATTGGATTAGTGTTTTATATTTATATCAAAAAAAATTTTTTTAATAAGCCTATATATTTAGGATGGGTGGAGTATTATATGAGCACAAAATGACACAAATGTTCAAGCTGTGAAGACTGGTTTTGGGATTCTAGAAAAGGCGGAATTGAATTCAAGGTTTGCTTTTGACCAAAAATAAAATAAAATCAAGGATTGCGGACAAATTGTTGGGCAAGGGACCTGCATGAATGAAGTGTCCACGTGTAAAGCGTGACGTCGTCGTTCGAGGAAACTGCCTTCGGGCTTACTAGTCTTCTCTTCCCACAATAAACATCACGCGGCGGGAACGCCCCACGATTTTCACTAATTAAACCATGACCACTGACCACCTACCACTTATGCTCCGATTCTGAATTTCCTCATTAATCAACGCTTTATGTCACATTTCATATTAGTGCCTCCTTTTTAAACAATGGTACGTTATTAAGAATTAACGGGATTTTAAAAAATGAAACAAATGTATGTGATATTGTGAATTTATCTTTTTAACTCTACGGACACAAAAAAAAAGAAAAAGATGAAGAGTATAAATATAAATGTTGATTTATAAAGGTATAAATGTCCATACGTACGGGATTAATGTAAATTGGATTTTTGACTAGGTGCATAAAATTATATAATGTGTAATACTATTTCCGGTCTTAATTATAGAAATATTTTTGTAGTACAAAAAATATTCTTATAATTAGAATAAGAAAGAATAATAACTAACTTGTTGTAATGTTAATAACATTTGAGAAATTAAACCAAAGTTGCGGTTAGATATGTATCACATCTATATACTAGTCATTAATTTCCTCCGTGATTATTCAAATTCAAAATCACGTTTCAAATCAATCAATTTCCCTATTTATATATACACATCTGATGTGGGGCAACACTTCTGTGTCTTTATCTTAATCATGCATGCAGCCGCCTCACGTTTCCAATTTTCCACCCGCGTTGCTATTCATTTTTCTCAACTCTCTCTCCCTCGATTACGTGCCGTTTACGACACTATATCATATCAAATGTTTCTTATTTTTTTAAAATAATTTATTCATTTCTGTAAAATATCGCCTTTGGACTCTTCTTTTCCCCTTTTCTTCCTCATACTCATATTATTCAGTGTATGTGTCCCTAATTTTCACAAAGCCACTAAACGCCGCCCCCAACCCCATTATTTATATACACGTCTCTTCCACTTTTTACCATTTACTCTCCTCCTCCTGATCCTTCTCCCTCTCTGCACAGCACAGCGACTGATCACATATATATAATATTTCAACCAATATCGATGGAGACCTACCCTGTGTTATTTCCTTGCCCCGATCCTTCAACTTATTCAGTTTCTACTAGTGCCATGGGAGACTCTCACCTGCTTCGCGGTCTTAGCAATAACATGGAGGTGAGTCAGCAGATTAATAACCCTAGTGGCTTCCTGGGTTTGAGGCATGCTGCTGAAAGTGACGATCAGTTGCAGAGAATGAGAGGATGTGAAAGCTTACCGAGGAATAGTAAGGATGAGCAGCAAGGTGGTTCTGGGAAGAAGAAGGGTGAGAAGAAGGCGCGAAAGCCAAGGTATGCTTTTCAGACAAGGAGTCAGGTTGATATACTCGATGATGGCTATCGGTGGAGAAAATATGGTCAGAAAGCTGTCAAAAACAACAAATTCCCCAGGTTCTTACTTTTACAGTTTTACTATATATATCTTCTTCGTCTCTGATATACATATATTCTCCTGTGTTCCCATGTATGACGCCCACAAATTTTGACTTCACCATATGCATCATCAATTTTAACTAGGAATATACATGTACCCCACCATAATTCTGATTCCCTAATGAATTGATCATCAGTGCCTATAATGCGACCTTACATATATATGATGAAGCGGTGGCTTCAATAGTGAAACTGAATAAAGTAGAATCTGCGCTTATTCTAGCTAGGGTTCTCTTCCTCAGTTTGATATGCTGATCTAAACAACGCAAAGACCAAAACAGAAAGCAGCAAGGTTAAACATATGCTCATTTTTCATCAACTGTGTACATTAATTAATTAGAAGCCCAAAATTCAATAGTGGTATTTTATTATCATCAAGTGCTTGTTGGCTTGAAGGGGATGTTTGGTAATTGATTGATTGAATGATGAAAAATGCAGGAGCTACTATAGGTGTACACATCAAGGGTGCAATGTGAAGAAGCAAGTGCAACGGCTAACCAAAGACGAGGGAGTGGTGGTGACCACATATGAGGGAGTTCACAACCATTCCATCGAGAAGACCAACGACAACTTTGAACACATTTTGAGTCAGATGCAAATATACACTCCCTTTTAATTAATAATTACATCTCTCAACTTCATTAATTACTTTCTTTTTTTGCATGCATGAAGATTCTCCACATCCACGCATGCATCTGATCTCGAGGATCATCCTCTGAGATCATCAATTTCACAAATCTCCCTCAAGTTTTCTATTTTTGTGGAGAGAAGCTAAGCCCAATACTTTCATGGTATTAATTAAAATAAGGAAACTTCAGGGAAATGTATGGATCCACCACTTCAGAGGATCCTTAGTTCGTAGGTATATATATATGCCAGAATCTGCTTGTTGCTATATATATAATTGGCCAAACCCTTTAGATAATCACTTCTTTAATTTCTTTGTAATTTTCCTTAATTAGGCCATGTAAATTGAGCCACACTACTCAAGTTTCTTACTGTTTGAATTATATACAGATTAATTAATAATGCCCTTGATTTCTTCTTTATCTATTACCGCTTGCTTTTATATATGTTGAAATACCAAACTTGATAGCTATCTGATATGGACTCAACCGGTATATTTTGTGTGTTGGAGAGTGGCCAAACTATATATAGCATTGCCTGGTGACCCATCAACAAAAAGAAATTTAAGAAAATATATACTACCTCCGGTCACTAATTATAGAAACATTTTTATAATGCAAATTGCACTATAAAAATGTTCCTATAATTAGAAATATCAATCTTCTTTTTCAAAAGACACTATTGCTGTTAATTAATGTTATTTTCTTTGTATGTCTACATTTATGTGTTTGTGGCTGGGCAAGTGTTTTGCTTGATGAAGAAACTAGCTAGCCAGCATGCACTGCTATAATTTGGACGAGTGGTTGGAAAATTAAAACCGATTTCTTCCATTGAATTATATATTGACGGCTTCAGTCAAATTCATTCCTCAGTGTTTTTTGGATTGATTGTCCCGTGATTAACTAACCTTTATTGTATCATTAATTAAAGCTACTCCTCTCGTCCTTATTATAAGTCATCAACTAACTTTTCTCACAAACCAATAAAAGTAGTTAAAGTCAATAAAGTTGTCCTAGAATCTACCACTCTGGTCCTATTTATAAGTCCAGTTTGACCAAATCTCACATACCAAGTATCTCAATGATTATAGAGCAAATTTCCAACTTTACCCTCATTTATGAATGGGTACCTTTTAAAATTTATTGTCAAATCTCTCTTATCTTTTTCTCTTCCCAACATAGTTAGCCAATCTCTCTCATCATTATTAATATGGGCAAAATTTTCACAATCTCATTTATTTGGTCAAAATGGACTTATAAATAGGATCAAATTTTTTGGTCAAACTGGACTTATAAATAGGACCAGAGTGGTAAGTAATTTTCAATATTACCCCTATTAATTACATTAAATTCTAATATTATATTAATTATTACTCTCACCCCTTACCTTTATTAATTAGGGGCAGACATGAGAAAAAATAATCAATGCTCATTGTGAACAAGCATGTGCCTTATAAAAAGTACCAAATAAACTTACAAGTTGGTGCCTTATAATAAGGACCGGAAGGAGTACTTACCACCAACAAATACGAAGGTGGCTGATATATATATATCCATCGATTCACTGCTTTCAGATTTCCGAAACACAAGATTTGATTGACAGACAAATAAAAGTTAAATAAATTACTTTTACATGTTTATCATCTTTTGTTTTTGAGATTTTCCAGTGAAAAGTAAGTTCATGTACTGGTCAGATGTTTGCATTATCATGCATGACATGACAATGCACTTGATTTAGGAATATGTACAGAGAAAACCAACAATGAGTAAATGACAAATACCATTCTGGTCCTATTTATAAGTCTAGTTTGACCAAAAAAATTTGGTTCTATTTATAAGTCCAGTTTCATGTAATAAATGAGATTGTGATAATTTTACCCATATTAATTATATCCATAAAGATAGATAGAGAAGAAACAGTTGAAAAATAAGTGGAAAATTCACCCACATAATCATTATTTCAACTATCTCTCATTGGTATGTGAGATATAGTCAAACTGAACTTATAAATAGGATCAGAATAGAAGCTACTAGTGCATGTGTAATAAGTGGCGGCCACGCCTGATATGGCTGTTCGAGAGGCGATCGTAGTGACCTTACAACAGAGGGATAACGATCACGTGTAACATGATTGGCATCTTTAATGGCCAAAACTAGTACGATCACAAGAGACGACATCAAAATTCGTGTCGTACGTGTGGGCACTCGAATCTCTTTAAATTTACGCATGAAAAGCCACAGGTGAATAAATACATCCTTTTATTAATGTTATACTCCCTTAATTCCCTTAATCTTAAATACAAGGACAAGGGCATATTATTCAGTTAATTGTCTTTTTTTGTTTCTCTTTTACAAAATTTAATCTGACACTTATAAGGTTGTACTAGTATAACAGTAGAAATGAAATCATAAAACATATATTTTTTACTGTTCATAAACACGAGAAGCTGTATATTTTGGTAAGAACTTATTGTGTATAATCTGTGAATAATATAGTTATATAGATTATTCCTAAGTTTAGGAACGATAGCTTTCGCCTGGTTAACTTTCAGAACCCAAATTTGAGCTTAAAACCCGTTATTGTGTTTTTGGAATTATCAGGACTAAACCTAGTCTAACTATGTTTGTTTGTTTTTTTCTTTTCTTTTTTTTTATGGGCTTACCCTGATAGCCCAGATTCAAATCGAGACGCAAATTTGAAACGAAATTAACGTTTTTTTGTGGATCATTTTTTTTTTTTTTGATTTTTCAATCTATTTTTGAGGCCTGACTTGATTATTTAACTACAATTTTTTTAGATAAAATACAAATATCATGAGATTCAATATTTTTATCGTACAAATTTAAGATGAACTTCTTTTTAATATTATCATTCGGTATCTAAATGAATTCGAAGCTTAAAGAAATCTAACGAGATATTATATCATTAAACCAACTCTATATTGATTAAAAGGAATTTCTGTGTTTATGTGTGTATTATTCTGTCACATGGAATGGGTAGGTCATTAAGGAGCAGCAATGGGTAGCCTGTTGGAATAATGTATTCATAAAATATGTGTAACACGTAACACCAAACGATAATAGATAGTGAACCAAACAGGGCTGCGGCTATAACAAAAAAGAATCTTAGCGAAGGGATAAATATTGTTTCCACACTATCTACTGTCCTCACTTTTTTTCTACTTAATTTCTTTATTATTGGATTAAATTTTAATGGTTGATGTTTTATACCATATGAAAAATATTATTGTAATATTAAATATTAAATGATAATAATATTTTTATAGAATAAATCTTAATTGTTAAAGGTTAATCCAATAATTAAAAACCAAGTAAAGAGAAGGATTACTGGGAGACTCTCACTTCCCGGTGAAACGAGAGTAGGATCCCACAGATGGGGTCCACTGTTAGCATATCTGCATATGGTTTATCGGGAGCGGCTAGCGTCCTTTACTGTTTCCGTCCACTTCCATACTTCCATGCTCTATTGCTCTCCCTCGATACTGCATCGTTTTTTACGTAAAACAGTGACTTCATGCTTTTTTTTTTTTCTTTATAGATATTTTAGGAGTCTCGCAGATACTAAAAAGATCTTGTGATATTAACTGCAGAAAAAATAATTTAGGTACTAACGATATTAAAAATAATTTGAGGATATGGACTAGTATTGAAAAAATAAGTACTAGTCACTATCCTAAAATATCATTTTAAGACTCATCAATATCTTGAAATATTTTTCTAAGATCATAAAATAATTTTTCAAGATCATAAAGTATACTTTTAGGACTAGTCAATATACTCAAATATATTTTTAATCTTAAGCGCACTCTGTTTTTTTTTTTTCAAGATCCTCAATTAATTTTTAAGATGATAAAGTATTTTTTCGATCTGGTTGATATCCTAAAATATTTTTTTTAGTACCCAATAGTACCCTGAAATATTTATTAAAAAAAAGGAATGAAATCACTGTTTTACATAAAAAAACGACGCAGTATCAAGACAGAGAGGATGGAAGTGCACGGGAGCGGCAGAGGGACACTAGCCGCTCCCTGGTTTCTCCCTTTATAAAATTCTCTGCCCCAGGTCTTCATGGACACAAATTTTTTTTTTTTGGCCATGAAAGTCTTCATGTACACGTATCCCACAAGGCATGGATATATATATATATATATATATATATATATAGACATGAATGACAGCTCCCTCCTCATATAAGATAAATTTGTTTTTTTAAGAAATTAAAGAAACAAATTAAATTATTTTAAAATATTTATATTTATCATTTATTCTCTAAAGTATTTTGTCTAACTTATAAATTGGTATATAATATAAGAATAGACAAAAGATAATATGATTAAGTAATTTACTTAATCTCTCCCAAAAAAAATTAATTATGTTTTATATTAAGTAACATGATCGAGGTAGTAACAGTTTCAACAAACTCGGGGATTGGGAATGGAAAAGGCAGGAGATGAAGTTGAATAGGACCACGAAGGGTTGGGGTTGAGTTGTATAGATGTGTGTGGTGTGATGTGTGATGTGTGATGTGTGATGTGTGATGTGCACCTTTATTATCAGATTAAACCTCCCATTTTGTTGCTATGCATATATAGAGAGTGGTACCACATGTAATGGACCACTTTATGATTCATTGTCGATCACTTATACATAATGTAGCCCGTTTGAGCAAAAAAAAAATACATAATGTAGCCAGCTAGAGATCAGCCTCAGCCTGCCACGCCTGTCAGATTTTAACAAGCCATGATTCATAAACGAATAGATATAACAAGCAGCAGGCTGGATATCCAAGTAAAATATATATTATATTATATTATGCATTTAATAATAATAAAACAAATGAGAGATAATTAAGATGATCGATTTAAAAGAGAATGAATGAAAATGAGGGACCTGAGGAAGGGGACCGCGTGCAAAACAAGGTCTCTGGTGGGCGCACTATACTCCTAATTAATAAATATATATAATAAGTTGGAGTTTATAATTAATATCCAATAATTGAGGTTGACGCTTCTCCCACTAGCCCCTCTCTCCGTCAACCCTCACTATTCTATTACCCCTCACTTACCCCAATCATTATCGCTTAATCTTATTTATTTATTATTAATCAGTTTGTTGCTCCTTCATACTCATATATACTAGCTTCCCCTCCTAGAATCATCCATCGCCAAGTGTACGTTTCAAATACGAATATATTAATATCTATTAACTGTACATGTTTAAGGTAGTTTCAGTGCAGATGATTAAAGAGAAACTAACACATGTTTTTTTTTTCCCACAAATAATTGACTTTTTAATATATCTTATCAATGCACATTCTGATAGTGCCTGTTCCATCTTGTTATACACGACTTTGCAACCTATTTGATAAAACAAGCCATTCCTTCATTAAAACGCACTTCTTATAAAGTGTGTGTGTGTGTATTATGATAAAGGGCTTCAGGAGATCATAAAGAAATTTTGCTGTCGGATTCACTTTTCCCCCACACCCCAAGAGTTTGATCCGATAAGGAATCAAAAAACATAATATATTGTTTCTATGTCAACGAAGAACAACGACATATACATATGTATTCACTTCGATCAATTCATTTCCCCACTAGCTACTTGTGTTCCTCTAATTAATTCTTATTAGGAGATACTAATCAATATACTCTGAATCCTTAAGGTCAAACCTGTGTACATCATGGATATGAGAATCGATGTCACGTCGTTATAACTTTTTTTTTTTTGTGTGGCTGCATCGGTTATTAATAATTATTAATTGTATAGCTATCATTTGGTTATTGGTTTTGGGAGGCCAATGAATTTGGTGATGCCGACGACACTGATGATAAAGAGGGTGACTTTTCCAAGTAAAACATAAACTGAAAGGGAATGAATATTGAAAATTGAGAATTGAAGGAATTGTTCGTATCGTCAACAAATTAAATGAGCATATCCACTGCATATCCATAATGCAATTCCATCAACGATTTTTGAAACTTATTAGCATGGCGATCAATCATGAGCTGCTGGGAGACTATATACATTATTGCATGTCCATATAATGACTTGGAATGAGGACAAAGATTACTTCACTAAGTGCATCATCATCGTGTGTGGATTGCATAATTAAGGTTTGAACGATGAATCACATACATATGCATATGTTGACAGTGGAATTTGCTATAAACTCAAACGTTTATAATGTTTGACATCAATGTTCTACGTTAGTTGTCTTAATTACTCTTTTCTAAAACCAGCAACTCAACCCTTATTAATCGTTGATAAATTAAGTGGCTGGAGAGAGGGGTTAGTGGAGACGTTAATTTCTTATTGTTATCATATATTTTAATCCACTTGAAGAGGGTAATCTGTAACTTTAATTTGCTAATAATACGACATTAATTAGTTTCAAGCAGCTTGCTTCCTTGAGGAAAAGGAAGGTGATGATTTCCTCTTAACATGAGTACGGCTCTCTCTCTCTCTCTCTCTCTCTCTAATCTGTTACCCTAATTCTATTTATAATCAATCCAGTATCTTGATATTATTTTTCTAATGCATCAAACTTGTCTGATATTATTTTACAATTACATTCAGCATCATAATCATGTTTATGGTTCAACGTTGGATCCGTCATAAATAAGATTATGATAATGCATAAAATTAAAAATAACGGTTATGATGTTAGGTATTGTTATACCCAATAAGGAAAATTTATGAGTTTAGGCTAATATAGGAAAAAAGAAGTAGTTCATGTTATTATCAACTACCTCATCAGAATTATAAAAGAATGATGAATTTCTTAAATTCATCTTCAATTAAACTAATTTTTTATTTAGTCCCTGTATAAATTTATCTCGATTCTCAAATCATTCCTATTCCCTAGTATCCAATGTGTATCATTAGTAACTATTATTTCTGTCTTAAATATATGATAAAATTTATAATACAATTTGTCTACAAACCTTATTCTATATTTAGGATCGAGGGAGTACTTTTTTTCACCCAATAGTAACTCCCTGTTTAACCTTAAAGTATAGAAGTTCTAACATATTATATTGTGTATTTATTTCTGATAATATTAATGTCCTATATTGTGAAGTCCCTCTCACCTTAACCCACGCACCCTCTTGGCAAAAGTAACGGTAACATTCTTTCATTCGCAACTTTTGTAAAGCAATGAAAGATCCAATGTGTTCATATTGCTTGCACAGGATTTGAAAACGAAGAATCATCACGCATTGCTTTCAATGTCTTTTTCTGCGCAAATTATATTACGTATGAAAGTATATCCGAATTGAATCCATGTACGCCATGGAACAGATCATGTTTTACTCACAAAACCTTAATAAAAAAGGATTATGTTTTACTCAGTGACCCTTAAACAATTCTTAAACATTTTTAACTACCGTCTAATTACTAGTATTATCTATATTATTACTGCCCTGTGAGGGCAGACACCATTTGTTTATCCCAACAACCTCTGCTATGCCGGTGGCTTCCGAAATGAAGAGAAGAAAAGAAGGATGCATCAATACCTCCACATGAAATATGAGAAAGTCTTTTCCCCTTTTAAGATCATGCTGCATACAGGTTTGTTTATGAATCACATAACTCGTTAAAAATTCCAGTATGATCAAACCCACTATGATTATTTTAAGCACTTGCCTTCCGCAGAACCTTTAAAGAAGTCAGATATGAAGACGAAAGTGGAGAATCTACATTCTGCTTAACCCACCAAGAGAGAAAAATAATGCACAATCACATTCCTAAAGTAAGAACCTTTTGTCAAGTGTAAGTTGTCCTGTCCTGTTAAAGCCGTTTTGCCCGTTTCTCATGGATATATGACCCAGAAAAAAAAAAAAAAAAACAGAGCAATTGCCATGGCTGTACTGTAGACTGTAGACTGTAGACCAGCTTGAGGTTATCATCCATTTTTTAACAGAGGGGTATGTAGGCATGGTCGGTGGCCTTGTGGTCATCTTCTTGACTGGAAGATAAGTAGAAAGCAGATAAAAAGTCGAAGCTCCAGTCACTTTCCCCGCCATTTTCCCAAACACTTTCTTTATAATATTTTCTGCCCCACTAACATATTTTTAAGGCCAGATCAAAATTGATAGACCCATACGGAACGTAAAAACAAACAGATCTCACTTTGTATTAGTTCTTACGTATATCGTTTAATCGCTACGCTTGTTGCTTCCTGTTGATGTAGTTTTTCCTTTTTTTCTGTGTTTCAATTTGATTTGTTGAGCTACTCGGTTTAATCTCCATCGAGTCTTTTCTCCTAAACCGATTCCTGAGAGGAGGATATATGGATTCACCTGCTTCTCCACCTGTTTTCTTGGAGCTGTAAATTTCAGGGGATTTGTAAAATTATCCAAGTCTTGAGTGGCCCCTTTCTGCCAAAAAATTTCCGATATTTTCTATCACAGAAAAAACAAAGGCCCTCCGATTAACATTTAATTTGTGGATCCAAATGGCCAAGTTGCTTGAAGTGACATTCGTGTTTCTGTTTCTATCATGACGATGTTTCTGTCGTGGTTTCAATTTAAAAATTTTGAGGAACTGGGTTTATATTCTCTTGGCTCCCTCCGAGAACCCAATTCGGAAAAACACGCTCCTGTATTCTTTGATAACCCACTTTTTCCCTGTTCAGGTTCTCAAGTCAAATCCTTCAACTTTTGGTGAGAACCTAAGGGAGCACAAATTCTTATTCCTGCTCAATTTTATTTCTTCCCCTTCTCCTTTTGTAGGCTTCGTAAATTAGAGAGCACAGATAGCAAGAGCGCCAAAACTTAGGTATTAGGCACACATGGACTGGGACTGGAAAGAGTTGGCGTGGGATCCATCCGGGTCGGAGCTATCAAATGGAGCGGCTTCGGTGGATTTGAGTCTTGGAGAGATTTCCGATTTCATACAAAAATCAACCTCAAATACACCTAAGGACTTACCGAGAGACTCGAAATCGGCACAATCGCCAAGCGGTTCGTCAAAGAGGAGCCGTACACTGAATGGATCGACTCAAAGTGTGTCGTGCTCGGTGGATGGGTGCGACTCCGACCTGAGTGATTGCAGAGAGTATCATCGGCGACACCGAGTGTGTGAGAAGCACTCCAAGACGCCCATTGTGTTGATAGGGGGAAAGCAGCAGCGATTCTGCCAGCAATGCAGCCGGTAAAATGGGGGTTTCTTTAATTACGTTGTTTTAGATATGTTGATGCTGATTTGTGACAAGTGGTGGTCGCTAATTCTTGTAGATTTCATTCTCTGGGGGAGTTCGATGAAGTTAAGAGAAGTTGCAGAAAACGGCTTGATGGACATAACAAGCGCAGAAGGAAGCCTCAGCCGCCTTCTCTTTTCATGGCTGCTGAGAAATTCCTGAGCGGCTACAAAGGTTCGTCGGCCAGATATATACTAAATATGACTTTGATCGATTTTAACTATGATTCCAATTGGAAAGTTAATGGTGTTGTCCACTTATTAGCTGATTGCAAACAAGATTACCATATTTCCTTTTCTAGATAATTAACTAGAACTTCCATGGTCCAATTCAAGATAGATTATGGTCGTAGAAATTTAGATGAAGGCAGCAACTAAGAAGAACCAAGAAGAAAGAGTATCCTGGTTTAAGAGTCAAGAAGAGGTTGTCTGCTATTAGAAAGTGAAACATAGTCACCTACAATGGCCCCTTTAGTCTCCAGCTGATTAGGAAGATAAAACTGACATTATAAAATTCATTTCAAAATTTTGTTCAGAATATTGATAGCGTATAAGTTTGG
Organism: Acacia pycnantha; assembly: GCA_025563575.1. Lineage (NCBI taxonomy): Eukaryota > Viridiplantae > Streptophyta > Magnoliopsida > Fabales > Fabaceae > Acacia > Acacia pycnantha. The sequence continues at coordinate 129,688 of JAMWYP010000171.1, read as the reverse complement.
GACAGGGAGGTTATTGTTTCATGGAGGAACATGAAAATTTGGCCGCACATAATTCTGCTGGTATTTGATTCAATTGCTGGTTCTGTCTTTGATAATGATAATTAGTGACATCTGTGTTTCTGTGAAGTTATTTCTTGTCTTATCCTCTATTGTCTAATTTCTTTTAATTTTGGGTTTGCCTCTTCTTTCTTCAATCAAGGACCCAGAATCCTTCATTTTGGTAGTCCTCAGATGTACGACAACCCGTTTGTGAGAAGTATGTGGCCTGCCACTGCCAAAGCTGGAGCTGAACCAGTGATGATCAGTTATGACCAAAACAGTCTGCTAAGTTCCTTTGCTAATGTAGGGCATCAGCAGGACAAGCAACTTCCTCTCTTTGGGTTTAACAGCTCTAAAGAAGGCCATTGTAATGAGGCTGTGTCTGGAATTCCCACGAGACAAGCAGCTTCTGGTTCCATTGGCCCATCAGCGAGTGCAAATGGTGGTCGGAAGCTCGCTTCTGATTTCAAACCTGGATCTTTTGATTCAAATTGTGCTCTCTATCTTCTGTCAACACTTCAGACACAAAGTCAAGAGTTAAGCTTGGTGCAGTCCACCGTGAACTGTCCGGTGCAATCATCTCCCTTAGAAGATTTGCATTTTGATGCTGGGGACAAGTACTCATCATGCTCAGAAAGTCCACAAGAAAAGTCTACTAATCCATTATTGGTTGTGGATGCCGACAGGACTAACCTCCATTGCGACCGTATGATTCACATGAGGCCTGACGAAATTGTGGAAAATGGTGACTTGGCTACCTTACCATTTTTCTGGGAGTAGTTTGCTAACTTGATATTCCTCGGTTGGAAATTTCTGGAACTGGTGATCTTGAACTAATTATCTCTGTATTCTAACTAAGAAAACTAAACATGAAGCCTTCAGAGTTTGTCCCTTATGTCCTTGCATTGTCATTTCATTTGTATGGAACAAATTTTATGGATGTGTTGGTATATGTTTTGTAAACCTCAGGGAGTTGTGTTTCTACTACTGTGTGATTCCAAATTGCAGAAGGGTTGGGTGCAACTTATGTTGTACTTTAATTTTAGGGAATATGATGTAATCTTGCCTAATACTTTTTTACAAAGGGTGAATTTGAGTAAAGAGTAATCAATCAAAATGGGAATGGGAGCTAGTGGGCCATGGTATGAGGCATTTCTAGCTGGCCACACTCAAAAGATCTCTGACTGATTTTGTAACCTCCAAAGAACTACTTTCCTGCCTATCCAAAATAGGCATGGAGTGTTTGGCCCATCTGATCCTTCAGATTTTTTTTTTAAATATTTTTTTAATGGGTAGAAAATTTAAAATAAGATAATCTATTAACTGATATTTTTCTAAAAAAAATAATTTTTCATTTAAAAATCACCAGATAAAAATAAAATCAAATCTAAATGGCCGAGATGAGAATGTATACGCGGGAAACTGATTCTCTAAGCCAAGACCACTGACCAGGAATAGGATGAACACCTATTGTTGCTTTTTCTGGAAATAGCTAGCTAGCGAGGGAATCTTGAATGGGTTATTATGAGTGAATGCATAAATAATGGGGACAGATTATCTCAACTTTTAGAAAGCAAACAGGACAAGGCTGGACCATGACAATAGCCTTTTATTCCTTTGATTAGATGGAAAGGCTAAAAAAAATTTGGCCGTGAAATGCTGCTGTACACCCAATAATGCTAGTTCGAATTTTGAATAATTTATCTAATTGCCTCAGCTATGTTTTCCGGACTAACCAGAAATAAGTCAAATAACTTGCCCTGAACTGAACTGATGGATTCTGACGAGTCTGTTTGGCATCTTTGATTGTTGTCCGGAATCTTGTGCTTGGTTTTGATTTTGGCTGAAATCTAGCGGGCAAATAGGCTTTATCAAGAGGATTTTATTCGCAATTATTTGTAGCTTTCAGAGGGATAGATTATGGTTAAGCAGTTATCAGAATTGACTAGGGAAAAAGATAGTAATAAGGGTGCTATCATGAACTGTAGAGTAATTTCTTTCTTTTATTTATTGTAATATTCTAAGTGAATATTAGTCTTGTTTGTTTTCTTATCGACTCGGAAGCATAGTGTGAAAGAGACGACTTGTCGTCCTTCATTTCCGTTTACTAAAAGCGTTTCCATGTTGAGGCAATGAGACGTAACTGGGGAAAGAGCAAACAAAAACTAAAGAGGATTAAGTAATTTGTCGTTTCCAAATTGTGGGAGGGGAAAAAAGAATTTGTGGGGTCCACGCTTCATATCAACTATACTGCTAATTATGTACATTCAACATTTAAATTCTTCTATATTTAGTTTTTTTATTAAAATATCTTTTTACTTTTGATTTTTTTATGAACAAATATAAAGGAAAATTCCTCACTCAAGCGTGATTGGGATGGTCGGTATCCAAATTTAACACGACTCAGTTCAATGCAGCGATGATGAGAAGCACTAAAGAAACCCACCACGTAATGGTAATAATTGCAAAGTTAAAAACTTGCCAAATTCCGAATGTAGGATTTTCAGCTTCTTCAATCTTTACAACATTGACTCAAGGAGATGGGCACTATAGACTTCACAATTTGGACATTTTATATCTTCGAAGGAAATTTTCCAAATTTAAGTCTTTGAAACAAATTTAGTCCCTTGATGCTCCTTTGTAAGTCCTCGTTATTACTATTACCACTTCCAGTCCTAATTATAAAACCACTTTTGTAGTACGGGCCCCGAGAAAGTATTATTTAACTGTAGAGTTGAAAATGAAATGGAAATTATCATATAAATACATCTGAAATTCTGATTCTATTAACGGTAATCGAAACTCAGTCCCACAAGACATATTTCGCCCACTAGAGACTGAAGCGTCGTACAAATTTTCTGCATTTCCGGAATGATCAAATACAACTTTAATTCATATACAGGCCTGAACAAAAATTCAACTTCACTATGGACGAATTTGTGGGTGCTACCAAAGTTCACAATCCAATGATTTTCAGAATCCTGATCGTAAAGATTTTCTGAAATTTAGCAGCGACTAAACTAAGAAGTGGAGCTTTATCCCATAGAAACCATTTTCATCTCGTGGTCTCTGTAAATATGTTATTGTAAGGAAAAAATAGGGGCTATGAAGAGTTTCTATGATCAGACATTGTGAACACCTCATAGTAACAGACCACGCATCATATCAAATGTAGCAAGAAAAGAGAGAAGCCTAAAGAAACGAGATCAGTGAGCCACAGACATTCCTTTCCTATGATCCTCAAATATTAGTCCTTGTCCTTCTTGGGAATGTCCTTTGGTGAAACCTTTGATTCCAGTTCCTTTGCGGACTTCTCAACCGCCCTGGAAAAGCATAGCAATAATCAAATACAATCTATCAACCAACCACAAGATTAATAACCATCTTTATAACTGATTCGGCAAAGAACAGGAATTCAAGGGGATAAAAAAAAAAGATACGAAAAAGAAGCTTCACAATTCAATTATGTATTCAAGGTCCAAGCTAGAACACGGTATTATTATTTCCAGTCCATAGTTCAGAATATCAACACTTACCAGTTCCATATAAGCCAAACAATCTTATCTTAAACCAAAAAAAAGATGAGTAATGACAGTTAACCGATGCATTGAATTGCTTTCTTTCAGGAAACACAGTCTCTGCATTCATTGAAAACTCCATGAAGTTAGCCTCATGAACCCCCCTTCTCAATGGGAAGGAAAAGAAAACATAAACAAACTCCAAAGTGGGAGCCTTGAACCTCTTCTGTGGTTCCTTCCCATTACTCTAGATATTATGATATATTTCCCTGGTATTGTAACTTAAAGATCAGAACAAAACAGTGAACACACCTCTTTCTTGCCCTGATTATAAAATTGTAGCCATAAAGAAAATCAACAAGATAAAGAATCTCCCTAATACCATGCTAATGTAAATTCAACTCTCCATTTGCAAGTTGTACGAAAATGGCCATTGTTTGGTGAGGATTAAGAAGGTAGGAAGAAATAACAAGAGGAAGTAAACATAAGGTGCAAGATAATTCAAATCCTACATTGCACATGCATTTTCTCCAACAAACCCGGGCAATCCAAGCCAAAGTCACCAGTTTTGTCTGAATTTTACCCCCAAAAAATTTATGATCAAGAAAGGCTGTCATTTACAGCATCCTCTTCCTATCAGTAATTTTAATGACAGATTTTCGGAGAAAGGAAGTGCACCCATTTCACACATGAACATTAGTGAATTCAGAGAACGCCAAGAATCTTGGTGAATGCAATCCCACAACAAGTAGCGGCAAAATAAGGGAAGTTTAGTAGCAGATCAAGCAGGGTTAGACTAAGATATCGATTCCAAAACCATCATAAAGTGAGACCTTACTTCAATTTAATTCAGATAAATCTCTCCCTAAACACCAAATAAATACTTAGAGTTCCATCATAGTGCGTTCGTAACCCTTATTAACAAAGTAGCTTCCGCTATATAGAAATTAAATTATTACGTCAATCGATAGCTAATAAAATAGAAATAGGGCTAACTTGGAAGCTTCGGCCGATTCTTCTTCAAGCCAGTGGCGGATGTGCTTGACGTTTCGCTTGAAAATAGAAGCAGACTGCTTCACATCACTCCTCAGCAGAAGAATTACGGTGCCAACACCAGCCACTGTGAGCACGAAATTCATCAGCCCCATCCTTATTTCAGACTTCAGACCACAATTTCTCGTACGAAAGCTCCAGAATCGTAACAAAAAACGTCTTTCGTCTTTCTTGGGGAAGACGAAGCTTTCAAACCCTTGTCCGAAAAACACAAAAAAAAAAAAAAATCAGCCCGTTAGAGTTATGGAAGGCCCATACTTGTTGAATTGGGCTCACGAATGGCCCATACTCGTTGAACTGGCTTACCTGGCCCATGTAGAAATTGTTAAATCAGATTTGTCAGGCGCGATTTGAAATGCCATTTGGATAGAAGGTTTCGAAAGCCGGACCGGAAGGTTGTACCGGACCGGCCCGGTCGTCAACCGTTCCCTCAGCCGGATCGTTTCAAAGGTTTAGACCGTTCAGAGGATTGAACCGTTTTGGGCCGCCTTCAACCGGCATTTGAGCCGGAACTCGAAGCGGGATTAAGTGAATCGGACGGATCTGAAGCCTTCTGGACCTGACAAAAATTATTCCGTTCGCCCCTCCTCCTCCCACACTTGCAGAAGGAACCCTGAAGAAGAAAAAGAGGAGATGGATAAAGATGTAGGAGGAAGATAAAGAACAATACTTTTTCTCACACCCATTTTCTCTCTAGGTGATAGTCACTGTAACTCTCATTCATGGGGTTTGAGATGGTGCAGGCAGAATCGCTCGTTAAAGAGAAAGAAAGTGTTCCGAAGATGAGAAGATAAGAGAGCGGTCTTTTCATTAACTTCTAATCTTTTCGTTTATTTAATAATTTTATATAAAATGACATTTTTGCTAAAATATTAAATGACTAATATGAAGTTAAATTGATATAAATATATTTAGAATTTTTTTTTAATATTTATTTCTTACACACATATATTTTTTTTTGCTCAAACATATATTATTATATAGGTATATAATATTAATATGTAGGTATATAATATTATTTTAATTAAATTATTATGTCACGGTTCAACCTAAATATGTCCGACCATTTGAATCATGCCCCGCTGACTCTTCTGATTCAATATTCGAGCCAACTCTTAAAATATTGAATTGGACGATGAAGGGAAATGGTTGAATGCATTTTTGTTGAAGGTGTTCCATCCTTGTTGTAAGTTATGGCATTCAATTTTATTTTTATTTTTTAAAAAAACTTGTTTAAAAACAAAACCTAGACAATAATGCAATATTTTTTTTAAAAATAATATGAAGGGTCCCCTATCAAACTTGTGTTCTCCTTTTTATATGTGTAAAGCCGCTTACTAAATAGGTCAAGCCCTTATTAGGAGCTTACAATCTGGTCTGACCTGACCTATTTGTTAAAAATGTCAGGTCAAAGCTTGTTTATAGCCCGAAATGTGTAAATAGGTCAGATTTATTTTGTTAAGGCCTGACCTGTTTACACATTAAATAAATATAATTATGTTTATATAATATAAATAATATAATATTTATTATTTTTCATTCTTATATTATACTAAAAGACTGCATTTATATAGGTTTTGATGTACACAAAGCCATTTATGGCCTCCAAGGCCTACAATATGAAGCTTTTTAAACGCCTACATTGTAAGTAGGCCTTAAAAGGCTTCAGATTCGATCAGACCTTATGAAGGCTCATACATGCTTAAAAAAAATTTGCATTCAGACTCAGACCTTCAACTCCCATTACAAGCTCAGACCTATTTAGTCAAAATCTATTTTGACCTAGCCTATTTTCATCCCTACCACTTACCACCTCCACTAACAACTCGTTAGTTACATTATTATGTAATAAATTGATTATATTGAACAAAGAGTAATATTGGAGTACTCCGCATATTTGAATGACTTAAGATATAAGCGCATTTAATGTTCAACAGATTCTGATCGAAGACATTAAATGTTCACTTAACCACATACATAATGTTATAATTTTAAAAAAATTACTTTTCAAGTATATTTTTTAGGGTTTAATGTTTCTATTTTTACTGTAGAAATATTTTTTTCATCACACTCACATAAAAGTGAGTAGGTCCTATTTAAAGAGAAAAGAGAAAAAATATTAGTGGGGTCTACTCACTTTTACGTGAGTGTGGCAGAAAAAAATATTTCGCGGCAAGAAAGTAGAAATAATAAACCTATTTTTTAAGGGTTAAGGTGCAAAAATAGACATGTTCTTTTGTCAAAAGAGCGTCCCGAGTAGCAAATACTTTTTTAGGTGCAAAAGTAACTATGTGGTTACAAAAGTGGAGCAAAATTAGCATTGACCGTTAGTTGATCGTTAGTTTGACCAAAAACATTAACATGGATGTTGACTCAGCAAATTTTTATCCTAGTTGGCAGTGAAAGAAGCATACGTGTAACCCTTCTTGGAAATAAAAAACAAAAAAATCAAAACCCTTCCCATCCTCCTTCAACCTCACGACCCCCTCCGACTCGAACCCCCTCCGCGCCCTTCCCCTCCTCCTTCCTCCTTTTTTCTGATTGTTGGGTAAGCCGTTGGTGGTTGTCGAGTGGCTCATGTCTCAGAAATTCATTAAAAAAAAAAAATCGGCTTTTGTGTATATGATAAAGCCGGAACACTGTTTGTGGGTTTGGGATTTTCTTGTGTTTTTGCTGTTTTTTTTTTTTTTACTTCTGCATCCCTTTGCTACTTTCAATTTGTTCATTTCTTTAGCGGAATTTGAGTTCTCCCCCTGTTTCTTGGATTCTTTTTGAACTGTGAACTTTTTTGGATTTTCCCTCCATTTCGGAACTTGAGATCTAATTGGGTTTCCTTTCGTGTTCTGAGTGCATTCTTTAAACTCTTCGCGGAATATTTTGAAGGTTTTTTTGTTCCTTAATCTTTGAACTTCGTTTTTGTTCTGAAATGATACTTCCCGATTGATTGGGGTTCTTCCGCATCACTTCGGATTTTCTTTGGCACACGGCGAGAGGGCTTCGTGATTCTCATCGGAAGATTGTTGCAATTTCTTGAATCGTCATTGTTCAGGTATGTGGGTGTGGGTGTTCGATTCTAATTTCTTCTCTCTTCAATCCTGGGTATAGGGAAGGCAACATCCACAAATTCGAACCCTAAGCCCCAAATGTTCCTCCAACCAAATGTTCTTCGTCTTCTTTGGCAGCATCGTCCTCAGTTTCTTCCTCATTTTCTGATTTGATTTTTTAGTTGATTATTGGATTTGATTTCTGGATCTGTAATTGGTATTTGTTGATTTGATTTTTTAGTTGATTATTGGATTTGATTTTTGGCTGCTTGATGTTTACTGGTTTAGTGAATGAATCGTCATTGTTCTTGATGAAGTCATTGTGCTTGAAAATCGGTTCGATGAAGAGTTTTGCTCGATGCGGAGGAGGAAGAAGGTCCTGGTCAAAATGCAAGGTTTGACCAGGGACTTAAATGAAAGTTTTAAAAGTTTATAGAGGGACTAAATTGAACTTTTTGGAATGCATCCGGGGGATGAGCGTAATTTATAAAACATTAACATCCACGTCATCGTCCATGTCATCATTTTCGGTTCGAGAAAAAGTCAACTAACGGTCAATGTTAATTTTGCTCCACTTTTGTAACCACGTAGTTACTTTTGCACCTAAAAAAGTATTTCTTCTTGGGCGCTCTTTTGACAAAAGTACATGTCTATTTTGCACCTTAACCCTTTTTTAAATGTCAAAACATTTTTCTTTTTGAATTTTATAATGCCACATATCTTTTAGAGTAGAAGCGGCCTACAATCCATTACAATGTCTAATACTTTCAAACTTCCGGTTGATTTATTTTTATCTCCAATATGAATTAAATGTGCTAATAAAAAACATATATGGCTTCAATAACTTGTGTCACAATTCCTTCACTTTCATATATTCTATCATTTGTAATCATTGACTATTTTTTTTTTTTGAAATTTATAACTCATTCACGTTCTCCTTTCTAATGGAAGGACCTATGCATTTGTAATGAGTCCCACATCGGGGAGTCAAACTCTTGGAGTGAGGTTAATAAATCCATTGGGTTCTCCCTCTTCATAGGCCAGCTTTTGGGGATTGGGCTTTCCCTTTAGGCTTGTGCTCGTCATAAGATCGCACGATGAGGTAATCCGTCTTACAATGCCTAACACTTTCAAGCTTCCAGCTCATTTATTTTTATCTCTAAAATGAATTAATGGTGCTAATAAATAACATAGCTTCGATTAACTTGTGTCACATTTCATTTACTTTCATAATTTCAATTATTGACTAAAATTATTTTCCAAATTTATAAATCATTCACATTCTCCTTTCTAATGGAACAGTTGTGCATCACACGGAATAATCCGTATTATAATTTTCTGATATACCACTCTGACCTTATTTATAAGTATAGTTTCATGTAATAAATAAGATTGTGACAATTTTACCCATATTGATTATACCCATGAAGATAGAGAGAGAGAGAGAAATAGTTGAAAACTACCCAATCATAAATAAGGGCAAAATTGAAAATTTACCCTATAATCATTGATTTAACTACCTCTCATTGGTATGTGAGATTTAGTCAAAATGGACTTATAAATAGGACAAAAGTGGCCGGTATAAGGTTTTCAGGTTTACCATGAAGGGAGATGGTGGATGTAATCATAAATACTGGTCTCAATTAAGCTGCGACAAGTCTTAGGTTTTGACCAAACTATGCTTTAAATAGAAGGCAGTGTGATGATCGAGGAAAGAGGCCTGTGGTACATTACGTTTGAAGCAAAGTGAAAATTCTGATGTTAGATGTGTGTATTAATGGAAATGAACTATTCCTGATTGCTTGATTGGTGGTTGCGCGGTCACATTACAGCAAAAAAGCAAATGCTGATCTGTATATTAACATGCTAAATGCCGCATGAGGTGGAACAGAAAAATGAACATAAAATCAGTGCTCATAGGGTGTTTGAGTTAACGTGTAACAATATTATATGATATGGACCAATAGCTTTCTTTCATTTCTGCTTGATCCGACAAATATCTTTCTTTTGGTTCAACTTTTTCTTTTGAATCATCTGGATATGAGGGCCACTGTTCACTTGGCACCATCATTCCCTTCGTATACAAATCATAGGTCGTGCCAATTCTTGAACAATCGTACTACTAGTGTATGTGCAGGACCAGTTCATGAAGCAATCGTCTGGAACAATCTAGCATACCTTGACTTTTTTTTTTTTGCTCAAGTAGCATACCTTGACTTTGAATCATACTACTAGTATTAGATGTGTTCAGGACTCACAAATTCACCTTTTTAATTCCTTAAAAAAAATTAAACAGCATGTAAATGGTTGACCATACAATGAAGATATTCAAGACCAATTAACACCCCCACTATCTTGCATGCTTTGAGTTCCTGTTCTTTCTATTTTAAGTATGTGACCTAATTCTCATTATTCCATATGGCCCTAAATATAATGGTTAATTTTTTTTAAAGAGATTAAGGAAGCTAAATAAGTTACTTAATTATATCGTATGTTGTGTATAATTAGATTATATATTGGTTTATATGTTACGTAAAATAATTTGGAGAAAAAAAGATAACTATAAATATTTTAAAGTAATTTAATTAGTTTTCCTAATATAAAAAAATTAACTATATCTTATATTTAGAATCGAAAGGGAATACATGTCATAGAAATCTTGTATTAGCCTTATCATGAGTACCTAGGATATGGAGTATATACGGTGAAGTTAGGATATCATTGCTTGGAGAGACTAGAATTGTGCTAGGTTAGATAGATCGGGGTCATCGACTGTCATCCACTCTGCATGCTGGAAATAGATTTGGAAGATTAAGGTGATCCCACGAGTACAACAGTTTATATGGCACCTTTTGAATAATGCAATTGCTACCAATTCTGCAGTGTACCGGCATAAAAGATCCCCAGACAGCCAATGTCAAGTATGTGAAGAAGTGGAGGAGACTATTGAGCATGTATTTTTCCATTGCCCCTGGACTCGATGTATCTGGTTCGGCTGCTCACTAAGTGCTAGAGTTGATGTTTCTAGAATCTCAAACTTTAATGTTTGGTGGATGTCGATAACAGTATGTCCTGCGAGCAAGCGGGATCTTTCTTTGATTTGTTGGCTTCTGTGGTTTACTTGGAAAGCTAGGAATGAAATGATTTTTGACCATAGACCACCGAACCCGAGTAATGTTATTGAATTGGTTAGGAAAAGTAACTATGCTTTTTGGGCTAACTATGATAGAGGGCTTAGGGATCCTTTCTTATCGAGGGGTTGTGATAGTCTTGTCATTAAACGGTCCCCCGCCTTAGATGGCCTTAAAATTAATTGGGATTGAGCCTTTTCACCTAATGAGAAATATCTCGCTATTGGGGTAATTTGCTACGATTTTGTTGGCTTTTTTAGATGGGGATTTGTGGATGAAATTAAGTCAATTTTTGCCTTTATGATTGAAGTTTTAGCTCTGAAAAGGGCTCTACTTCTAGTTATGGACCTTGGTCATGATAAAGTGATCTTTGAGACTGATCGCCTCTCTACTTACTGTATTGAGGCAAAGTCACCGAATTTGTACGATTGGAGGTGTAGAAGTATTATCTAGGATATTATTTGTCTTTTGTCTTCTAAGGTTGGGTTCTCCTTGTTTTTACCTCAAGAGGGGGCAACCGTGTTGCAGGTCTCCTTGCATCTTATACTTATAAAGGAGTGTGCCCTATTGGGTGAGTTTTGCAACCAACACTTACTTTGTTGTCACTTCTAACTCTAGAGGCTTTGAAGACTAGTGATGCTGCTGATAATCCTTCGCACGCCAAGCTTTCTTTTGATGGTGGCTAGACTGATTATTCTTGTATTCTTGTTTGTTGTTTTTGTTTCTTGTTGTATTTGTTTGTTTGCTGTCATGCTTTGTGGTTTGTTATCTAGATTGTTATTTTCTCTCTTTAATTTGTAACTGTCATTCCTTTGAAGTTTATTAATAGAATCTCCTTTGACCCAAAAAAAAAAAAAAGTACCTACGAAGTAAGTTTTTCTTGATGTCCATGATTTTGCTAAAATATTTACCCTTTTATTTATTTGCATTGAGAGTTGTATAATTAATATATGAAAGCAATATAAGAAGTTTGGGAGGCAAAAATAACAAATGCGATAGATCGATGAAAAAGAATGTTATATATATTTAGAGTTAAAACAAACCATTAAACTGACTCTTTATCCTTAAGATCATATGAAATACCATACAAGGCTTCTCCACACTGACCCTCTCTTAACACGAAATGGATATTACTCCATAAACAACCATTCATCAAAAGGATTTACAGTTCCTCAGTAGGTGTCATAACAGGATGATATCTAGGTGTTCTAATCAAAGCTTTCTTAGCTAAAAGATGGGGTACAACATTTGAAGAGCTTAACTTAATTCCTTCCAGTATACAGTCCCGATCCCTCGTTGTTCTCACCTCCAGTTGCGAGAGATGCCCAAGGGCCAAAGTGGAAAAGGGAGACCATGGATAGCTTCACTGTGATGCCCATAAACTACAAAAAGAGGCTTATATCTTACCGTGCGATTAGAGTAAAATAGGCTTTTAAACTATCGCCAACCCAAACACAAGAAAAACTCTCACTGTGCTTTTTTACTCTATAACTGTGTTTTTTTATGCATCACACCGCCTTCTCAAACAGACTCATAATAATTAGAAAGCCGGCTATCTGCTTTGAACAAGCTTGATGATTTCTTTAAAATTTGTTTTTCATGATCCGTTGAATATTGATGCTGAGTAGATGCATTAGTTGACCCAAAAACAATGCATAGATTCAACTTATGAGTTCACACAACGCAAGTGGTATAAGAAACAACGTAACAACAAAAAATTAAGTCCAAGAGGATAATCTTGCATGCTATTTCTCAATTCACTCTTTAATTTTTCTCCATTCATATTCATTTCTGTATAAAAAGGGCAAACAAACAACAACAAATCCAAGAGGATAATCTTGCATGCTATTTCTCAATTCACTCTTTAATTTTTCTCCATTCATATTCATTTCTGTATAAAAAGGGCAAACAACAACAACAACAAATCCAAGAGGATAATCTTGCATGCTATTTCTCAATTCACTCTCTAATTTTTCTCCATTCATATTCATTTCTGTATAAAAAGGCAAACGATGAGGAAAGGAAGAAGGATTTTAAGAGTAAGAGGTGGATCAGATATTGGCACGGCTCAATCAGATGAAAGTTTTCAACCAGTGTATCCTTTGAAAACTCTCACTTGATTGAACCATGCCAACATCAAAACAAATTCAAAGTATATTAAGCACATAACAAAAAAAAAGGGCAACACATACTTACACAAAATAGTCGAATTTATGTAGTTGCCTTATGAATTAATAATCCTGTAGAATGGGTGAGAGCTGAGAGTTTAGGAGCAAGAAACAAGACAAAGCTGTAACACAAAAGGAATCAGAGAGACAGTTCAAAGGATACGTATGTTTTTGTGGGAGGGTTTGGGGATATATAGGAACGAGGGAGCGGGCAAGAATTGTCCATTGGAGGAAACTGTGGAATAAAGAGAGGCGTTTAGGTGTGGTTGTTTGATAGGTGCTGCTCCTTTTTGCACTCTAATCATAATCAGCTGTCATCATCTTCTCGCTCATCATGCCATCATCATCATCATTTATATGATTACAACAATAATATTTAATTAATTAATGATGATCGGTCCTGTGCCGGGCCTTTTGGGCCAACTCTGCCCTTCAAGCTCAACCATTTTTGGGCCTCACTTTACCATATGCATCTGTTACTTCCTGCTCTCATGCTACCCTTTATTAGGAACAGTGATATCCTTACTATCCCTTTTCTTATATTTTTGGACCAAATATTCGACTTTGTTGAGGTTTCATCAATGGTTATTAATTGAGCATATTTTGTCAGGCATTGCATGGAATAAGGGGAATAAACCAGACCTCTCTTACATGATTTTGAATACTACCTCCGGTCGTAATTATAGGACAAAGTTTACCGTATAAATTGTACTACAAACTTTATTCTAAATTTAGGATCGGAAGAGTATTAAATAATTAGTCTCAACACCCACCACCCTAAGAATATGTCAGAGTTTATGAGAAGCAAGGAAGGATATTTCAACTCAATGCTTTAAAGTTTGAACATAAAAGGGGTACATGTTGCTAGAAAGTTCAGATTCATTACGGCACCTTCATAGATTGGAATGGATCTCTGGGACTTGCCTAAACCCCACACTGCATGAATTTGTCAGGTTTCATCTTAATCACTCCACTCATTTCGTCATGTAATTTCGTGAAGGGTTTTCTGTGTAGGGACATCCTATAAAAAGAACCTCCAAGTGTGATGGTGTCTATACATGTCCCAACTTACTATTACACTCAATTTTCTCAATGTATAGCTGTATACTCGCTTTATCCTGACATATAGTATGAATAAAACTCATAGGTAGTTTCTACTTTCGTAACACCAACTTACGTTGGATTGGATGATCTGATGTTGATAAGAACGCATCAAGTATGGAACTGTTTGACATGGCTGTGGCTGAGAGGTAAAAAGCCTATCAAACAGTAAAATAAGTCCAGCCGAAAAAAAAAAAAGCTAATCTGGACCGTTTGTGATAGCTTTAAAGGTTAATGGACTTATTGTAAAAAATTGGCTTATGATAGAAGTCGTTTTTTTCCAGTTTCTAGAAAAAAAATGTTAGAGATAGGTGATCCAATAAGTAATGTACTATTAATATAAATTTGTATGCATTCTAATTTATTTATTACTATAATATATTTTTAATTAAATACTTAAGAGTTTTTTATTTTTAATAATAATTTCTTTTATCAAATTTAAATTCTTCAATTATTACGATATATACAAATAATACACACATATATATGCATGTAGTATTTAATAAGATTTGTGTCATTCTCCATCTCAAATGACTTTTTAAACGCTATTCTAAACAAAAGCTAGTATTTGAAAAAAAAAAAAAATCAGTTCTATCACCGCTATGCCAAATATAATTCACATCTACAGTCAGACTTTTATCTTATCTTTTATTTGCAAAAGTCTATCTAAAAAAAAGTCATTTCTACCACTGCTATCCCAAATGGACTACTATAAAGATATAAATCCACCTTACAAAATATTTGATTTGTGTTTTTTTTTGGGGGGGGGGGGTGTTGGATGCTTGTCTCACGACAAATTTATAATACTTTATTAAATCCCAACATAAAACCAGGATGGAAACATAAGAGAGAATATGCTAGGGAGCGACTGAGGATATTTCTCAAGCTCCCTTTTGTGTTCACCGAACCAGGAAATAAACAAGATGTATAACTTAAAAAGAATGAAAAGAAACGATAATCTTCAAAGAGAATGCCAGATATCCCTGGGGTACGGTGGGGCTAATTATATTCTTCAATTATTGAGATTCTAATATTCTATGCAGTATACAGCAAGTTCTGCAAATTTCGAACGTGTCAGGGCAAAGCACTGGTTTCTTCTTGCCCATCTCTGCACATATACGTCTTGAAGAAGCAGGAGTATTCGTCAATGATACAGACACAAAAATCATTAACACACAAATTCTAAAGTTGTTAGTTATACCTCTGTACCGTTAACCAAGCATCACGCCAGCCCCAAAGAATTTTCCATCCTCTAACTTGCACGGCTAAAACAGATGAAAAGTGGTATTGAGATAAAGGTAAAGCACTTTTGAGTCCATGCATTATCAGATTCTCCAGTCTTTCAAGAGGAAAGTAACAGAGACAAAATCCCTTCTCAGATGTAACGCCTAACCCTGCCTGCTCTATTCAGGAAATCTAACAAAATCACTTGAATAATTGAGGATGTTCAGTTTTGCAGAAGTAAAAAATGTAAACAAGAATCCCAACTTGCACTATATTGGTGCGATGTAGGACTAGACAGTTAGGAAGAATATCTTATCCTTCAAAGTTAAAAACAACTTTTTATCTCTGTCTATAGTCTGCGCACCCCAAGTTGTCGTCCCCACTTAACTATCCTAACCGTTCGTTGCTTCATCATGAACAAAACTAAAGCTGGACTTCCAGATTAAGGAGTCAATAAAGACACATGTATAGTTCTCATGCAAAGTTAGATGCCTCCAACACAAAAGCCACAGTCATCAGCACTCCTTACATTAATTGCTGTCGCAATCACCTACAAATAACTTCAGTTTTTGTTTCAAAATCCTAAGATCAAAGGGTTGAGTGAGACCAACATAACAGGCAAGTAATTTGGGTATATTATCACAAACAGTTACTTGTGAAGCTCTTTAACATGCAGTCTTATACGGATGAGAACATGAAATGTAGTGCCTTGTACAATCCTTATCCATTGAACCGTAAGTAAGTGTCATCTGATTTCTTTTTTTCTTTTTCAAGATATGTATTTCTCTTTCCACTGGATTTCAGTTACTTCCCCTGTGTTAGTGTCTCGATAAAGTGCTTAATGGTCAATTTTCCTAAATACTTTGGGCACTTATAATTCTTGGTTTTCTTGTTTTTTAATCGAGTGATGGTACGTATCAGGAAAAGGTAGCTCATAGTGGATGAAGTATCAATCCTTTCTACTCCGAGCTTTCAAGCATATTGTGGAATTAGGCGGTTCTTCACGCTAAACTCCAAATTAAGCCTATCTCTTATTTATAAATAGTTACCCCTCCCCAGTTGTCAAAAATTATTGAATCACGGCAAATTATGATATTAAGGAAAATATCAGATTGTCCTGTGCGCACTGTTCAGCCTAAACTCACAGAAATTTGGTTACAAAGAGACTGTATCTGATCCCAAAGCAAATGATTAAGGTAAAAAAAATAATATTATTAGCTCTGTAAGCATACAACAACCTCATATCATATAAGATTACCTTAAGAAATAAGTGGAATATAAATTTATCAACCAATCCGTACCAAAAGAAACTTCAGAGAAGCAATGCCTCCAGCAGATTTTTCTAGCTAAGGGACCACAACTAAAATAATCCATCCACATATGCTCGTGTTTATCTGAAATATCAATTAAGCACAAAAAGGAATCCACGCAGCAATATATAAACACACAAGCACACTCTCGTCCCAAACACACCATCAAGCCATATCATCTTCGTTGAAGACTTACATCAAACAGAAGGAGTGCAGGTCCAAGGATGGAGGCAAACCGAAAGCGAAGCCGAGGGTTCTTGAAGGGAAAGCTAATACCATTCAATCGCGCGCCCAAGCCTGCCTCAACAGCACAATATGGAGGCGGCACCAAGTCGATGAAGGCGAGCCAGACCACGGGTTGCCCTGCCGCTTCACTGGGGATCATGGTCCACCAAGACTACGCGATCGCACCGCCAAAACCAAAGCTTTCGATCTTAATAGCTGATAATCGCTGCGATGTTGTGAGCCGACGGTGGGAAGAGGTGTACGGGGCCGGTGATGAAAGCGTGGACATGAAAGCTGCGATCTATATTTCTACGGTTCAGGAGCGTCTGAAGCTGGAGCATCTAAACTCAGAACGAACCACTATTCAAGACAACCAAGCTTAATTAGCTAGTTATCTAGAAATATAGCTGGTGCTATATATTGTTTAATAAGGAATTCATAGTCTGAGTGACTTCTGTGCAGAGTTATATAGATGTGTTATGTGTATCGAATCATGTGGGGATGTTTATAGAATAGTTCTGTGCAAAATTAGTTCAAGAATGATGAAACTTTGATCGCCAGTAAACTGGGCTGATGGAGTTGTAGTTCAAATTTGCGACTGGCAAGCTTTTAATTTCAGAACACAAGAACCTGCTCGAGTAGTAGCTATACGACATGCATGCATGAGTTTATCATTCCATATCAAGTTACCCGTCACTTCAGATCTAAACTGTCCCCAAGTTTACAATAGTTCCAACAGATTCAAGCCTTAGTGCCTTACGCATTACAGTAAACCTGAATCCCAGAAAATAACGCTATGATTTTTTATTCATAAAACACAGATTATGATCCTTAATTAATACGTGTGATCTTCTTTAACCCTTCAACTCAACCAAACTTAATAATTAACTTACCGTCTTTATACATGCATGAGGAATAATGAAAATGGAATGAACTTTTTTTGGCCATTTGGGTCCCAAATAAAATGTATGAATCTCGTGCCTCCTCCTAACTGGTCAGCTCTGATGTTTCCAGGACGTGAGTAAAATAGTAAATGATGCCTTCTAATGATGGATCTCTGCTTCCAAATATATATACAACTGTTAATCATTGAGTACTCTTACCCATGAAACTATAATGTAATGTTTAAGTACTTTCATTTGTTCAGGTTAAACCTTACACAATTCAGTCTCTCTCCCCTGTGAGTGTCTCTCTCTCTCCCAAGTGAGGGTCAGTGAGGTCCCTTGTGAACCAGTCCGGTGACCGTTATTTGAATGGTGACCATTGTCTCCTGTTTCTTCTTCTTCCTTCTTTCTTTTTTGTCTCTTTTTCTCTCTCTCCTCCTCATTTTCCTTTCTTTTGGTGTGTGTGTGTGGTGCTCCTGCTAGGTGTTTGGAGGCATGGAGGCAAGGTGTGAAGGTAATACAGATGAATCGATCGAAGTGGTCCTGAATCTAGAAAATAAGGTGGAATGCCGGGTGGTACTCTTGTCGGAAAAATCCACGACTTCTAAGAATCTCAATGTACCAACGGTGATGTCGATGATTAGGAAGGGGTGGCGGCTTAGACGATGATTTGGAGACTCGTGAGATCGACAGAAGTCGGCTCATTTTTTTGTTCAACGGGGATTCTAAGGACTTTCTTCGTGTTCTCAGGGTCGTCCATGGTCAATCCAGGGCCATCTTCTCAACCTTCACTTTGGGAGGATTGTATGATATTGAAAGATGTTAGCTTTGATGAGGTGCCCTTAAGGTGCAGTTTCATGGACTCCCTTTGGAGGCTTTCGATGCAATGACAATGCACGTATCCTAGGTAATGTGGTCGGTACAACGGTGATGTTTGAAAAACCAAAGGTTGACGGCGAGTTTGGGAGAGGCTTTATTCGCGTGAGGTCCACTGGTTAGCTTGAATAAGCCATTAGTCTCGGGATTACGGGTTCCGCGCAAGGGAAGGAGTCGACACAGGTATCAGTGAAATACGAGCGTCTGCAAATATTTTGCTACTCTTGTGGTAGGCTCGGCCATGAAGATCGGACTTGCAAGAACCTTAGCTCGTCTTGAAGATGGAGACAAAGGAAGATTTTTAGCGTTGGTTGAGCACTAGTGGTGTGCGGACGTTGGAGGAGGTGGTGGAAGTGTGTCGTCCAGGTTGGTGTGAGGCTCCAGAAGAGCGAGCCGTCTGCGGTAAAAGCCACCCTCGACGGAGTTGGTCGCGGGAGGAGATACCGTCGGTTGAAGGCAAAAAGGTCCTAGGATTGTGGGATGTCGGGATCGAGTGGTTCGGGAAGGAGATTGTGTGTCATCTGCGATTGGGACATCTCAAGAGTATTCGGCGGATGGTGTACTCGATGAAGGTTTGATTGAGCGAGTAATCGAGAGATCTTTTAATGAGCGAGTGGTCTTCCTTCACGTGTCCGGCATTCTCTCTTCGACCGGAAAGAATTCAAAATGCTAAGTCCATGTGGGCCAAGCACAAAAGTGTAATATTGAGTTGCTTCTTCCCCCAAGTCGGCCCAATTGTCACACTTTGATGGAAGCCCATCACACGAGCAAGCGGACCAGGTGTATCATGTGGACTTCTCTTGTGATCAAAGCCCAATCAAAATCCTCCTACTCTCATGGTGGGCTCTCCCTATTTACGCCGCCATTTGTTTCTTTGAGAAAGCTTGCCACATTAAAACCCAATGACACAGAATTAAGCCCCACGTGTTTTAAGAGCGAGAGGAGACTATGCTTTGAATTATCCATTCCTAATAATGAAGTCTCCTCTGTCTCTCGGCCTCTTTCCTTGAAACATCACGCAGGGTAAATCAATCCCAAAGAAGTGGCGGGAAAAGCTACCGATCGGTGAAGGCGAGCTTGAGGAATAAAAAGATGCGTATAGCTTCAACCCCGGGCCGAATCTCTGTGGTAGCGAGATTGATTTCCTGCAAGTTGGTTAAATGGAGATGGGGTCCACGATGTTGACCAATCTTCTTCTTCAAATGCACTTTCTCGAGCAGCAGGTGGTTGGATGGGACCCGACCACGGTGCGCCATGAATATATTAGCACAGGCTGTCAAGGTCTTGGGGTTGCCTTGACGACCCGGGAATGCGAAGGAAGAGTGCTTAGGAAAAAACCCCAAATGGTCTTCTTAATGGAAACAAGCGAAGGCCAGTATGTGAAGAAATTGAGACGGCGATGTGGTTTTGATGATGAATGGCTAGTGGATCCTGTAGGTAGGAGCGGAGGGCTGGCGGTCTGGTGGACTGATAAAATTCAGGTGAACATCCTCTTTTCATCCTCAAATATCATTCATTGTCGGCTTGATTACGGTGATTTAATTTCCCCTGCATATGTCACTTTTGTGTATGGTCCTCCTAATGAAAAAGATAGACTCTTATGTTGGAAGGAAATTGGTAGGATTAGTAGGAATATCCATGACTCTTGGTTAGTTTTGGGAGATTTTAATGATATTCTATCTCAGTCTGAAAAAAGTGGTGGTAAGCCTAAAGAGTGGAGGAAAATTTTAAATTTTAAATGCTTTCTTCTTTGATTGTGAAATTGATGATGCGGGTTTCTTGGCTTTCGATTTACAGGTGTAATAATAGAGAGGATGCGGGAAGCATTAGAGAGCGTCTAGATAGGGCTTTGGGCAACATCCAACTTAGGGAACTTTTCCAGAATTTGCAAGTTTCAATGTGAACCTCTTGGCTCTGATCACCATCTATTATTTATCCAATGTCACCCGGAGAATTTGTGTAGAAAAAGATCTTTCAGATTTGAAGCATCTTGGGCCCAACACTCTAATTTTCGTCATGTGGTTAAGGAAAGTTGGAGCTTTGATCATGGCAAATCCTGTCTGATTCTGAATTTGTGTGCAAATTCTTTGAAATGCAAGGAGGATCTTGTGAAATGGAGTAGAAAAGAGTTTCCCAACAATGTCAAAGTGATTGAGAATCTAAAATGCCAGTTGGCCTCTTTATCTCAGGGAGACTTAAATCAGGTCTCTAGTAGGGCCATGAGTGAAATTAAAATGGCGCTTGAAAGGGTGCTTGATCTTGAGGAAAAATATTGGTGGCAACGCTCCGTGTGAGCCAGTTAGCTTGTGGGAGACAAGAACTCTCGATTTTTCCATTTGTCTACAATTAAGAGACGGCAGTGCAATAATATTCTGAGCATCAAGGATGATGGGGGTAATTGGCTAGTGGAAAAAAATGCAATTGTGGCTAACATCTCAAACTTTTTCATCATCTGTTTACCTCAAATTTGGGGAGGATAATATGGAGTCGGTGCTAGCCTTTGTGGATAGAAAGATCACTCAGGAGATGAACGAGCCTTATGTTGCCAGATTACATGTGAGGAAATCAAGGCAGCTGCTTTTAGTCTTGGGGGATCTAAAGCACCTGGACCGGATGGCTTCTCCGGAATATTTTATCAGAATGCCTGGCCTGAGGTTCGTGATGCGGTTTGTGGTATGGTGCAGGATTTTTTTGCTGGCAAGGCTATCCTTGATGAGCTAAATGACACTACTATTACTTTAATTCCAAAAGTTAATAGACACGAACACGTGTCACAATTCCGACCTATTGGACTATGTAATTTCTCCTACAAGATCATATCCAAAGCTTGTTGGCTAATAGAATGAAGCCCTTCCTTGATGCTTGTATTTCTCACAACCAAGGAGCATTTGTCCCGGGTAGGTGCATCCAAGATAATATAATTATTGCCCATGAAGTCTACCATTACTTGCGTAGGAAGAGATCACGGTGGGAAGTATGAATTTGCGCTCAAGATGGATATGAGCAAGGCGTATGATCGAGTTGAATGGGACTTCCTTGAGAGTGTCCTTCTTCGCTTTGGCTTTTGTGCAGAGTGGGTTTCATTAATCATGAAGTGTGTGAGGTCGGTAAGGATGAGCATGCGTACATACGGTGAAAAGGTTAATTCCTTCTCTCAGAGTAGAGTGCAGAGACAAGGGGATCCCCTTTCCCAGTACCTCTTCATTCTAGTGGTGAGGTTCTCTCACTAATGATTGGCAAAAGTGAAGAGTCCCAGAGCTATCCAAGGGATCAAACTTAGTCTTAGGCTTGCCGGTGTTGACGCATAGTTTCTTTCTTGATGATGCTTTGCTCTATATGAATGCTAATCGGGAGAATTGTAATCATTTGGCTAATCTTCTTCACGAGTATTGCACTTACGGACAAGTGATCAATCTTGACAAATCAAGCATCTTCTTTTCCTCTAACACACGAAGATATCCAAGTAGCGGGTTGGTAACCTCCACGAAAATTCCCAGCTCACAGAGGATCTGGAAAATACCTTGGTATCCACTAGCATGCGGGGAAAACTAAACATCAAGCCTTGGCATATATCAGGGAACGTGTGGCTAGTAAGCTCCGGGGTTGGGGCCATCTTTGCTCTCTTTTCGGGCGTGAAGTCATGATTAAAGCGGTGGTTCGGTGAGAAACCTCAGAATAGTGACGACCCCTTTGTTACTGATGGTAGAGTAAGTGACCTTATTGTTGATGGGTCCTGGAACCTTGCTCCTATAAACCATTATTTATCAGACGCGGTTAGAACAGCCATTTATGCCATTCCCATCCCCAACAATGGATTGAAAGATAAACTTGTGCGGACTAGTGCCAAGAATGGTAAGTATGAGGTTAAGCTGGGCTATCATTGTGAGAAAGCGAAGTGCTCTATTAGTAGTGTCAAGGCGGGACCGTCGGTTGTTATACCTCAATCTTCTTTGGAAATCCATTTGGCATATCCAAGTTGTGCCAGTGTGCGGCGGTTTATTTGGCGAATTGAATAATGCTCTTGCTACCAATGCGGCCCTATATCGTAGGAGAGATCCGGGGTAAGCTTATGTTCTATCGTGAACAGGCGAGGAGAATTCGAACATTTATTTTTCAGCGCCCAGTGGACTCGTTGTGTGTGGTTCGGATGTTCTATAGGTGCTAAGTTTGACTATACACGGTTGCAAATTTTAAGACTTGGTGAGCTGCAGTTACGGATTCCTCTTCTCTGAGTTCCCAGGATGTGTCTTTGATCTACTGGCTCTTATGGTTTATATGGAAACAGCGTAATGAAAATGTTTTTAATCATATAGAACCTAATCCATTCGTTGTTACGGAGCTTGCTAGGAGGAATAATTCGACTTTTGGTCCTCCAGGGATGCCTTGCGTCCAAATCACAGTGTATTGAGGGAGCCCTCGCCCCGCCCTAACCATTGGCGGCCTCTGTCACGGGGTCCTAAAAATTATACGGATGGGGCTTATGTACACAGTAAAGGTGAAGGTGCAATTGGCATAGTATCTGCGAGACCATCTTGGATGCTTTCAATGGGGTTTTGTGGATAAAGTTAAATCTATTTACGCATTTATGGCCAGAAGCTACGGCTCTCAAAAGGGCTTTAATGTTAGGCTGTGGACTTAGGACATGATAAAGTTATCTTTGAAAGCGAAGCTGTCTTACTACGATTACTTGTATTGATGCTAAATCTCTGATTTATTTGATTGGAGGAGTAGGAGCATCATTCATGATATTATTTGCTTTCTTGCTGACAGGGTTGGGTTCTTGTTTTCTTTTATCCCTAGACGAGGGTAATAGAGCAGCGATCTTTTAGCGGTTAATGCTTATAAGGGGTGTGCCCGGTGGGTGGGTTTTCCAACCGTCGCCCTCTTTGTCGTCTCTTCTAACTCTGGATGCTCAAGAAGTTGTTTTGGATGTGAATGGTCTTGTTTCTTCCCAGGGCTTATTTTGTTGGATGATTTAGTTATCCTTGCTCTTTTGGTATTTCCCCACCTGTTAGGGGTTACTTTCCTTTATTTTGCTTTGTGGTTTGTATTTGTTTATCTCATTGCTGGATTGTACCTCTTTGTATACTTCTGATTTGTGGTTATATATGCACCCCCTTTGAGCAAAAAAAAAATTGACCCTTGACTCAATATCTCAACCGATCTAGTGGCCAGTCTGGATTTTAGAACCTTGGTAAAAACACAATTTTAACATTGGAGAAAAATTTGGACTAAAATCCATAAAAGCCCAATTCAAAACACGGCTAGATGAAAGTCACTTGTAACCCCTCGTCCTTGGACTCAACTAACAAAGGGTTGGACACTCTCACCAAAGGGGTTCGATCACGAAGTTGGTCGGCGGCAGGGCATACTAGCTCTGAGGGCTGGGTTAACACACGAGGGTAATAGACGGCTCGCCCGCCCAACATCGGTATCACCAGGAGGAAGGGAGATTTCGCGCTGCTTGCTTGGATTATGGGTGAACCCAACCCTTTCCTAAAATTTTTGTATCAAAAAAAGAAAGTCACTCGTAACTCATAAGGATGCTGCCTATTAACGGTGTATCAATTTCGCAGTTTCATTCCCGATAGTGCCTTGCTTCCCAAATGTACACTTCTTCCTCTTCCTTTAAGTCTCGAAGGCAAAATCACTTTTCCCTTTTGTTTAATTAATCTTTAAACTGTTTTAGGAAGTCTCAATCGTATCAATTTTCTGGACACCACTAATTATTAAAATTCCGATCGTTTCATTCTGGAACCCAGAAAGGGTATAAAAGAATGGGTTTAATAACATAGTGCTTTTGATTTTGCTGGCGCTAAAAATCAAAAACCTCATTATAAGCTAAGTAACCCATGAATTGCACACCCAAAGCTTCCTTTCAGGTTCGTGTCGTTTTCTCAAGTCTGAACGTAATATTCCTTTTTTTTTAATTATTTCTCTCTTCCTCTCTGGTAGGTCCATCTGTTGTGTTCCTTTTCCCGCCTCTTACAAGTTTAGCACCTTGCAGAGTGTCTCCAATCACCTATGAATCACATCTTTATTGATACACACGTTTCATTCCTCTCTCTTTTTTTCTTTTTCTTTTTATGAGCATAGTTTAATGAATATGTTAGACACACTTTGATCAAATCTGTAAAGCAAGCAGAAAAGAGACCCCCCAGTATGAAGAATAACAACAAGCTTACAAGAAAAAGATCCCACAACAATCAATTTTTATTTATGTATTTGCCAACAAAGACGATACTTTAGTTGATAAAGCAAACCCACTACGGTGGTCATACTTTTCCTCGGTTGTAATCCCAAGGCCATCGAAGCCTTCTTTCTCACTAAGTCTAGCATCCCCTTCTCCTTAACCACCAAGAAACTCCTCCACATATTAAAGAACTTGCACACAGGTTGCTTCATTCTTGGCTCTCTCCTGAAGCTAAGTTACAGTGTTTCATAGCTGGCTATTCGACACTTAACACAGAAGAGAGAAGCAGAGACAAGAGGTGAGGAAGGAGATCAGGCAGGCATGGGAGCTGACTGGGGACCAGTAGTGGTGGCGGTGACTCTGTTCATCGTCTTATCACCGGGGCTGCTGTTTCAGTTGCCGGGGAGGCATAGGGTGTTGGAATTTGGAAGCTTGGGCACTAGTGGGATTGCCATTCTGGTTCATGCCATTATTTACTTCGTTGTACTCACCATCTTACTTATCGCCATAGGAATTCACATACACGCTAACTAATTCATAGTCACCCATCTCGCTTCCTTTTATTTTTCATCTTCTTCTCTTTTTCCCCTCAGTTGTCTGATCTACCTGGGTTCCCTGTATGTTGCCATCTGCAGTTAAGTTTTAAGGCTCTTGCGGGCTTCCCACACATAATACAACGAACGCGCTCAAGAAATGTTATACAACTTGAGCCGGTTTTGTTATATTATCTGGCAATAATGATAGAAATAGAACTGCCTGTAATTTTGAATTTGGCCACAAATAATCTGATATTGTCAGATTTAATGCCCTTAACATGAATCCACGTTCTGCTATGTTCCTTCGGTATTTATTGCAATCGTTAGAGTTGAAATAATCCATGTTATAAGAATCAGGCCGAATCGGCCAGTTAAACTGGTTTAATTGAGAATCAGTGTCTAATATAATCCGAAACTCACTGGCAACCAGACTGAACTACAACTTGGTAAAAGAAAGGTCAATTGGTCGAAAGCTGGGGAACCGGACCGGAGATAAACCATGCTGGTGTCTTTTGCCTGCATCCTTCTTATCAAGTTTAAATTTTTTTACTGTTCCAATCTGAAGGAGTTGTATATTTCTAGTTTAAAAAGGAAACAATCCATTACCTAACGCTAGCAAGCTAGGTCAGGCTCCCACTAAAGCTCTGGTACTAAATACGCCTATCAATTATATTATTGTAATTAAGTTCAACCTGATTTCAATGAATTCCTCATTCCTTTGCCTTTCTCCCCTCAACTATTTTGATATCGCGTATCAATGATATAGGTTGGCATTGAGCGTTACAGGGCGAATGTAAGGTCAGTTTCAATGCCATCACCATATAGTAATGGCCTACTAAAGAATAAAAAGAGCCTCGAATCTTTCTTTGAATCGTAATTTCTGTAAAATGATATACAACATTCCACTTCAAACGAGACTATTGTAGTAAGAAATACGTAATAATTGATACTAGGCACGCGAGACATACGGAGGCAGTCAAAATCAAAATGCAGGAAACAATGGTTCAATTATTTTTAACTCTTTCATCGTTAGATTTCCCCCGACTTGTCATCTGTGCATAACTCACCCGTTCCATAGAAAATAAATGAGCTTCAAAGTTGAAACCGAGAAATTAAAAATTCTCAAAAGTCTACTCGAATTTGAATATCCCAAAGCCAAAAAGAACTTACGAATAAGTAGAAATCAGAGTGAAGCAGAGAAAAAGAAACATTGACATACAACTTGGTAATAATGGATCAGCCGGTGTAGATATGGAGGTGAAGCGCGAGGAGAATAACGGCGTAGAGAGCGAAGAAGATGAGGGTGTGAATGAAGATGGCCTTGCCGTTTGTCTTCATGCGACCGAACTCCAGCTGTTTGTCGGTGCCGGGGAAGGAAAAGAGCAAACCCGGTTGAAGCAAGACGAAGAGGACGACGCCGATCACCACAGGAGCCCAGTCCGCCATTGAAATCAGAGATTGGTTTCACTGAAGCCAGAGATAGTAAATAAATAAATTAGAAGGTGTGAACTGTGATAAGCTAGGGAAGAGAGTTATTGGGGATGAAGACGAGAAGGAAACGGAAACTTGTGGAAACATGACGCCTTGGGAATTGGAACGATCTCGATGGTCAAAAAGTCGGTGCTCTAAGCTCTGATCCTCTGCAACCGGTTCCACCACTGCATCTAACATCAGTATACCATTTGGATTAACCTTATAGGTTATAGCTCCGTAGCAAGCGGAAGATTACGGATTTGATCTCGTTTTAAAATCAGTTAGTGCCTAGTACTTCTGAAATTAAAAAATATGGCATTTTGGATATGAAAAAAAGTGATGGGACGGGCATCCAATGAATTCACTTGCTTTTGCTGGCTCATATACCGTTTGTTCTTCTCTGTCTCTGTATTTTTGACCATGTTTTACTTTGGACGACCAAACTCGCTTTGCTATTGTACCTTCCTCTTGCATTTTTCTGAGCACCATCCTCACCGTTTTCACGGCCTTTGACTTCTTTATCAGAACAAAGAAAAGATAAATGAAATAGTAAAAATAAAATCTAGTGTTGGCTTTATAGGATTCCAATACTGAAGGGTTTGCGCTAAGAAGAGAGGTTGTAACTTGTGGTGAAGCATACGTTGTGAGAATGCAGGATTGGGGGGCGCCTCTGATAGCGGCGGTTCTTTTTGCGTTGCTCTCGCCGGGACTGCTGTTTCAGATGCCGGCCAGGAACCGTCCCCTCGAGTTCATGAGTATGAACACCGCTGCTTCTTCCGTTTTGTTCCACGCTTTCCTTTATTTTCTACTTCTCACTATCAGGAATGTTAAAACGTAAATCGTAAAACAACATGAAACATAAAATTTCTGCTTTCTACTCTTTAAATTCAGAGCTCAAAATTATATTTATATATATATAGAAAAAATCATAAATCACATTACTACAAAAATGTTTTCAACGTCCTAAATTTGACTCAATTAACGTTTTTTTTTTTCTAAGGACATCTTTTGAGGGGTAGTAAAAATAAATAATTTTGGCGTTCTAAAAATAGCGTCCTAAATTTTATTCAATGAACATCTTTTTTAAAGACATCTTTTGAGGGGTAATAAAAATAAATACTTTTGGCGTTCTAAAAATAATTTAGGACGCCTTATTTAAGGTGTACTAAATAAAATTCAGACGCTAAAATCTTTGTTTTTTTAAAAAAAAAAAACCCTCAAACCATTTAGATATCTATGCATAATGACGAATACAAACCATTGTAACGAATTCACCCAAATCATACCACACCACAGTCAATAGATCACAGCGAAAGATGATCACAAACGATCTCGACGCAATAATAGATTTGGCTTTCTCGCGCGTAGTTCCCCATAATCCCGACTTGAGTCATTCCCCGCTCGAGACATCCTCATTTAAATCGTAGCCCTACATTTCCGCAGAGGAATCGGCAAAAGGAAAAAAAAGGAATTGAGAAAAACCTAATCTAATCATGACCTAAAAAGAAGGGTGGAAATGTAATGAAATGCATAAGAACAAACCTTGGATCTAAGATGATCGAGGTAAAAGCGAATCGTTGTAAGCGAAGGAAGGAGCGGGATCGCGACGATTGGCGAAGGAGGCTTTGATGGCCTGAGCGACGAGAGAGGAAGAAGGCTTTGATGGTTCGGCGACGGTGACGTCAAGGGCGGCAGTGGGAGATACCGAGAGAGAGGTGCTAGAGCATAAGAGACTCGAATCGAAAAGAAAATCCGGAAAACTAAAAACAAGTCATAAATCCAAACGGATCGAGGAAAGAATCGAAACACAAAACAGATCTGGAAAAGAAAGTCACAAATCCAAACAGATCGGAGGTAAGAATCGGAAACACAAAACCAATGGAAAAAGCTCCTCTTCTCCCAGGTCAAGCTCCGGCCTCCAAGTCGCAACTCAAACTTCCTTCCTCACGTTGCCGGGCGTGCGTGTATGCGGTGGCGGAGCTTGAGAAAAAAATTTGGGGGCCAAATAGTGGTAGGGGATTCGGGGTTTGAGGCGGCGCCCAATTTTTTTTTTTTTAAAGAAAAGTTTTATATGCATTAAAAGAATATAAATAAGAAAAGGAAAAATATAAAAAAATACACCACAAACATTGGAAGGCAATAGGTTTTAATTTATGTGATTGTGAATCTTTGGTTCAACCATAGACTTCATGTAATTGAACACCACAACATTGGAAGGCAAGAGGCGAGGTTTAGAATGAAAAATCAATAAACTTTATCTACGGTGTTGTGTAAAATGGGTAAAAGCATACTAAAGAATACAACACAAAAATAAATTTCACCGATAAGCTAAAAATTTCTGTAATTAGAGTGATATATAGAAAAAAATGACAAGATTAACATAAATCATATAAAACCCCACATGGAACACAACTTGAATTATAAGCCCCAAAGATATAAAAAGAGGGGGGAATTGGGGGCCAAAATTTAATTTTACGTTATATTAAATTTTTTTATAAAAAAATTTCTAAACAAAATTTTTTTTTTTGGGGCTGTCCCTTAAAAGATCCGCCCCTCTGTGTATGCCTGGGCGTGTGTGTGTGCAAGAGAGGGAAGTGTCGGCGTGTGTGTGTGGTGAGAATACTGGTGAGAGAGAGATGAAGAGAAGAAAGATTTGTGCCAGGTTTCGTGTGGTGAGAATGATGGAGAGAGAGAGAAGAGATGAAATATGTAGGTGGTAGATGCAACTTTGGCGTCCTAAATGAGATTTCAGGACGCAGAAAAATTTATTTTGGCGTGTTGATTTAAATTTTAGGACGCCAAAAATTAATTTGAATAATGGTGTCCTAAACCATATTTAGGACGTGAAAAAAATCATTGAAGCGTCCTGATTCAAATCATTTAGAACGCCAAAATTAATTTTAGGCGTCCTAACGTATATTTAGGACTCAAAACAAATTTCTAGCGCTAAAAATTCCTCAAAATGCACCAAAAATTAATTTTAGGCGTCCTAAAATATATTTAAGATGCCAAAAATTTCCTTGCACCAAAAAATGCTCCAAAATTTATTTTAAGCATCCTAAAATATATTTAGGACGCTTAAGTCTCAAAATCCACCAAATAATTATGAGAATGTCACCGCTTATACTTTTTACTTCCCTTTTTAAAATAAGGATGTCTTTTAGGGAAGTAATATCCACTTTTTGTAGTAGTGTCACTACTAAAAATTCAATGAATAACTTCATATTTAAAATATATAAGTCATATAATTATATAACTATATAAAGCATAAGTCCAAAAATATCAAAAGAATAAAGTTTAACAATTCCTAAATTATATCAATTGATTCAAATCAAACACATCATCTTGCATGTCCTCTTCTCTTACAATAAATTCATTTGCAAAATTTGGAATGTCATAATCATGACTATCCATAGGCTCCTAACTTCAACTTCAACCAAGCTTTCCTCATCGAATATGTTCAATTGTTCAAAATAATATCATATAACATGTGAGATTATTGTCACTTAATCTTTCATGGTAAATCTAAAACCCATTATGTACGATAATATAGGATTAATCATCTTTCATGGTAAATCATAAACTCATTATGTACAATAATATAGCATTAATCATCTTTCATGGTGAATCAAAAACCCATTATGTACAATAATATATGATTAATCAAAATCATGTTTTTCGAGGAAAAAATAAAATCAAAACCATGTTTTTGCTTAGTTGTAAGAAATGCATGATAATTGAATATTTCATACACTTCTTTTTATCTCTTGATTAATAATTTAAGACTCTTTAGTTAATAAATAATGGCTTTTATACTTATTTGTCCTCATTCTTGTTTTATAGTTTAGATGATTCAAAGAGCTATAATTGTTATGAAGACATGAAGGGCAAATTCTGACAAGAGGGCGGTCGATTTTGGAGCTGAAGTCATATGTATATTTCGTATTTTTATTTGGGCTCGAATTTTGTAATTAAAGCCCATTTTTATGTTATTTCGTTTGGGCTTGAATTGTGGGTTGGAGCCCCATTTCGTTTTTCCATTTTAGGTTAAGTTAGGCAACAACCACAAACACATATATTCATTCATGTTATTATTATTTTCGGATTGAAATAGAAGTTTTGAAATTCTCTCAATCAAGCTTTCATCATCTCGTTTCGTGTTCATGATGAACTTCTTCATTTTGTTTGATTTACGTTCGGATAGCTACGATAGGTTAGGCTGTTTTTGTTTTGTAATTTCGAATTCGATTTACTTTCGGATTGGGTGTTAGATTTAATGCCCAGATTGAGATATCCCAAAGATTCAGTTCGAACTAGGTTTAAGTGCTTGTTTGTGCGATCACACAGTGACACGCCACTGCTCGGATAAACGCTAGGCGATCGTCTAGTTGAGGATTTTCCGGACGAACTAGAGATTTTGGTTCGCCCGTAATCAATCGCGAGTTCGCTTCAAAATCTATTTTCGTCAAGGAAGGAAAGTGGTGAAATTTGAAATCCTGGGTTGATCTTCGTTTATCCGTTTAATCTTCGTTTTATCTGTTTCTGTTTCTATTAATTTTATTTTTGTCCTGTTTGAACCAAAACCCCCATTTTTACTGTTTATTTCACCGTTATTCCAATCAAACATGCTGCGAATTCGTTGGGAAAACGATCCAAGTTTCCTATTACCGCAAATCTTTTATTAAATCTGGTTATTTTGAGAGACACGACAAATCTCTTTCAATGCACAAGGAACACAAAACTATCGGTTCAAGTTAAGGTGTTTATCTCCACTCTCTAGTAATTCCGAGTCCAAGCACGATGGAAATAGGTTTTTCAACTTTTCATCCTTTTTTGGGCAAAAAGAAATCATCCTCTTTTTTTTGTTGAAGTAAAAACGGTAGAATTGGTAAAAACTTACATTTTTACTTGTTTGACGGTGTTTCTACCAATTTACTCGCCCATGACAGTTTTTATTTACGTTTCGTGTACGTGTGACCAAGTAAAAATTACATTTTTACGTTTTTACACTATTTTTACAACAAAACTTGGAATTCTTCAGTAACGGCCAAGATATTCTTTGGTCGAAAAGCGATCATCTTCGAGTCACCGAGACTTCTTTGTGATCTCCTTACGCATCTTCCGTCCTTCTTGCTCGATCATTTCTTTGATAGCTTCGGATAGTACTTCTTGCATCTGCTCTACCTTCTTGTTGTTTTCCGAAGTGTCTTTCTGATTTACGCAAGTGTCCGGTGAACTCCTCGCTAGGATATCTTTCTCCGCTTCTCGCTTGATATCGCCTTCTTGTCGGGCGATATCTTTACTTGTCCTTCCCGTTAGCTACAAGTCGTTCTTTAACTTCGCAAACAACTTGTTAGGAAAAAGTAGTTCGTTCAACTTCAAATCGCTCGCAAGTTCGTGTATTTAACAATTATGATCTCGTATATTAAGTCTAAATCTTCCTTGTTGGATATTTATCTCATTTTAACTTTTGATTCCATCACATGACATGACGGTGTAACAAAGAATCCTCTAACACCCCATAGGCACATAGCCCCGTTTAAAGTAAACTTACCGACCAATCCTTTTAATTCTCCAAACCCATAGAAAGAGTTCGCAAACCTTGTTCAATATTCAAATCCATAGACGTCTCAATTCAAATTTTTCTTGATGCAAACATGCTTCAAATGGCTAGAGTTACGTAAAACATGTTATGAAAAAATATACAAGGATGGGAACTCAATTATATTAGTTCCACCAAGTACAAAACGAGATTGGATGATAGCTAGCTCACAAGAATAAAAGACCGTAGACTCAAACCAAGTACAAAACAGCATTGAGAGGAATCACGAACCCATGTACATGTGGATCCCAACAACAACAAGAAAATGCGGATGAGGGCAAAGAAAAGGATGGCATGGACCAATATGGATACGCCACTTGTGCGGAAATTCCCGAATTCCACGAACCTTCCTTTCCCCGGTATTTGAATGAGCGGACCAGTGTCAACAGGATGAACAAAGCACCACCGATACGAACACCGGACCCCGTCGCCATCTTCTTCTTCTTCTATCTCGATCTCTTAATTCGGTTTTAGTATTGATGGGATTGGAAATGAGACTTATAAAGAGAGTGAAAAGGAAAGATGGAAACTGTCGGCGTAGAACTGTAACCCTAGCCCCGATGGGGCTAGGATGTTGATGTTGATTGGGACTTGACCTAGAGCGATTCCTAGGGCCTACGTACCTGAAGAGGTATCAAAGTCCACGTAGTTCGAGGATTAGATGAGGCGTTTAGCCAAAGGGGTGGTCGTATGCTCGTGTGACTACTGTATGTGAATAGCCTGAGCGTAGACCGTGTAGAAGATATGTACCTTTAGGGTTAACCCGCTATATATAGAGGCTACCTTAGGTTTAGGGTTTGAACGTGGGCTTCATGCCTCAAAGCCCAAGTGATGTGGCGTCATATCGTGCCATGTGGATTGCCCTCTGTTGGGCCATACAGCGAGAATATGGGCCTTATATAAACTGCAATGCTTCCCCAAAGCCAGTAGTTCAAGGTTTTGACCGCCGGGGTGTATGATGTCTGGATAAGTCATCCGAGGTGTTGCCCATCTCCGACGTCTACGTCGGGCTAGGACTTGTTGAGCCCATTTCCACATTGTACGTGGTAACGTTGCAAGGTCTGATGAGTCGGGGTGACATCCTGCGTCTCGTGACGTGCCATGTTGGCGTCCTATGGCTTGAGGACTCGTGGTGAATACCGATGTCCAAAAGGGCGACCGAGGTAATAACCTCCGGCCCTAAGAGTGCCGCGGTAGAACCGACGACCTAAGGGTCCGAGGTGGTAACCTCCGGCCCAAGAATGCCGTGGTCTTCGCTTCCGGGTTGGCTCAGGGTGGCGGGCGCTGTGGACGAGGCAGCCCTTCAAGCTAGAAGTTCTTTTCTTTTATTCTTCTTTTTCCTTTTGTTTGGCGTAGGATGCCGGTTTGTGTGTACTTTTGAACAATTAACCTTATGAATGAAAATTCAAGTAATTGGTCCATTGTGTACTTTTAACTTTATGCATAAACCGCACATAGTCAAGTTCTAGACCGGGCTGTGGTCTTTAAATAATTAGAGTCCGCTTAGTACTCTTCCGGTGTCGAAACCAGTGCACGAGTAGGGTGTCTAAATATACCACGCTACGAAGTTCGGAGTCGTTATCCGGGATTTTAACCGGGGTAAGGGCAAATTGTCACATGCTCATCCGTGGTCGTCGTCGGGACACACTTTGACCAAGTGGACCTGATCGGGGTCCAAGATGACTATTCGCCTTCTTACTTAGGTGTCAATTTCGATGCATCAAAATATATACGGGTGCATGGGCCTCGGTGTCGGTTACGGCGTATGGACCTCGGTGTCGGTCCGCTTATTCGGCGAATCATTTAAGCACTCTTAGAATTGAACATTCGGTTAATAAACCCTTTATTAATTCTAGAGATGATTAGCTTTGTAAAGGCGACAATTCGGACACGAGGTGTCCGTTGCGGCATTCGGCTACGACTAGGCCTAGCTATAATAGATCCTTAGCTTGTCGCTGTTCCTTGTCCTCTTGATTTGTTTCCTAGCCAGGGTTTTCTAGAACGTAGGCTCCTCTGTTGAGTTTTCCTTAATCCGGTAGGGGCCGTCCCAATTTGCGGCCAATTTTCCATCTCTCGGCTTTTTGTTACGACGTCGGCCCCCATCGTAGGACTAGGTCTCCCCGTCGAATACCCCGGGCCGACCTTTCGTTGTGTTTGGCCGTAATGAGTTGTTTGGCCGCCATGTCTAGGCCGTGTGCCGTGGTTCATCTTTTGCTTCCGTCAAGACTTTACGCTGAGCCCGAGTTTTAAGCGGGATCGGTGTAACCGAGAATCAGCGTTCTTCTATTTTTGGAGGTGGACTCCTATGCAGAAATTTACTCGGAGCCCGGATGCTAACTATACTAGTTGTAACCGGGCTGCTTTGACTGGAGTTAGTGTAACCAGGTTTGATCCGTTCTGGGTGTCGTAACCCGAGATTCATTTGTCAAATATGGGTGTCGTAACCCTGAATTTGATCATTCAACTAGATTTGGTGGCCGTAGCCGTCTTTACCCGAGCCTGGATTTTAACCATATTTGGTGTAACCGGGGTCGGAAACACGTGATGTGCGGACTTGAAGAAATCCCGTAATGAACAATCACATATAAAGAAACAAGATTTGAAAGAAAAATGGTACCTGACCTCCACGAATAAGATCTTGTATCCCGCAATTTATGCAAACTTTAGCATTGACGATGACAGTTGTTATATCGAGACAATCCGAGTTGATGCACGTATTAAGAGTAACCGAGGTCCGTTCTGGGTGTCGTGACCCGGACTTTGTTTCTCCAGTTGTGGGTGTCGTAACCCTTAACTTGTTTGTCCATTATGGGTGTCGTAACCCTGGACTTGTTTATCCAATTTGGGTGTCGTAACCCTGGATTCGTTTATCCATTATGGTTGCCCCCAAGCTCGGTAGTTCAGGTCTCTGAGCTGTCGAGATTCATTCACTGCTTTCCGAGATCCCTTGAATCCGAACTTGCTTTCGTAGCAATTTGCCCGAGCTCTTGTCCGAGCTTGCATTAAACTTTCTGGTTTGCCTTAATGCGGATATTGATAACATGTTTTTTCGCTTCAACCAATTGTTGTCCACTCTGTTGCCCCCGGCACTGGTAGTTCGGAAAGCCACGGGCCGCCAGGGATGTGTTACTTTCCACTCCGGACGAGGTGCTCGCGATTGTTGGGATTCCGTGCTTGGCGACACGAGATTTCGGGTTTATATACTTTAAACCGAGATTTCGGGTTATATACTCTAACATCGAGTTTCCGGGTTATTTACTTTAACACCGAGAAACCGGTTTATTATTTCTCGGATTCATACATGTAAATAGACTTGGTGGGATTGCCAGTGCAACACTGAGCCCGAGTTTTAACCATATTCGGTGTAACTGGGTCCATCTTCAAAACTTTGGCGAGCCGGGATTTTAACCGAGATTTGGTATAACCAGGTATGCCTTCAAATTTACTCGGAGCGGGATTTTAACCGATTTGGTGTAACAGGTCCGTTTTCAAACTTTGGCATGGCCGGGATTTTAACCAGATTCGGTGTAACCGGGGTATGCCTTCAAATTTACTCGGAGCCGGGGGCTTAACCAGATTCGGACGGAGCCGGGATTTTAACCAGATTTGGTGTAACCGATGTCCGTCTTCAAATTTACGGAGCCGGGGCTTAACCAGATTCGGTTTTTCCGGGTCCGCTTTCAACTTTGCACGGAGTCGGGTTTTAACCGGATTAAATTTAATCGATATGTCGACCGCTTTCGGTGTGCATAATTCAAGCATACTTTGAATTGATATAGCTTCTAAAATACTTTAAATTGTCATGGGTTTGCTCTGAATCGACAAGAAGTACTACGCAATTGAATTGCTCCGTGCGACTCCATGATTTGCAGAAGTTTCATTTTAGTCCCTCATTGTAAAACCTTTTAGGAGTTCCACTTAGGTCCCCGTGAGAAACCTTTTGGAGATTTCATTTAGGTCCCTTTATGAAACCTTTTGAGATTTCGTCAGGTCCCTTTATGAAACTTTTTGAGATTTTCGTTTGGGTCCCTGTACGAAACCTTTTAAGAGTTTCACTTAGGTCCCTGACTCCCTGTACGAAACCTTTTGAGATTTTCGTTTAGGTCCCTGTGTGTAAATCTGAAGAGCCGCCACCTTTATCGTTACGGCATACACAAATGCCAGAATTGAAAAGTATGGGTTCCCAAGGAGAAAAGATGGCTCAAATCTGGGTTCTCAAGAAGAGAGGATGAGAATCCTGCTCAAATTTGGGTTCCCAAGAAGAGAGGATGAAGATCCTTTATTCCACATTGCTCAATTGCCCGCATCTAAATTTATACCAGAATTGAAAAGTCTGGGTTTCTAGGGGAGAGGATGATGATCCTTGAGGAGGGAGGATGAGAATTCTGCCTACTATCTTCTCATCATGTGAATTCATGAAGAAACGAAAAAGAAAACCCATGAGAATAGAGGCATCTAGATTTATACTGAATTGAAAAGTCCGGGTTTCTGAGAGAAGATGACGATCCTCGAGGAGGGAGGATGAGAATCCCGCCTACTATTTTCTCATCATGTGAATTCATGAAGAAACGAAAAAGAAAACCCATGAATAGGGCATCTAATCCTTCATTCCACATTGCTCAATTGCCCGGCTTATCGATACACACCCTCTCTTAAAAGAATTCCCAAAGAGAGATCCTGGTGATCCTTCCAACTATCTTCTCATCATGTAGAGACATGGAGAGTTAAAAGAAAACCCATGTGAAGCGGTGCCGCTACGATTCTTGATTTTGCTGCTGTGGATTTTCGAGGAACCGCCGTGCAAAGGCATCTCGATCGCGCTTCGGTATTGACCATCGTTGGTCGTAGGAATCGAAATTTACGGCCCCCACAGACGGCGCCACTGTTCAGCGTAGAACTGTAACCCTAGCCCCGATGGGGCTAGGATGTTGATGTTGATTGGGACTTGACCTAGAGCGATTCCTAGGGCCTACGTACCTCAAGAGGATCAAAGTCCACGTAGTTCGAGGATTAGATTAGGCGTTTAGCCAAAGGGGGTGGTCGTATGCTCTGTGACGGCCGTATGTGAATAGCCGGAGCGTAGACCGTGTAGAAGATATGTACCTTGTGGTTAACCCGCTATATATAGAGGCTACCTTAGGTTTAGGGTTTGAACCGCGGGCTTCTATGCCTCAAAGCCCAAGTGATGTGGCGTCATATCTCGTGCCATGTGGATTGCCCCTTGTTGGGCCATACAGCGAGAATATGGGCCTTATATAAATCCGCAACGAAACCTTTTTGAAGAAGAGACAAGCAATTGATGAGTAGGAAAAAGCTAGGAAAGCTTACAGGACGAAGCTATTCTGATTCATATACCCTTTCTTTTGGTTTTTTACAACTCACACGCATGGCACCAAATCTCAACGAAGCTTCAGCCTTCATGTTCTTATCTCGAGGTACAACAACTCTAGCTTCATCCGTGGAAGCCTTGTTGACTTAATCCGTCTCCATGCGAGTACAACAATGAGATGATCGCCACTTGTGGTTTATTAATGAGGGGATTTGATTAAGTTTTGAGTTTGTTTTGCATTTTAAGGATGTTATAATAAATTGCAAAGCAAACATCCCATTCTTCTTTGTCTAAGAAATTTTTAAAAGGCACAATCCTGCTGATCAAGCAACCAGGGTGATGCTAAAAGGGGTCTTTGGGGAAAAGGTGGCAAAAATATTTTAGTTGTTTAAAATTACTCCCTTAACTGCTTTTTACAAGGAATAACTATTAAAATCAAGTTGTTCAAAATGTTAGATAAAAACAATATATGTGTAAAATATGTATATTTATTTTCAATTATATCTTTATTTATAAAGGGGTACATGAGAGATGATGAGTGAAAATTTATCAAAAAGGTAATGAATGACCTATATTTAATATGGTTTAAATAAATAAATAAAACAGGTTTAAAATTTCACATAAATTTTTTTATATTAAAATGAAAGAGAATGTTCCCTATAAAAACGATTGGAGGATTACTTTAGTTTATAATTCCTATCACAGTATGAACTATGAATTATTGCTTTTAAATATGCAATAAAATTGATGGAAAACGGTGGTGGATATTACTTTAGGAAAATGAGTAAAGTTAACTAATTTAACTTCTTTTCTTAATCTCTCCAAAATCGGTTAAATATGTCCTATAATTGGACCGGAGGGAGTAACAAATAATTGAGCTTTTTCAAAGCTCTTAACTTCGTATCTCCATCAATTCCATTGGACACGTATGGTTTCAAATTAGTTTACTCATAAAAAAATTGGGTGTATTTAGAGTGTGATTGTTAACATATCCATTTATGGACTTGATTATGGACGAATAACAAATACACCACACATAACAAGAGAAAATTTAGGAGGGAGAGAATAGATATACTCTTTACGGTCCTATTTATAGAACAAAATTTATAATACAAATTGTACTACAAACTTTATCATATATTTAAAATTAGATGTAGTATAATTTAGTGGATTATGTCACATAACATTGAACTCTTAGGCAATAACACACATATATATGATTACACATATTATATCGGTTTAATGATACAGATTAGAATAATCACTAATATTACAACCTTCTACCTAAAGTTTTATAGTATTTATAATTTAACCTTAATGCAATTTGGGTTTGGGTCCTAGTCTACTAAGGTGAACTAGGTATATTCCACCATTGACAAATTCTTGCAAGTAAAATAAACAAACGTTTTGCCTTACCTTTGAATCGTAGATGAACCCAACCCTTTTTCTAAAATTTGTTTTATAAAAAAATAAATAAACAAACGGTTCTTGGCAAAATAAATAAGGGAAAAACACTTCTCATGTTGTAGGAGAAGTGTTTTCATGTCACACACACATAAATGGTGGGACCCACATATATATATATAATCGGGATTATATATATATGTGGGTCCTACCATTTCATGTGTGTAGAATCTTATTCTTCTCATGCAACATGAGAAGTATAAACCCCAATAAATAAATACATAAACGGTTTATTCTTAAAGGTGGGCCGGCACAAGGCCGAACCAGAACCTTCTTCCAGATTCGTATTTAACCGTATCAGTGAATGTGTGAGTATGTTTAAGGAACATGTTCTTTGCAGCTATATAGAAATGAAACCAAAAATATCTTATCTACGGACTACGGGTAAATCTGACCCCAAGAAGCTCCCCAACACAGGCAAAACCGTATTCGTATGTAAGGACTAGTTCCGACATGTTAATTAACGCATGCGAGATGAAGTTTGAACTGGTTTATGAGGAATTAGGAAATATAAAGGGAATGAAAACCAAAAGCATCCAAAACCAAAAACATGGACAGAAACTTTGGAACAGCGGCCCAGCAAAACGCGCGTTTTTCCTTCCAAAGCCCAAAAGAGCACCATTCCATTTTATTTTATTTTTTGATAGGAAATTTGTAGCAGGGGTTGAGCCTCATCCACACCCAAAGGTAGAGCGTTTGGAGCTCGATCCACAGGACATACTAGGTTAGAGAGTACACATGTCTCCACCTCTTCCCAGCGTTTTCACCGCTTCGTAGACTCCTGAATGCCTCCCCAACGCCTTAACTAACTCTAAGATCGAATCCTCCGTTTTGGTAAGAAAGTCCCACCCCTTTCGCCGCCGCCAAGTACGAGGGTCCATTCCATTTATTTGTTCTTTTTTTTTTTTTTTTTTTTTTTTTTTTTGATACAGGAGATACAACTAAAAAAAAACTAGAAACTACCGCAAAGACTACACGCGGGAATTTAATCCTGTGTTATCATGATGAATCACCTCCTGCAAAAACACAGGACATATATCAAAGAAAGAAGAGGTAGTAATTCCTCTTTTTGCCAAAAGGTCAGCCACTCGATTCCCTTCTCTGACGATAAACTGGAAGCTTAGGTCCCATTCCTTCCTCCTGTAATTTCGATTCGCCACGCACAAGATCCCCGTCGAAAGCCCTCCCCTTCCATTTAAAATATCAATCACATCCTTTGCATCCGACTCCACCACCACCCGACGGAACCCCAGCTCCCATGAAAGTTGGAGACCCTTCAAGATGGCCCATTCCTCTGCTTCAAAGACCGAACAAGTACCCAATTTATGAGTGAAACCCGCTACCCAGTCACCTAGATAGTTTCTCAAAACTCCCCCACATCCCGCTTCTTCCGAATTTTGCGCTACCGCCCATCAACATTAAGTTTAACCCAATCAACGGTTGGAGGAGACCAAAGAACCGATCGACGAGAAACATGCACCCTACCGCCGATATCCTCCGTAAGTGAACATAGTTATCCCAAGAGTTCATAATCACCATAGCAGATTAATTGGTTTCTCGAACCCTTCCGTGAAGATGCTTTCATTGCGCCATAGCCATAGCTTCCAAGTCGCCACTCCCCACACTTGCCGCCAATTATCACCGGTTTGAATACCCGGGTGGTTGTTAAGATTAAGAGTACCCCAATTTCTCAACGTGACAGCAAAAAATTCAGCCTTGCAATCCGGTTTAAGCAACGAATTCCAAAGGCTTTTAGCATACTTGCAGTCTCTAAGGATGTGTAAAACGTCTTCCACCTCTTCGCTGCAGTGAGTACATAAGGAGGAAGAGCTAGACCAAAGACTTCTCCATAACCCTATAGGGAGACGATTGTTGAATGCTGTCCACAAAAATAGCCTGATTCTCTCAGCACCTTCCCATCTCCAAATATCTTTGAAGACCTTAATTCCTCTCTTCTCATTCAAACCTTCAATGAGGTTATAAGCACTCTTGATCGAGAACACACCATTCCCCGTTCCCTTCCACACTCAAATGTCATTCCCTGCTTCCTGTGTAGGGGGGATACAATGAATAAAATTAGGGATGAAACTTCTAGGGAACACAGAAGAAAGCAAATTAAAATTCCAAGCACCGTTATGTGCCCAGTCCGCAACACAGCTGTTCTCTTCCTCTTCAGATAGAGCCCTGATACAAATATCTTTCAGGGGTTTATCTTTTAGTAACCAAACATCAGAGAAAAAATTTACATTTTTCCCACTTCTGATTTTCCAACCTGAACTTCTAGAAACAAACCCTTTTTGACTTGCTATGAACTTCCACAAGGGAGAATCCCCACTCTTTGAGAAGAAAAGATCAGAGTTGTCCCTCAACATGTATTTCTTCAGCAAAACATCCGCCCAAAGGCCTTTCGACCCAGAAAGAAGCTTCCAATTTAGCTTTGCCCGCACGCGCATTTAAGGATGTAAGCTTCTTGAAACCAAGACCCCCTTATCCTTCTAAGCGAGACACACCTGGTTCCAACCAATCGGATGAAAACCATACGGAGACTCGCTGTGACCCCAAATAAAATTCCGTTGAATTCTCTCTATCTCTTTACAAATTGAAGCAGGAAGTTGGGAAACTTGCATCGGATAAAGAGGCATTGCACTAATAACCGACTTTGCAAGAGATATTCTACCGGCCCTGGACAAGCTTTTCTCTTTCCAAGTTGCCAATTTACTCCTAACTTTATCCACAATGTAACGAAAGTTTACATTGGCTTCCTCTTTCTGGAAAGAGGAAACCCCAAATATCTACCAATTTCCACGGAGATATGGAAACCAGAAATCGAGGCTATGTTTTGCTTAACATTCGCCCTCACTTTAGGAGAGAAAAAGATGGATGACTTTGGTTTGCTAACTCTCCCTCCAGAGGCTTCACAAAACACCGAAAGGAACTTCATCATATTCCTAGCTTGCTCCTCAGAGGCTTCACCAAACAGAAGGATGTCATCCGCAAACATAAGATGAGAGATAAAAGGGCCTTCTTTTGACATGCCTATTGGCTTCCAACTACCTTTATTAACTTCATCCGCAATAATGTGAGATAGCTTATCCATGCACAAGACAAATAGGA
Organism: Acacia pycnantha; assembly: GCA_025563575.1. Taxonomy (NCBI): domain Eukaryota; kingdom Viridiplantae; phylum Streptophyta; class Magnoliopsida; order Fabales; family Fabaceae; genus Acacia; species Acacia pycnantha. The sequence continues at coordinate 87,404 of JAMWYP010000171.1, read as the reverse complement.
GAGGGGAAATAGGATCCCCCTGTCGAAGCCCTCTCTGCGTAAAAGAACTCCGTCGAGAGCCGTTCCACAAAATGTTATAAGAAATGTAGTAATGCATTCCATAATCGATTAATGAAATCCATTTCCATGCCTCGCCTCTTCAAGAACACACCTCACAAAATCCCACCGAACACGATCATATGCCTTTTCAAGATCGATTTTCATTGCCATTAACCCTTTCCTTCCCCAGCACGTTTCATCGTATGCATGATTTCTTGACCAACGATAATGTTGTCATGGATTTGCCTCCCTTTAATAAAACTTGATTGAAGGGGGAAATAATAGAATCCATTAAATCTCTAAGTCTTCCAGCAATAACTTTTGTGATGCATTTATAGTACACCGAACATAAAGAAATTGGCCGGAAATGACCTACCAATTCAGGGTTCTCTCTTTTAGGAATAAGAGAGATAATTGTCTTGTTGTGATCTGCTAATTTCTGCTTCCCTTCAAAGACTTCCTTAACAAAACCACACACTGCAGGCCCAACCACATCCCATTTCGATTGGAAAAATAAAGCAGGGAAACCGTCGCAGCCGGGGGCTTTATAGGGCCCAATTGCAAACATAGCTCTCCTGATTTCTTCATCAAGAGGGGATATACACAGGTTACTCAATATATCTTTCTCCAACATTGGGAATTTCGAAGAGGTTCTCAACATACATGGTCCTCCCTCTTCCCTCGATATAGGGACTTGAAGTGATCAATCACTAAAGACTTAAGTTGAATCTCATCATCAATCCAGACTCCACTTTCGTCTTTAAGCATCAAAATCTTGTTTCTCCTTCTTCTCATAGATGTCTTAAGATGATAGAAGCGAGTATTCGGTCCCCTTGGTGATCCAATCCGATCTAGCCTTTTGGAACCATTTGATTTCTTCCCGAACCAACAGATGGTTGAGCTCACCTGCAAGTTTTTCTCAAGCCAACAAAGATATGGGGAGTGGGGATAACAATGCGAATTCGAATGCCTTTTAATCTAGCAAGAATAACTCTCTTATTTTTTCAACTAAGCCAAAACACTCTCTGTTCCACCCTACTAGAGCCTCTTGGACTTTACATAAGGAATCCCTCACATTAGAAGCATTATCCCAACTATTCAACAGAAAATTATCAAAAGATTCATGACATAACCACATAGCCTCAAACCTAAAAGGACGAAATGAATTACCTCTTTGATCCATAGAAGTCCGTGCGCAAAGGATTATGATCGAATACGAGTACGAGGAGAACCTTAACCATACACTCACTGAAATAATTAAGAAACAAATTGTTCCCAAAAGCCCGATCCACCTTTCATACAGTCGGCATTTCCAGGAATAAGCGGCCCTTTCCATGTAAATCTTGGCCCCTGAAAACCCAAGTCGATAAACCACATTCCCTTGATCTATCATTGAACCATTGAATTCTTTGACCGCTACCTCCCACACCTCCAATTCTTTCCAAAGGAGAGAGGATGTCATTAAAGTCCCCACAAACAATCCAAGGCTTCACCAATGACGCAGAAAGGATTTAAGGGAAGACCGAGAGGCAACACGCAGATTAGAATGAGGAATGGCATACACCGTGATAATAAAAGGAGGCTTATCTTTGACCACGCACTCACAATGAATAAATAAGCCGATCAAGCTCCACAATTTTCAAATTTAAGACATCGCTTCTCCACAAAGACAGCCAAGCCTCCGGACCTACCTTCACTTTGGACATACTTGATTGAATCAAAACCCCAAGATAAAAGTGGTCTAAAAGGCAAGTCGTTGGAAGCTTTTGTCTCAACTAGAAAAATAATGTTTGGGTTTAGGCCCACTACAAATAGACTTAATATTTGGTAGGAGTTGCCTATTACAAGCACCCTAACATTCCAAAATAATAGACTATCCATAAAACAATACAACAAAAATGAGTCACCAAATTATTACAACCCCGAGATTCGGGGACCATCGACAAATCCATTGTGGTCCACATCGTCACAGTGCAGGAGCAATCGGAGGACTCACCATAAGCCCACTCTCCCGCATGGCGTCGACAAAGTTGTCATCTCCCGGATCCAAAGCGTCTTCCGCCATAGGGAAGCAATTCCAATGCCCAACTTACAGGCCTCAAACGAAGATGTCTCCCCAAAGGTACAAGGCCCATAGCATCCTCCCCACACTCAACTCGCCCATAACCTTCTCTTCTAAACCGAACCCCGATTAGCAACACAGGCGCCGGCCCGTGCCCATTAACCTCTTCCCCTTCTCCAACCTTTTCCACCACACGCGTGACTGTCTCTAGAACCAAACTCGTGTCACCCTTCTTTCCACTGGACCGTTTTTCGGCCTTTTGCGAAGTTGACTTATCTCGCACATCTCCCATATTCGTACCTCCCTCATTGCCTAGTCGCTTTCCCTCCTCCCCTTTCTTTGAACGCTTTTGATCTCGCACCACGATAATCCCTGTTGTTGACTAGCCCGCAAACCCTCATGCCGCCTTTACGCCTTTTGATGACCAACAACGTTGGCGTGCTCGATACGGTGATGATCCTCGGCTCGGCGAGAATATCGAAACGAGACCCTCCTGCACCTTGCATTGGGCGAACCCCTTTTTCGTCCTTTTTCTTTTTGCGCGTCGCCGCCGTTGAACCACCTTCCACCGATCACGGTAGTCGGCATCACCTTTGCCTGGTTGAACCACCGTCTTCCCAGATGAGCATCCTTGTTCTTCATTCATTTGTATTGCAGTTCTCATTTCAGTTTCCGACTCGGGCACGCAACCTCCGTATGACCATACACACACACGAGGTGCAAAGCAAGTACAAGCCCTCGTATTCCGTAAAGTATTCCTCCCATCGAGCTTAAACCACCTGCCATTAGCTGTTGATCAAGATCGACAAGAACGCAAATGCGAGCATAGTGCCCCCTCAAGTGACTTGCAGTATTAATGTCAACTTTGATTGTTTCACCAATCCTATTTCCAACATAGGTAAGTGCTTCACGGTCATAGTATTCCGGCGACATCTTAGGAACCCTAACCCACACCGCAACTTTATCCACCTTAGCTCTTGCAGATTGAAATTGGGAACCCAAGGACGCACAATGAGATAATGGTCATAGACCATCCATGGACCCCGGTAAGAGCATGAAGGAAGTCTTCTCTATTGGAAAACTTTACTACAAAATAACCATGCCCAATGTCAATCGATTAATCACACCTTTTTTGGCCCACCAAGGTTGGATACGAGATAGCAAGGCTTTATATCCGATAGTTTTATCTAAGAGTTTGACAATGACTGCTTTCCTCCAAGCTCTAAACAGTAGTTTCTTGAGTTGTCCAGAAAACTTAAAGGTTGGAAAGTTCCTTCCAGTTCTTCTTCACACAAGGGGAGCATTATCGTCAGTATCCAAGTCATCGTCGGACATTACATCCTCGGACCTCTTGTCATGACCCTGTTGTCTTCATCATCGAACTATCACCATTACCAGATTTTCCTTTCAGCTTTTCTGCAAAAGAAGCCCCTCCTTTTTTAACAAAACTATTCGTCGCTCCCAGCCTGGGCCACGAACCAACAGGAAGGTTAGCTATTTTGGTCTCCTCGGTATTCTTGATCTTCTTCAAGTTCTCCTAAGCAACTCGTCTTCTTCTTGAGATGGAGGACCAGGGGAACGAGGATGATCTTCAGAGCTCATGATTTCAGCAGGCGTTAACAGATAGCAAGCTTGATTCCCATTTATTTGTTCTTAAAAACAAAACTGATGCGTCGACAGCAGGATTCGAACCTGCGCGGGCGAAGCCCAACTGATTTCAAGTCGGTGCCCTGAGCTGTGATCCTCTGCAACCGGTTCCACCACTGCATCTAACATCGATAGGCCATTTGGATTAACCTTATAGCTCAGTAGCAAGCGGAAGATTACGGATTTTATCTCGTTTTAAATTAATCAGTTAGGGCCTACTTCTGAAATTCAAAAATATGGCATTTTGGATATGAAAAAAAGTGATGGGACAGGCATCCGATGAATTCACTTGCTTTTGCTGGCTTATACCGTTTGTTCTTCTCTGTCTCTGTATTTTTGACCATGTTTTACTTTGGACGACCAAACTCGCTTTGCTATTGTACCTTCCTCTTGCATTTTTCTGAGCACCATCCTCACCGTTTCCACGCCCTTTGACTTCTTTATCAGAACAAAGAAAAGATAAATGAAATAGTAAAAATAAAATCTAGCGTTGGCTTTATAGGATTCCAACAGTGAAGGGTTTGCGCTGAGAAGAGAGGTTGTAACTTGTGGTGAAGCATATGTTGTGAGAATGCAGGATTGGGGGCCGCCTCTGATAGCGGCGGTTCTTTTGCGTTGCTCTCGCCGGGGCTGCTGTTTCAGATGCCGGCCAGGAACCGTCCCTTCGAGTTCATGAGTACGAACACCGCTGCTTCTTCCGTTTTGTTCCACGATTTCTTTTATCTTCTACTTCTCACTATCTGCTTAATTGTTTTTCATTTCCATCTTTATATCTAGTCCTTCATTCTCTACCTTCCTCTGTTGTAACGTGGACTTTGATCTATGTTTGAATTGCTTCCAGTTTTATTATTCCATCGTCAAACATTTAATGCCTGCCTGTTGTTGTGTGACTAGTAGATTTCAGATTAGGGAGAATGAGATTTGTGGTCGAATGAGGACAAGTGCTCAATAAGTTACCGACTAATGCTTGGCGTAGCTCTTGGTCTTTGGTTTCTCCTTTGTGTGGATGTTGTCTGACTGATGTGGAGGATTTAATCCATATCCTCAGGGATTGCTGGTATGCTAAGAGATTATGGTTGAAAATGGTGGAACCAAGATTTGTGGCGCAATTCTTCCATGCTGGCCTTAGAGACTGGTTGTCTATGAATTTGATTGGTAGTATGGGTAAAGGTATGGGATCTTCATGGAATATCATTTTTGGAGTTACTATCTATATGCTTTGGAAATGGAGAAATTTGTCTATTTTTAACGAGGACTTTATTAAGCCTGTACACCCTGAAGCTGTTATTCGGTATTCTTGGAAATCCTTTAGTATGTTGCAGGATTTGGGCTCAGGTTCGGTTTATCCTGATCTGGGTTCCTCTCATTCTCGGTCTTGGAGGGCGCCTCCGGTTGGGTGGTCGAAACTCAACGTAGATGGGGCAGCGGTGGTGCAGTCTGACGCAGCTGGTTGTGGTGGGGTGGTGCGCAATAGTAATGGCCAGTGGGTGGTGGGTTTCTCAAAAACGCTTGGAACCTGTAATGCTTATGTGGCTGAAGAGTGGGCGGTGCATGAAGGCTTACGTTTGGCATGGGATTTGGGCATTCGATCATTGGTGCTTGAATCTGATGCCTCGGATGTCATCTTAAAGTTGACTGATGTGAATTCCAATTCTGATAGTTTGATAATGTTTCAGATTAAGGAGTTGTTGAGAAGGGAATGGAGAGTCACTTGTGTTTGTAGTCGGAGAGAGTGCAACTGGGTGGCTGATGCATTGGCAAAAGTGGGTATTAATAGGTCGGATATCTGGAGCGAATGTCCCCCTTTCGTAAGGGACCTGATTGACGCTGACTGTTTGGGTGTTATGCCCTTTTCTGTGTAATTTTCCTGCTTTCTATTTTGGCTTTTAGCCATCATTTATATTTAAAAAAAAAAAATCAGATCCGCTCGCAAGTTCAGGTATTTAACCATCATTCTGTATACTAAGTCTAAATCTTCCTTGTTGGATATTTATCGCATCTTAACTTTTGATTCCATCACGTGACATGACAGGGTAACAATGAATCCTCTAACACCATATAGCCCCGTTTAAAGTAAACTTACCGACCAATCCTTTTAACACCCTGTTTAATTCTCCAAACGCATAGTAAAGACTTCTGCAAACATTATTCGATATTCACATCCATAGGCGTCTCAATTCTTTTCTTTTCTTTTTGAATTTAGAAAATAACATTAATCAAATTTTTCTGATGAGAACATGCTTTGGCTAGAGTTACAGAAAACATGTTATAAAAAATATACAACGATGGGAAGTCAGTTATATTAGCCCCACCAAATTGAACAGAATTCAATCAAGTACAACCGAACACACTCAATATTCAAATTAGTTGATAATCGATGAGCGAAAACTGGATTGGATGAAAGCTAGTTCACAAGAATAAAAGACCAGAGACTCAAACCAAATACAAAACAGAGGATTGAGAGGAATCACGAACCCATGTACATGTGGATCCCAACAGCCAACAAGAAGATGCAAATGAGGGCAAAGTAAAGGATAGCATGGACCAATATGGATACGCCACTTGTCTGGAAATTCCCGAATTCTACGAACCTTCCTTTCCCTGGTATTTGAATGAGCAGACCAGGTGTCAACAGGATGAACAACACCACTGATACGAACACCGGACCCCAGTCTGCCATCTTCTTCTTCTTCTATCTGATCTCTTAGTTCTGGTTTTAGTATTGATGGGATTGGAAATGAGACTTATAAAGAGAGCGAAAAGAAAAGGTGGAACCTTTTTGAAGAAGAGACAAGCAATTGATGAGTAGGAAAAAGCAAGGAAAGCTTACAGGATGAAGCTATTCTGATTCATATACCCTTTCTTTTTTTTGTTTTTTACAACTCACACGCATGGCACCAGATCTCAACGAAGCTTCTGCCTTCATGTTCTTATCTCGAGGTACAACAACTCTAGCTTCATTCGTGGAAGCCTCGTTGGCTTAATCCGTCTCCATGCGAGTACAACAATGAGATGATCGCCACTTGTGGTTTATTAATGAGGGGATTTGATTAAGTTTTGAGTTTGTTTTGCATTTTAAGGAGGTTATAATAACTTGCAAAGCAAACATCCCATTCTCTTTTGTCTAGGAAAATTTTTAAAAAGGCACAATCCTGCTGATCAGGCACCTAGGGGGATGCTAAAAGGGGGGTATTTGGGGAAAAGGTAGCAAAAATATTTTAGTTGTTTAAAATTACTCCTTTCACTGCTTTTTATATGGAACAACTATTAAAATTAAAATGTTCAAAATGTTAGATAAAAGCAATATATGTGTAAAATATGTATATTTCTTTCTAATTATAACTTTATTTATAAAGGGGTACATGAGAGATTAGAGTGGGAATCGAGCTAGGACCTAACAAGGCCTAGGGATAAGAAAACATCTATTTTCAAAGCCCGACCAAAGAGCACCAAGGCCGGCCTTACAAGGCCCGAAAATTTCTACTCCAAATTTTAACTATTTTTCTTCTATTTTTTAAAGAAATATAATTAGTAAATTATAACAATTAAAATTCTAATTTATCAAATAAATGTTGTCAACATTAATATCCAAACAATACAAATCATCCAACAAATAAGCACATTCACTAATTCATAATCAAAAACAAACTATTGTTCACAAATAACTCACATAAAATATAATAAGCATACCACAAGTAAAATTAGTACGATAACTATTATTGTCATCTTCTTCACCACTATCATCAACTTCAAAGACATTTGATTGTGCTTCAATTCGTGATTGAGTCAGTGAGTGTGAATGAGATTTTCGAAGAAGAAAATGAAAGAGAGACCGAGATTGAAATTTTTAGGGTTCTTATTTCTCAACTATCAAGTCTAGAAAGCCTACACAAAAATAAAAAATTAAAAGGGCCTAACAAGCCGGCTGAGGCCCTCTAGAGCCAACCCTTTTAAGTCCGGGGTCCTATAGGGCGGATTGCAAAACCAATTTCATTTAACTCCTCTAATTTTATAAACCCGGCCCTTGAAGGATTAGGATTTAAAAGGGCCAGCCTAATTTCCCGACTCTATGAGTGAAAATTTATTGCAAAAAAGTAATGAATGACATATAATTAATATGGGTCAAGTTAAAAAAACATGTTTAAAATTTCAGACAAAAAAATTATTTTTTATGTTAAAGATCACCGTATAAAAGAGAATGTTCTCTATGAAACGATTGGTGGATTACTTTAGTTTACAATTGCTATCACAGTATGAACTATGAATTATTGCTTTTAAATATGCAATAAAATTGATGGAAAAGGGTGCTGAATATTAACAAATAATTGAGCTTTTTCAAAGCTCTCTAACTTCGTATCTGATATCTCCATCAATTCCATCGGACACGAATGGTTTCAAATTAGTTCCTCAAAAAAATTGGGTGTATTTAGAGTGTGATTGTTAACATATCTTGGTACCCATATTAATCGATCACAATTATGGATTTGATTGTGGACGCATAATAAATATACCACAGATATTAAAACAAAAAATTTAGGAGGGAGATAATAGCTAGATATATTTCATTCCGTCTTAATCATAGAATAAAGTTTGTAATATAAATTACACTAAAAACTTTATCATATATTTAAGATCGGATGTAGTATAATTTAGTGGATTATGTCACATAACATTGAACTCTTAGGCAATATATAACACACACACATATATATATATATATATGATTACACGTGCCTCTTACTCAATTTATGTATCATATCCTCAGCAAAGAACACATTGTATCGGTTTAATGATACAGATTAGAATAATCACTACAACCTTCTACCTAAACTTTTGTAGTATTATTTATAATTTAACCTTAATGCAATTTGGGTTGGGCATGGGTCCTAGTCTACAAAGGTGAAATAGGTAAATTCCACCATTGACAGATTCTTGCGAGTAAAATAAACAAAGGGTTCTTGGTAAAATAAATAAATACATAAACGGTTAATTCTGTAAGGTGGCTCGGCACAAGGCAGAACCAGAACCTTCTTCCAGATTCGTATTTAACCGCATCAGTGAATGTGTATATGTTTATGGAACATGTTCTTTACAGCTATATAGAAATGAAACTAAAAATATATTAGCTACGGGTAAATCTGACCCCAAGAAACTCCCCAGCACAGGCAAAATCGTATTCGTATTTAAGGACTAGTCTCGACATGTTAATTAACGCATGCGAATTTGAAGTTTGAACTAGTTTATGAGGAATTAGGAAATATAGGGAATGAAACCAAAAGCAACCAAAACCATAAACAAGGACAAATACTTTGGTACAGCGGCCCAGCAAAACAGGCGTTTTCCTTCCAAAGCCCAAAAGAGCACCATTCCACTTTTTTTTTTTTTGATAAAGAGCACCATTCCTTCCAAAGCCCAAAAAGAGCACTATTCCACTTGTTTGTACATCGTAAAAGCAAAACTGATGCGTCGACAGCAGGATTCGAACCTGCGCGGGCGAAGCCCAACAGATTTCAAGTCTGTCTCCTTAACCGCTCGGACATATCGACGCATTGAGAAGGGGATACTATAAATTTTAAACCAACTTTTTTATTTTATTTTATTGGTCAAAGATTAAATCAACTTTTTCAAGTCTCTTTCTTTTGTGGATATTCAAACTTCAAAGCATAGTATAGATTATCTCACCATTAAATAAATCATCCGAAATTATTAATTAGAATGAGCTATCGAGGGAATAGTGATCGAAGTATTAAAAGAACTGCAGTGACCCATTATACCATATGGATTGAAAGGCGCCAGAGAAGAAAAGAAAAATGTGATCATTTTGAACATATTTAAAAGGGCAACATGATATTTTATAATCATAATTTTACTGTCAGAGAAACAAACAAAGAAAAGAAAATAATATGGAGGAATCGTGGCAAAATCAAATCAATGATGTCAAGCCGAATACAAGTTTGGAACGATTACCTACCCGTTTCAATTATTTGCTCGAGGGCCACGTAATCCGCTAATGTTGTGTTCGTGTCTTTTATCTCTTCCCACACCTCATCAAGTCATGTTAATTAACCAAGAATGCTTGCACAAGTAGTAAGCAGTTTGTGTTCTTGCAAGAATATCTCAAGTTTGAATCTTGTGAATGCGAGAAAGTCTCGTTGGGAGACTTTCTCACCATAACCAAATGCGCATGCGGGTCGGATCCAGATTAGTCAGGACAAAACTCTAAATACTGAATGGAAAAAAAAAATCATGTTAATTAAGGGTTCCTAAACACGCTTTTAATATCTTGAAAAATGAGTGTAATTACCTCCTTCCTTGACAATCTTTCAAGTCCTTCAGTTTGAAGGATGATGTAGATTCGTGGAGTATATGTGAAGCGCTGTCTCTAAAATCTCATGAAATGCAAAATCTGACACGGAAAGAACGTATTTTTATAAATAAATATGCGATGTGATGTGATGTGATGTTTTCTTCTTATTGTTTTAAAAGAAATAGTGGTAGGTGGTAACCAAAGAAGGTTGGCAAAAAAAAGTGGTAACCTAAAATATACAAGATCTAATAGCAGCATGCTTTTTGTGTAAGAATATGCTTCGTCCTAATTGATGGCGAGTCATTTTAACCATAAATTCAAATATAATCTACTAGTCAAGTCTGTTTTGTTCCTTCTAATCCAGAGGACAGAGGTATTCCCTCCAATTCAAACAGGACAACGAGTGATTTTGGTAATTGTTGTATTTTTTTAGGTTAATATAATATTTGATCCTTATAATTTGTTTGTATCTTGTCTTTTTCTATATAATTTCAAGCTATAAATTTTTGTCCAATGCCTGTATTTTTTACAAAGATCTGGATTATTTTGCTCCCTAAAGGACTAAAATATATGATTTAAAATTGGGTTAAGGTGCAGATTCTTAAACGAACTATTATCAGGAGTGTCGACACAAAAAATAATTGAGGGACCAAATTGACCAACGAACTATTAAAAAGTGAAGAAAAGTACCAAATAACTATTAAAAAAACAACTATCACAATTACGTTAAAATATGAGGCACTAGCGTAGGATGGTGGCGAAGACGTTGGAGAAAAGCGCGGTTAAACCTTCTTGTTGGATAAGGCAAACACCAACGAGAGATGGGACCCATAGACGTTGTGGCAGCGGCGGTTGCTGCTTAAGGATGTAACCAGGGTGCAAGGCGCGTGCCAATCGAAAGCTGTGGACATTCGGATGAGTTCAAGAGGATGAGTGGAACACCCAACAACAATTTAAGCTTTGGAGACGCCGACGTCGCTGACACTATGACAGTCAATGGAAGACGGAGACACCAAGACAGTGACGGGGTAATAATTCGTTGGCGAAACTGTACCAAATTGTGTTTTTCTTCACTTTTTAATAAATCGTTGGCTAATTTGGTTCTCTCAATTGTTTTTGTGTCAAATCTTCCTCAGATAATAGTTCATTGGTAAATCCGCACCTTAACCCTTTAAAATTATGAGGACTAGAACCAAAAGTTGGGTAAGTTATAATGACTAAATATTATATTGACTTATTTGCTTCGTAGCTATCATCCAATATTGTAGTATAATTAATTCCCTTGAAAGCTGCCAATTGAAAACGAGAAATTCATTATGTGTCCTCTTTAATTTTCTCACATTATTTTATTCTTGCGGCTATTATTTTGATGTATCCAATACTCTCTATTATTTTAATATCGGTCATTAATACAAGTTGAATTTTGAGGTATTGAACAATTGGACGTAAGCTCGCTAAAATTAATTGAGATCTTATACTTTGAGTTAAATTAAATTTTTAATTACTTGTTATATTATAAATTAGGGATAATATTAAAGAAAGATAACCTCTTAATGGGGTGGATATTTCTTTTTCTTCTTCTACTTTTTGAACTGCTTTTAGGGGCCATGTGTAATTATAGGTTGGTACTCAGAACGTGCTAAAGCGAGCTATTGGAGTTATGTTGTCGCTTTTTATGCATGTTTACTTTGTCACTCTTAAAAATAAGATTTAGTTTATAGGGTTAAGGTGTAATTTTATACATGGGCTTTTACCAAATGAGCATCAGTGCCATATACTTTTAGGAGGTGCAAAAATGCACATGAACTTGTAAAACCGAGCAAAAATAACATCACAATTAAATCACCTAAGAGACGTTAAAGTATATATGAAAATACTAAAATGCCCTCACCTCTCTCCCTCCCAACCTTCACTCCTCTCGTCCCCTGCAACTCCCTCCCAACCTTCATCCTCTCGTCCCCTGCAACTCCCTCCCAACCTTCATCCTCTCATCCCCTGCAACTCTTTTCGAAGAACAATGACAAGAACAATGACGATACCACACACTAAAGGAAATAGCAGTTGCCAGAATCTACCTAAAGTAGATACAACAAAATTCTAGAATATTTGCAAAAGAATACTAAGTTCTTCTCCAATCTAAATCCTGTCTAAGCTAAGCCCGACGGTTCGTTCGCCTCCCGCCGTTAAGAGTTACGCTTCTAGGGCAAGAAGAGTTAAGGACAGTAGTTAGCAATCCCAATAGCTTTACTTCACTCACTTCAGAGACAGAAAAAAAAAGAATAGGGCAAAAAAATTCAAAGCCTCATCTTCTTCATGGTCCTATTTCCACCCATTCAACCTCCCCACGAAATCAAACTAAAGTCCAAAATTCAAACTCAACCTGAAATTAAATTCAAATACATAAATATATCTCAAAACGAACTCAAAATCGAAGGAGAGCATGAACAATGCAACCATCCCAAAATCAAAATCGGCCCGAAATTGAATTCAAATACATAAATCAATCTCAAAACAAACTCAAAATCTGGGCAGATATTGATGGATTGGAGGCCTTCGACGATGGGCTGGAGAAAAAAGACGATCCCCTTTACGATCTCCAGATCTGGGCAGAGAAGCTGAGGCTCCGGCGATCGGAAGAGCAGCAATGGACGGCAAGCCCGGTCGTGCAGTAACCTCCGACGAAAGGGATAGAAGAGCGAAGGAGCGACCTGGCCCTCCCGGACTCGAAAAGGCGGCCCGATTTAGGAGCGCCATGAAAGAGAAGCACGAGGAGAAGAGTGAGGTTTTTTGAGCAGTGGATAAAGAGGGAAGGGGCAAGATTGGAAATTATCAAAAGTTTGGGTTTTTTATTTTTTTTAAATGGCGTGGGGCCCACCTAAAAGTTAACATCAGTTAAATGAATTTAACGGTGTAGGTATTTTTGTACCAATTTTAAGAGTTCATGTGCATTTTGCACCTCCTAAAAGCATATGGCACTGGATGCTCCTTTGGTAAAAGCCGTGTGTAAAATTGCACCTTAACCCTAGTTTATAATATAAATTATATTAAAAATATGTCTTGTATTTAGAATCGAATATGGTATATTGGTAAGCAACTTATAAGTGGCTTTTATTTTAAAAATAGATTGGTACTTATGTTTGGAATGACTTTTAAAATCAAGTGTTTTTGCTCTAAAATCATCAAAAGTCGCAATTGAAGATAAACTACTTTTATTGCTTTTGGCTTAAATACTTTTGCTCTCTCCCATACCTTCTTCTTGTGCTCTCTCTGATTATTTTTATAAGCAATTTTCTTTCTCCTAGGAATAATCCTTAATATAAACTATTCTTTTCTCTTGTCACAAAATTCAAACTATTTTTTTCTTTTCTACCCACTATCTCATATTTTTATTCATTCTCTCTCCTATTCCCTTTTTTATAAATAGGGGTATATTTGAAAAAAAAAAATATAACATTTTTTGACACATTTATTATTTTTATTAATATTTAAAAAATAGAAAATTATGCATTTAAAATTAAAGGTTTTTGAATTAGCGGTGAAAAATTATTTTCACCACACATGGTAAATACATGAAATGATATAATTGATCGGGCGAAAACCTTTAGAGCAAGAAACGCTAACCTGTCGTTCATTTTGTAATGGGCAACCCAATTTCTTTCAAAATAATAAATCAAACACATGGTGCATGTTTGAATTAGTTTTTGGATAATAACTTTTATGATTTACGAGGTAAGTATGTGAAAAGAATTTTATTCCGACTTGCAAAAATACTTCTAAAACTATGGTTGTGTTGTTTCTCAAATAAGTAGAATACACACTCACACACGTTAAAAAAACTGTTTTTCAATAATTTGTCTATATATATGTACAGTTGTACACACACATAAAATCAATAGGGCTCATGCAGAAAGTTTGATTTCGGCTTTTCATGGCTCGGTAACATCAAACTACATTGTTTTAGTGCAAAATATACATGGTTTGCTTCGGCTTTTTCTCAATTTGTCTCTTATTAAATAACTATTTATCAAAATGCCCTGTCCGAAAACTATTTCCCAATGTGCGCTGTCGAAAAACTATTTCTCAATGTACCTGTTTAGTGACTAAAATTTATGGTTTAGTAGGCTAAAACGCAGGATTTTTTTTTTTTTGAAGACCGCGATTTTGTCGACTAAAAACTCATTTAGTCGACTAAATCATTAAAAAAAAAGATTAAAACTTCAGAAGGTCATAACTTCTAGCTCGGGAGTCCAAATCAAGTGATTTTTTTTTTTATTCCACATAACTTTTTGAGATCTATGCACTGACATAAAAATTTATTTCCAGATTTAATGAAGAGAAAGGAGGAAAAACAAGTGATTCTTTATTGTACAGGAGATACTAACAATTCATTAAATATAATCAAGTGATTCTTTAATATATATATATATATATATATATATATATATATATATATATATAAATATATTATGTTCTCTTGGCACATTCTGAATATCAAATGTATTTTCTTAATTAAATAAATTATAACCATGCTTAGCTTTTCACACTTTTGCTTTCCAGTGATAATCGGAGAAAAGCGTAGTGGGACCGGCGGGGATTTAGTAATAATGGTGTCTTCTGCATGTTTTAAAATATCTGTTTAACATGCCACTTTCATATATGCGGTTTTAAAAATAAATATATATTCACATCTGTAAGGTGCAAAAAGTGAGATTATTGCTATAGCGTACAGACGGCTTTTAAATGGCATGAAAACATGTATTTCATTAAACCAGTCCCCATCATCGGCCTTTATTGTTAACTATGGAAAGGCCTCCTTCAACAAACCAGACTCAGCTTCTGCCTTCATGTTCTTATCTCGAGGTACAACAACTCTAGCTTCATTCGTGGAAGCCTCGTTGGCTTAATCCGTCTCCATGCGAGTACAACAATGAGATGATCGCCACTTGTGGTTTATTAATGAGGGGATTTGATTAAGTTTTGAGTTTGTTTTGCATTTTAAGGAGGTTATAATAACTTGCAAAGCAAACATCCCATTCTCTTTTGTCTAGGAAAATTTTTAAAAAGGCACAATCCTGCTGATCAGGCACCTAGGGGGATGCTAAAAGGGGGGTATTTGGGGAAAAGGTAGCAAAAATATTTTAGTTGTTTAAAATTACTCCTTTCACTGCTTTTTATATGGAACAACTATTAAAATTAAAATGTTCAAAATGTCAGATAAAATCAATATATGTGTAAAATATGTATATTTCTTTCTAATTATAACTTTATTTATAAAGGGGTACATGAGAGATTAGAGTGGGAATCGAGCTAGGACCTAACAAGGCCGGATAAGAAAACATCTATTTTCAAAGCTCGACCAAAGAGCACCAAGGCCGGTCTTACAGGCCCGAAAATTTCTACTCCAAATTTTAACTATTTTTCTTCTATTTTTAAAGAAATATAATTAGTAAATTATAACAATTAAAATTCTAATTTATCAAATAAATGTTGTCAACATTAATATCCAAACAATACAAATCATCCAACAAATAAGCACATTCACTAATTCATAATCAAAAACAAACTATTGTTCACAAATAACTCACATAAAATATAATAAGCATACCACGAAGTAAAATTAGTACGATAACTATTATTGTCATCTTCTTCACCACTATCATCAACTTCAAAGACATTTGATTGTGCTTCAATTCTGTGATTGAGTCTGTGAGTGTGAATGAGATTTTCGAAGAAGAAAATGAAAGAGAGACCGAGATTGAAATTTTTAGGGTTCTTATTTCTCAACTATCAAGTCTAGAAAGCCTACACAAAAATAAAAAATTAAAAGGGCCTAACAAGCCGGCCTGAGGCCCTCTAGAGCCAACCCTTTTAAGTCTGGGGTCCTATAGGGCCGAACTGCAAAACCAATTTCATTTAACTCTTCTAATTTTATAAACCCGGCCCTTGAAGGATTAGGATTTAAAAGGGCCAGCCTAATTTCCCGACTCTATGAGTGAAAATTTATTGCAAAAAAGTAATGAATGACATATAATTAATATGGGTCAAGTTAAAAAAACATGTTTAAAATTTCAGACAAAAAAATTATTTTTATGTTAAAGATCACCGTATAAAAGAGAATGTTCTCTATGAAACGATTGGTGGATTACTTTAGTTTACAATTGCTATCACAGTATGAACTATGAATTATTGCTTTTAAATATGCAATAAAATTGATGGAAAAGGGTGCTGAATATTAACAAATAATTGAGCTTTTTCAAAGCTCTCTAACTTCGTATCTGATATCTCCATCAATTCCATCGGACACGAATGGTTTCAAATTAGTTCCTCAAAAAAATTGGGTGTATTTAGAGTGTGATTGTTAACATATCTTGGTACCCATATTAATCGATCACAATTATGGATTTGATTGTGGACGCATAATAAATATACCACAGATATTAAAACAAAAAATTTAGGAGGAGATAATAGCTAGATATATTTCATTCCGTCTTAATCATAGAATAAAGTTTGTAATATAAATTACACTAAAAACTTTATCATATATTTAAGATCGGATGTAGTATAATTTAGTGGATTATGTCACATAACATTGAACTCTTAGGCAATATATAACACACACACATATATATATATATATATGATTACACGTGCCTCTTACTCAATTTATGTATCATATCCTCAGCAAAGAACACATTGTATCGGTTTAATGATACAGATTAGAATAATCACTACAACCTTCTACCTAAACTTTTGTAGTATTATTTATAATTTAACCTTAATGCAATTTGGGTTGGGCATGGGTCCTAGTCTACAAAGGTGAAATAGGTAAATTCCACCATTGACAGATTCTTGCGAGTAAAATAAACAAAGGGTTCTTGGTAAAATAAATAAATACATAAACGGTTAATTCTGTAAGGTGGCTCGGCACAAGGCAGAACCAGAACCTTCTTCCAGATTCGTATTTAACCGCATCAGTGAATGTGTATATGTTTATGGAACATGTTCTTTACAGCTATATAGAAATGAAACTAAAAATATATTAGCTACGGGTAAATCTGACCCCAAGAAACTCCCCAGCACAGGCAAAATCGTATTCGTATTTAAGGACTAGTCTCGACATGTTAATTAACGCATGCGAATTTGAAGTTTGAACTAGTTTATGAGGAATTAGGAAATATAGGGAATGAAACCAAAAGCAACCAAAACCATAAACAAGGACAAATACTTTGGAACAGCGGCCCAGCAAAACAGGCGTTTTCCTTCCAAAGCCCAAAAAGAGCACCATTCCACTTTTTTTTTTTTTTTTTGTTGGTCAAAGATTAAATCAACTTTTTCAAGTCTCTTTCTTTTGTGGATATTCAAACTTCAAAGCATAGTATAGATTATCTCACCATTAAATAAATCATCCGAAATTATTAATTAGAATGAGCTATCGAGGGAATAGTGATCGAAGTATTAAAAGAACTGCAGTGACCCATTATACCATATGGATTGAAAGGCGCCAGAGAAGAAAAGAAAAATGTGATCATTTTGAACATATTTAAAAGGGCAACATGATATTTTATAATCATAATTTTACTGTCAGAGAAACAAACAAAGAAAAGAAAATAATATGGAGGAATCGTGGCAAAATCAAATCAATGATGTCAAGCCGAATACAAGTTTGGAACGATTACCTACCCGTTTCAATTATTTGCTCGAGGGCCACGTAATCCGCTAATGTTGTGTTCGTGTCTTTTATCTCTTCCCACACCTCATCAAGTCATGTTAATTAACCAGCAATGCTGACACAAGTAGTAAGCAGTTTGTGTTGCTTAAGCAAAATCTCAAGTTTGAATCTTGTGAATGCAGAAAAGTCTCGTTGGGAGACTTTCTCATGTAACCAAATGCGCGATGCGGAGTCGGATCCAGTATTAGTCGAGAAAAACTCTAAATCTTTGAATGGAAAAGAAAAATCATGTTAATTAAGGGTTCCTAAACACGCTTTTAATATCTTGAAAAATGAGTGTAATTACCTCCTTCCTTGACAATCTTTCAAGTCCTTCAGTTTGAAGGATGATGTAGATTCGTGGAGTATATGTGAAGCGCTGTCTCTAAAATCTCATGAAATGCAAAATCTGACACGGAAAGAACGTATTTTTATAAATAAATATGCGATGTGATGTGATGTGATGTTTTCTTCTTATTGTTTTAAAAGAAATAGTGGTAGGTGGTAACCAAAGAAGGTTGGCAAAAAAAAGTGGTAACCTAAAATATACAAGATCTAATAGCAGCATGCTTTTTGTGTAAGAATATGCTTCGTCCTAATTGATGGCGAGTCATTTTAACCATAAATTCAAATATAATCTACTAGTCAAGTCTGTTTTGTTCCTTCTAATCCAGAGGACAGAGGTATTCCCTCCAATTCAAACAGGACAACGAGTGATTTTGGTAATTGTTGTATTTTTTAGGTTAATATAATATTTGATCCTTATAATTTGTTTGTATCTTGTCTTTTTCTATATAATTTCAAGCTATAAATTTTTGTCCAATGCCTGTATTTTTTACAAAGATCTGGATTATTTTGCTCCCTAAAGGACTAAAATATATGATTTAAAATTGGGTTAAGGTGCAGATTTGCCAACGAACTATTATCCGAGGAGTGTCTGACACAAAAAATAATTGAGGGGACCAAATTGACCAACGAACTATTAAAAAGTGAAGAAAAGTACCAAATAACTATTAAAAAAACAACTATCACAATTACGTTAAAATATGAGGCACTAGCGTAGGATGGTGGCGAAGACGTTGGAGAAAAGCGCGGTTAAACCTTCTTGTTGGATAAGGCAAACACCAACAGAGATGGGACCCATAGACGTTGTGGCAGCGGCGGTTGCTGCTTAAGGATGTAACCAGGGTGCAAGGCGCGTGCCAATCGAAAGCTGTGGACATTCGGATGAGTTCAAGAGGATGAGTGGAACACCCAACAACAATTTAAGCTTTGGAGACGCCGACGTCGCTGACACTATGACAGTCAATGGAAGACGGAGACACCAAGACAGTGACGGGGTAATAATTCGTTGGCGAAACCTACCAAATTGTGTTTTTCTTCACTTTTAATAAATCGTTGGCTAATTTGGTTCTCTCAATTGTTTTTTGTGTCAAATGCTCCTCAGATAATAGTTCATTGGTAAATCCGCACCTTAACCCTTTAAAATTATGAGGACTAGAACCAAAAGTTGGGTAAGTTATAATGACTAAATATTATATTGACTTATTTGCTTCGTAGCTATCATCCAATATTGTAGTATAATTAATTCCCTTGAAAGCTGCCAATTGAAAACGAGAAATTCATTATGTGTCCTCTTTAATTTTCTCACATTATTTTATTCTTGCGGCTATTATTTTGATGTATCCAATACTCTCTATTATTTTAATATCGGTCATTAATACAAGTTGAATTTTGAGGTATTGAACAATTGGACGTAAGCTCGCTAAAATTAATTGAGATCTTATACTTTGAGTTAAATTAAATTTTTAATTACTTGTTATATTATAAATTAGGGATAATATTAAAGAAAGATAACCTCTTAATGGGGTGGATATTTCTTTTTCTTCTTCTACTTTTTGAACTGCTTTTAGGGGGCCATGTGTAATTATAGGTTGGTACTCAGAACGTGCTAAAGCGAGCTATTGGAGTTATGTTGTCGCTTTTTATGCATGTTTACTTTGTCACTCTTAAAAATAAGATTTAGTTTATAGGGTTAAGGTGCAATTTTATACATGGGCTTTTACCAAAGGAGCATCCAGTCTCCATATGCTTTTAAGAGGTGCAAAAATGCACATGAACTTGTAAAACCAGAGCAAAAATAACATCACAGTTAAATCAGCCTAACAGACGTTAAAGTATATATGAAAATACTAAAATGCCCTCACCTCTCTCCCTCCCAACCTTCACTCCTCTCGTCCCCTGCAACTCCCTCCCAACCTTCATCCTCTCGTCCCCTGCAACTCCCTCCCAACCTTCATCCTCTCATCCCCTGCAACTCTTTTCGAAGAACAATGACAAGAACAATGACGATACCACACACTAAAGGAAATAGCAGTTGCCAGAATCTACCTAAAGTAGATACAACAAAATTCTAGAATATTTGCAAAAGAATACTAAGCTCTTCTCCAATCTAAATCCATGTCCTAAGCTAAGCCCGACGGTTCCTTCGCTTCCCGCCGTTAAGAGTTCTGGCTTCTAGGTCAAGAAGAGTTAAGGACAGTAGTTAGCAATCCCGATAGCTTGACTTCACTCACTTCAGAGACAGAAAAAAAAAGAATAGGGCAAAAAAATTCAAAGCCTCATCTTCTTCATGGTCCTATTTCCACCCATTCAACCTCCCCACGAAATCAAACTAAAGTCCAAAATTCAAACTCAACCCAGAAATTAAATTCAAATACATAAATATATCTCAAAACGAACTCAAAATCGAAGGAGAGCATGAACAATGCAACCATCCCAAAATCAAAATCAGCCAGAAATTGAATTCAAATACATAAATCAATCTCAAAACAAACTCAAAATGCAGGCGGATATTGATGGATTGGAGGCCTTCGACGATGGGTGGAGAAAAAGACGATCCCCTTTACGATCTCCGGATCGGCGAGAAGCTGAGGCTCCGGCGATCGGAAGAGCAGCAATGGACGGCAAGCCCGGTCGTGCAGTAACCTCCGACGAAAGGGATAGAAGAGCGAAGGAGCGACTGGCCCTCCGGCGCGGACCTGAAAAGGCGGCGACTGATTTAGGAGGCGCCATGAAAGAGAAGCACGAGGAGAAGAGTGAGGTTTTTTGAGCAGTGGATAAAGAGGGAAGGGGCAAGATTGGAAATTATCAAAAGTTTGGGTTTTTTATTTTTTTTAAATGGCGTGGGGCCCACCTAAAAGTTAACATCAGTTAAATGAATTTAACGGTGTAGGTATTTTTGTACCAATTTTAAGAGTTCATGTGCATTTTTGCACCTCCTAAAAGCATATGGCCTGGATGCTCCTCGGTAAAAGCCAATGTGTAAAATTGCACCTTAACCCTAGTTTATAATATAAATTATATTAAAAATATGTCTTGTATTTAGAATCGAATATGGTATATTGGTAAGCAACTTATAAGTGGCTTTTTATTTTAAAAATAGATTGGTACTTATGTTTGGAATGACTTTTAAAATCAAGTGTTTTTGCTCTAAAATCATCAAAAGTCGCAATTGAAGATAAACTACTTTTTATTGCTTTTGGCTTAAATACTTTTTGCTCTCTCCCATACCTTCTTCTTGTGCTCTCTCTGATTATTTTTATAAGCAATTTTCTTTCTCCTAAGAATAATCCTTAATATAAACTATTCTTTTCTCTTGTCACAAAATTCAAACTATTTTTTTCTTTTCTACCCACTATCTCATATTTTTATTCATTCTCTCTCCTATTCCCTTTTTTATAAATAGGGGTATATTTGAAAAAAAAAAATATAACATTTTTTGACACATTTATTATTTTTTATTAATATTTAAAAAATAGAAAATTATGCATTTAAAATTAAAGGTTTTTGAATTAGCGGTGAAAAAATTATTTTTCACCACACATGGTAAATACATGAAATGATATAATTGATCGGGCGAAAACCTTTAGAGCAAGAAACGCTAACCTGTCGTTCATTTTGTAATGGGCAACCCAATTTCTTTCAAAATAATAAATCAAACACATGGTGCATGTTTGAATTAGTTTTTGGATAATAACTTTTATGATTTACGAGGTAAGTATGTGAAAAGAATTTTATTCCGACTTGCAAAAAGACTTCTAAAACTATGGATGTGTTGTTTCTCAAATAAGTAGAATACACACTCACACACGTTAAAAAAACTGTTTTTCAATAATTTGTCTATATATATGTACAGTTGTACACACACATAAAATCAATAGGGCTCATGCAGAAAGTTTGATTTCGGCTTTTCATGGCTCGGTAACATCAAACTACATTGTTTTAGTGCAAAATATACATGGTTTGCTCGCTTTTTCTCAATTTGTCTCTTATTAAATAACTATTTATCAAAATGCCCCTGTCCAAAACTATTTCCCAATGTGCCCCTGTCTGAAAACTAATTCTCAATGTACCCCTGTTTAGTCGACTAAATTATGGTTTAGTCGACTAAAACGCGGGATTTTTTTTTTTGAAGACCCCCGCGATTTTGTTGACTAAAAAACTCATTTAGTCGACTAAATCATTAAAAAAAAAGATTAAAACTTCAGAAGGTCATAACTTCTAGCTCGGGAGTCCAAATCAAGTGATTTTTTTTTTTATTCCACATAACTTTTTGAGATCTATGCACTGACATAAAAATTTATTTCAGATTTAATGAAGAGAAAGGAGGAAAACAAGTGATTCTTTATTGTGCAGGAGATACTAACAATTCATTAAATATAATCAAGTGATTCTTTAATATATATATATATATATATATATATATATATATATGTTCTCTTGGCACATTCTGAATATCAAATGTATTTTCTTAATTAAATAAATTATAACCATGCTTAGCTTTTCACACTTTTGCTTTCCAGTGATAATCGGAGAAAAGCGTAGTGGGATTTATATTTAATAATGGTGTCTTCTGCATGTTTTAAAATATCTGTTTAACTTTTCATCTTGATAGGAACGAAGAAAAATCTTGGACTTCCACGAGAATGTGGTTCGTATTGACGTGGACGGATATTTCATGTGGATGTGATAATTCAACATTTGGTTGATGGGATTCTGTAATATGGGCTTAAATCTTATTGAATAGCTTTGTGCAATCTTGCTTAAGAATGGCTCTTCATATTACAACAAATCCTGCTCTATTCAGACTTTGAGGCTATCAATATTCTCATGATCATAGCTTTGATGACCATCCTGAGAGACATCATTGGAGAGTGGATCTTTATATCGGAACGTGAAGCTTTACATTCGAGAGACAACATATCATGTGCCGACTACTTGGCAAGGAAGGACATACATTCCAAGCCAATGCGAACGTTATGTTGATTCCAACAATCCCAAGAGGATGCCTAGAGATGGCAATGAAAGACCAATTGGCTGTCACTGATTTCTTTAGTTGTTAGCTTTTGTATTAAGGGCTAGATTTATTAGTCTAGTTCTTCCTTTCTCAAGCATGTATTTTCTAAAATATCTGTTTAACATGCCACTTTCATATATGCGGTTTTAAAAATAAATATATATTCACATCTGTAAGGTGCAAAAGTGAGATTATTGCTATAGCGTACAGACGGCTTTTAAATGGCATGAAAACATGTATTTCATTAAACCAGTCCCCATCATCGGCCTTTATTGTTAACTATGGAAAGGCCTCCTTCAACAAACCAGACTCAGTGGCCTTTTCGATTTATTGCTGCTTGGGTGCTTCACAATTCCTTTAATGAGTTGGTCCAGAAGGAGTGGAGATCGAATAGCGGTTGGGAGCTAATATTGAGAGTTTTGCTCATGCTTGTAGCCAATGGAACAGAGAGGTCTTTGGGAACATCCAAAAGCGCAAAAAGCAACTTCTTCGGCGACTAGACGGAGTAAATGAAGCGATTGCAAGAAGGGGGAATCTCCCCTACTTACAAGAACTTCAGGAATCTTTATGGACTGAGCTTGATTAAACCTTAACTCGGAAGCCCTTTTGTGGGCACGTAAAGCTAGAGTCAATCGGCTGTGGATGGGGATCGAAATACGAGGTGGTTCCATATTCAAGCGAATAGTCGAAGGAGGAAGAATCGTCTGGATGCTATCTGTTTAGATAATGGGGACTGGTGTTTTGATGAAGTCCTGATCAAAAGTCATGCGACAGAGTATTTTTCCAAGTTGTTTACAGAAGAAGCTACAGTTCGGGCCAACCTTGAATGTGGTCTATCATACCCCAAGATTACAGAGATGCATGAAAGGGTATGCAGCAGGGAAGTTGAGGGCTGAGATTAAGGATGCTCTGTTTAGTATGGGTGCACTAAAATCCCCGGGGCCGGACGGGTTTAATGCTTTGTTTTTCCAGCACCAATGGGAAACGGTTCGGGAATCTGTGGTTCAATTTGTGAAACAGGCTTTTCGAAATCTGAACTAATTCGTGATGTGAATGGGACTCTCATTGTTTTAATTCCAAAGAAGGACCACCCTGAGACATTCAGAGACTTAAGACCAATCAGCTTATGTAATGTTATCTATAAGCTGATTACAAATGTTGTGGCTAATAGAATGAAATGCTTCATGTCCCATATTATTTCTCCTAACCAATGCAGCTTTGTACCAGGACAGCTTAGTTCGGATAACATAATTGTCGCTCAAGAGGTCATCCATTCTATGCGTACAATGGGAGGGAAGAAAGGTTTTATGGCCATAAAAATTGACCTAGAAAAGGCGTATGATCGGGTGAATTGGAAGTTTCTCATTAAATGTCTCACCGAGCTGAAACTACCCCAGAATCTCATCCAGGTGGTGGAGGAGTGTGTTAGCACTGCGAACATGCAACTTTTATGGAATGGAAGTAAGGCGAACATTTCCAATCTTCGCGTGGGGTTCGTCAGGGAGATCCTTTGTCGCCTTATTTATTCGTGATATGTATCGAGAAACTGGCGCATATGATCCAAGAAAGGATGGAGGAAGGAGTATGGAAACCTATTCGCCTCACAAAGAAGGGCCCGCCGATTTCTCACCTGTTCTTTGTAGATGATATCATTTTATTCACGGAAGCTTCTCGTCAGCAGGCGGAGATGGTGCGAGATTGTCTATCTCAATTCTGTGAAAGCTCTGGACTCAAGGTTAACTCTGCTAAGACTCGGATGTTCTTCTCGAAGAATGTTAATCACAATAGGCGTACTGAGCTTAGTAATATCCTCGAGTTTTCTACAACAGCGGATCTTGGAAAGTATTTAGGGGTTCAACTTCATCACAAGAGGGTTGGTAAGGAATCCTTTCAGGCGGTGGTTGATAAAGTTAAAGATAGGTGTCTCGGTGGAAGACTTCCTCCTTTTCTTTGGTGGTAGGGCGACACTCATCTCTGCAGTTACCTCACCATACTGCGTATACTATGCAAACCTCTCATCTTCCTAGTAATGTGTGTGATGAGCTGGATAAGCGGAATCGGGCCTTTCTATGGGGGAGCACAACGGAGAGTCGAAAAACACATCTTGTAGCTTGGGAAGAGGTGTGCAAGGAGAAGAGGCGGGTGGTATTGGACTAAGGCATGCTAGATCACAGAATCAAGCTCTCCTCATGAAATTGGGTTGGAGGCTTGTCACACAAAGGGATGCGTTGTAGGTTAAAGTAGTTCGAGATAAGTATAAATGCGGGGACGATTTGCTACCACGTATTGATACACACCGCTCTGGTTCGAATGTATGGACAGGAATCAAGAAAACATGGGAGTTAGTAGCTGCAGGTATTGCTACCAATCAGGAGGATAACTTAGTTAAATGGAAGTGGGAGCGACATGGTAACTTTACTGTGAAGTCTGCTTACCAAATGTTGTCAGGTGACGAGCAGGAACTGGGGAAGGACTGGGGTTCTTGTCTTGTCTTTGGTGGTGTGGCGACGAAGTAACTTACTGGTTTTTTAGAAGAAATGGATCTCAAACAGTAGTCTCATTGCAAGTACAAGTGCTATGGTGGAGTGCATGAAACTTACTCATGATCGTCTAGCGGGGACAAAAATTCGGGGCTCCTTAGCTACTAGTAGAGAGTCGTGGCGACCACCGGAGGAGGAATGGGTGAAGATTAATGTGGATGGTGCATACTCAGTCGCTACTTCTCATAGCGCTTGTGGAGGATTAGTACGGGACTCCACAGGAAATTTCTCAAAGGCTTCACATACCTCTTTGACAAGGGAGATGCACTGTCGGCAGAAATTTGGGCATGCCTCCTTGGTCTCAAAATGGCATGGGCAATGGGAGTCGAAAGTGTGGCTTGAATCTGATTCGACAGAGTGCCTTGACCTAATCCTTCATGGCCATGGCCCAACTCATTGTGATGCGGATCTCCTTACGGAAGTGAGAGTACTTCTGGCTAAGGACTGGATGACGAAGATTACTTATGTGCCTCGAGCATGCAATTATGCAGCAGACTATTTAGCAAAGATGGGACTTGCAGGAGGACAGGGCTACCATGAGCTCTATCAGCCGTCTGAGGATTTACAGGTGTTGATGTGCCAGGATAGCAATGGATGTCATGCTTCGTTAGGTGTTAGTTGAGGTGTCTCATTTGTATAAAAAAAAAACATGTATTTCATTGATAATATATATTGTTGGCATTTAAAAAATTATAATCGGAAATTCCAAGCACAACGAGAAGAAAAACGTGTGCATATAATTTAAAACTTGCCACTCTTATAAGGGCGAATCTCATAAAAATACAAACAAATTTGGGAAAAGATAAATTGGTGCTGCCAATTTATCAAATCTCAAGTCACGATTAGAGGAGTAATCTGGAATTTTCAATTATGACCAAAAGACTAATTTCCCTGAGTACAATAAAAAAACAGAGAAGAGATACCTATACGCTATTGAGTCTTGGCAGAGGAGTGAGAATCGCGAGAGAGAAACCAAAGAAGGAGAAGAAGATGAACGACGGCTTGTGATTTCGAAGGTGGTTGAACGAAGAAGAGGAAGGGAACCACGAAGAAGAGGGAGAAGAAGATGAACGATGAAGACCGTTGCCAAAGCCTCGTTCTCTTCTTCTTCTTCGCTCAACCACCTTTGAACTCCAACACCTTCGAACTGTCAAAGCCCCTTAGAAACTGTTGTTCCCTTCCTCTTCTCGGCTCAACCACATTTGAAACCACAAGTCACCTTTGGTCTTCTTCTTCTTAGGTTTCTCTCTCACGATTTTCACTCCTTTGCCAAGACCCAATTGCGTATAGATATCTCGTCTCTGTTTTTTTTTTTTTTGTACTCAGGGCAATTTTATCTTTTGGTCACAACAGAAAATCCCATGTTCCTCCTCTAATCTTGACTTGAGATTTGATAATTTGGCAGCACTCATTTATCTTTTTCCAATTTTGTTGGATTTTCCCTTTTTATAAGCAAGCACCCACAAGAAGAAAATATATATTGTTTGTATTGAAAAAAGGGTTAAGGTGCAAATTTGACTAAGAATTTTTTGTCGAAAATGAATGTTGCCCGGGAAGCTTTTTTGCTACCTCGAAAGTTATAAAACGTAGTAATGTTGCTCCATGTCACTAAAAAACTAACGTTGACTGTTAAACAATTGATATTGACCGTTAACTTTTTAACTACAAAGGGCAACATTGTTCTATTTTAACACTTTTGGGGTAACATTGGATGTTAAAAACCAAAGTTATTAAACTAGAACCGACCGCTCAATCGGTTTGGATATTGGATTAAGGGTCAGTGGGTCATATCAAAGTCAAACTGGAGCTAATCCTGGGTTAAACCAATGGAGAATTGAAGATTCCGAGGCTATTAATATGAGATTATGAAGATTGTTTTTTTGTTTTTTTTTTAAAAGTCCCAAGTTGGTGATCGGGCCGGACCGGTTGGGTGGTTAGTTCTCCAATTTGAATTTAATAGCTAAAAACTTTTTAATTAATATTACTCATCAACAAAAGCTTTTCCAAGTTTTATAAGCAAGCACCCGCAAGTTGCTTTTTTAATAGTTGCCTCGCAATGATTTTACCTGACCCGGCCTTGTTTGGAACAGGTCATGTCATGCAATAATAAATGGCAAGTGGTTTTCACTTATGTCCTTCTTTTTTGAGAACTTTGCTTCTCCTTGATTGTATGGGATCTCATCCCGCCTCTGTTTCTTTTTAATACTATGGCCTAGCCTCTCCTTTATCAAAAAAAAAAAAAAAAATGGCAAGTGGTTTTAAAAAAAATACTACTCCTATCATCTTTAATCTAACTCTGTTTAAAAACCATCAAAGTGATCCCCTCTGCACATTTAAGTCCATCAGAAACGATTTTTGGCACCAATGGCTTAGAATCCTTGCAAGTATGATTCATTTTTTGAGAGAATATATACTCATGTCTTCACAAGAGCTGATACTGAATCGGCATTTAAAAAAAAAAAATAGATTCTTAGTATTGAGTTTGGGAACTTAAATTATGACAACATCCTGATTTAGTATTAATTTTCCCAATAGAATCCTTAGTCGTCATTCCTTCTATTAATTAAATTATGACAACATCCTGATTTAGTATTGATTTTCCCAATAGAGTCCTTAATCATCATTCCTTCTATTATTTGTTGATTCTTATGCTGCTAATTAAGGTTGTCTTTTTTTTTTTTTCCCCCTTATCAGAAGATAGAAATTAACTGACTTTCTATTGGTACTTTCATATTATGATTTTTTGGATCTCTTGAACGTGAATTGATATAAACTTACCAAATTAAATAAACACAAAAATATAGCTTAACTAGCAAAGATTGAATTTTGGGCAGTATTAGCAAAGTCTTAATCAATTGCATCAAATCATATAATCGATTTTGTTTGACCTGAGTCATTATTCAGTACTCGGGTGATCTTTTATGCACCGAAGCTTGATATAAAACTTTAGTAGGAGTAGGGGTTGCCCCTGAAAAAAAAAAAAAAAAATCAACGGTATTACCTAAAGTGGGTAATCTAACGATATATTCGGATCATGATGTTTAAACCAAACCGACCATTCTTCTAGGACCATTCATTCAAACACAGCATTTAAACCAATGTTTCCTATCCGCATAGTAAAGTTATTGTTAGATTCTATGTTTTGATGTTAACAGAGCTTATAAAGGTTTTGCAAGGGAATTGAAAGATGAACAAAGTATTTTGAACAAGAAAATATCTTTATTTTGCAAGAATTGTTGAACACTTAAGTGACCGATAGAGTAATATGATTTCATCAATGGAAGTAGAAAAATATATCACTCGAGTGATGTGATAAATCCTAACTAAACCATCATGGTGATCTTTCTTGTAAAATAGTTTTACAAAACAAGATCACTCGAGTGATATGTTCAAAAATTCATCACCACTAAATCACCATAGTGATTCATCCATTGATCAATATTGCAAAATTTTCAAAAGGAGAATCACTCGAGTGATGTGTTAAATCTCATTACTAGCATACCACTCTAGTGATACTGCTTTAAAGTATTTTGAAGAAAATGTCACTCGAGTGATAAGACAAAAAGCATCACTGGCACAACACTGCAGTGATCCTAAAAGTGTTATGAAGTATGATTTTTTTTTTTTCTAAGTATAAGATCACTCAAATGACTCTTTGGAGTGACGAGTTAAAAAAATATCACCAAGCAGGACATTCCAGTGATGTAATCAAGTGGTATATTTTTTCTGAAAAATGAAAGGAAACAAGATCTCTTGAGTGAACCTGTAATTCTTCATCACTAGCTGACAACTCAAGTGATGTATCAAGTGATCAGAGAAAGATAACTTGAGTGATCCTATTTTGTGTATCACTAGCACATTACTCCAGTGACCTATCCAGTACTTTGTAAGATGTTCACACTGCCAGGAGAAGATCTCTTGAGTGACGCTTCCCTAGAAAACAAAACATCGTCTCGAAACTTCTTAAATCATTACAATGATTGTGTATTTTGTTCTTCTTGTTTCTAATCACTCTAACTCTTCAATATACTAGTAATTAAATGTCGTCCAAGTGATCAGACAAGGAATAATATACATACAGGAAAAAAACTTGTGTCAGGAGCATTAAATGCGAAGGACATTCAAATAACAAGCATTTTCTTTGCTATAACGGCTAATTCCTTAGACGCAAGGAATGTTCAGCGACTTCAATGGTTGTATAAAAATAACCAAGGACACTCCAACAAATACATTCAACAAAAGCAACAATCATTAATTTACTCTATCTATAAATACACAGAGTATCAAAGATGAAACAACGAACTTTTGTGAAAAATTGTTGTTACATTCATTGTAAAATCTTAGAGCTCGTAAATTTGAGTGTGTATTTTAGTGATCATATATCTATTATTGTGAGAGACATTTATTGATTCATTTATTATTTGATAAGCTCAATATTGTGGAATATTGAGTGAGCATTAAATTGCAAACTGTAAGGGGGAAAGACTATTCTTTGAAAAGAACTAGCTTGTATTGAGACACTAAAAGTCCGATAAATATTAGAGAATAGTGGAAATCTCAGAAGGCTTACAAGGACTGGATGTAGGTCAAGTAATTTAAACCAAACCAGTATAAATCTTGTGTGTTTATCTTTAGTGACATTCCTTCAACTTTTTTTTTTTTTTTTTTTATAGTTTGGATTAAATCTTGAATTTTCAATTATCACCCAATTTATTCCCATGAATGAAGGTCTTGTTCTAATAGCTACTTGTCCTTGGCAAAAGAAAGAAAACGACAGATTTTTTCGCCCTTTCAAACCACATGGGTTATATAAAAGCAAAAAAAAAGGGGGAGAGAGAAAAAACTTTAAAGATAGAAGACCAGAAAGTGTTTTCAATATTCAAAATAGTAAAGAAGTGTTAGGCTTGATTGGTTTTTTTTTGAAATTAAAAGGAAATGACACAAATGCCCCTTTACATATTTGATTTTTAAAGTAAACCCAGCAAACAGCAACCAGCAACACACCCTTGACCGCTCCGGAGCTCCAGGAGGACTAATTATTGGCAAAAGAATAAGATTTGTTAAGGAATTCACCATATTTTATTAGGTTTTAATGACTTTCGATTAGAAATACATCTAAAATATTAGGTCGTTCACGAGTTTTATTAAGGAATTCATCATCTTTCAACAAATTTTTATAACTTTTATTTACCAAGTAAAAAAATTTATACTATCAGATAATTCTCAACTTTTGTTAAGAAACTTCTAACATTTTATTAGGTTTTGATAACTTTAGTGTACCGGGTAATAAATCTACATTATCTTTATAAGTTTTGTAAAGGAATTCTCTTCATTTTATTACTAAAATAATTAACATTTTATTAGTAAGAAGCATCATATAAATTTTTACATAAAAAATACGCTGGCGTTCTGTAAATTTCATAGATACGGACTACTAATATTCTGATTTAAGTCATCACTATCATTAATTAAAAATAATGGAAGTTTTCCAAATTTGGATTGACTACTTATAATTGCAGGTGCAGGGGTCATATAAATAATTTATCTTGAGTTTAAAAAATAAAGGCATAAGAAATGTGGCAATACGCATCACATGGCGGGGCGGATCCAGAAAATTATGTAAGGGAATAATTTTTTTTTAAAGGAAAATTTTAAATACATTAAAAAACACAAGAATATAAATAAGAAAAGAAAAGAATAATAGAAAAATATTCATGAAATTAAGTATATATTGATTATATAATAAGAGAGGTAATTATTTTACAAACCTATCATTTAAAAAAATAAGGCTAAGTGCAGTTAGAAATGCAGCTACATAAATTACAATGGACGGTGAGCATTTAACAAGTTATATAGTATATAAATTTTAATAACAAAAGTATATTATAATAAAAATAATTATAATGTTATCCTAGTTCTAAATTCCATCATAATTACTTTATTATCAATGCTATCAAATACATCTCTAACAAATTTTTCTTTTTGGGAGAGACAAATTTAAGAGAGACACTAAATACATTTTTAACAATTTTTTTTTTTAAACAAATGACAAATTCAACCGCGGCACTTGCCCCCTTCTGTATAAGTTGTTTGTCCAAAAAAAACAATGCCTGGTATCCACCTCAACTGATAATCAGCGCCGCCCTCGCTGTAATCTCCTGTACATGCTCCACTATTAACTATAGCAATATTATTAATTAATTACCTTATTTGTTTTTGTTTTAAGATCATATCAAAACCTTCCGATGTATATATCATCTAGGATGATTATCTGGTTTTATATTCTGTAAAGACCCTTACGAACACGAACTCCATTGTCCATCACCGGTCTTGCCTTCCCCGGTGGTCACCATTCTTTCTGTGGTAGCTGTGGCCGTCGCTTTTATCACTGCATGATTTTATTTATTGCATGCTCCCACCACCACCTTCTTGACTTCCAGACTGATTCGCCAGCAGGAGAACTGTAAGATCTATTTATCTGGAAGGTCAAACACTGGTTTGTTGGTCAGTAATGGGTGGATCGTCGGCAGAGAGATTTACATCCTTCTACCGGAACAGATGGCTCGTGTTTGTGGCTGCAATGTGGTTGCAATCATGGGCCGGTATTGGGTATTTGTTTGGTAGCATATCGCCGGTGATTAAGAGCTCTCTGAACTATAATCAGAGGCAGCTTGCCAGGTTGGGTGTGGCCAAAGACCTAGGCGATTGTGTTGGCTTCATCACTGGGATCTTGTGTGAGATTTTGCCTTCCTGGGGTGCTTTGCTTGTTGGTTCATCGTTGAACTTTGTTGGATATGGCTGGGTTTGGCTCATCGTCACGGGTCGAGCTCCCGCTTTGCCTTTGTGGGCTGTGAGTTTTTCTCTCCCTTCTCTCTGATTTTGGACTCTTCTGCGTTTATGATTTCCATTGATTGCTGCAGTTACTTTCAATCGTTGGATGCTTTCTGAGCAAAAAAAAATCGTTGGATGGTTCCCTCTCTTTCGTCTTAAACTGTACTTAATCAGAAGATTTCTGTTAGAGTACAAAACTGTAATTACAGTTTTGTACATTTAGAGACATTGTATATAAATAGGCCCTGTGTGTCATTTCATTAGTAATCAATGTAAACTTTTGTATTCATAAATAAGAAAGATTATTTTTCTCTCTGCCTTGTTGAAACCCTGTTGAAAGATCATCAGGTTGTGCAATTCAACATGGTATTACAACTTTATATTCTAACAATTTCCATGGGCCTTCAAATTCTTTGTCTGCTTGCTTGCTTGTCCTTTTTTTTTTTCATTCTTTTTTCTGCCCTCTGGGAACACTTCCCTCCAAGCTATAATGCTTCTTAGAGAGGAACCCGGCGTATTTTGAAATGGGAATTTTTCCAGGACAAAACTCCACGAAACAGGAAATTTGATGTCGGGGAATAAAGGTATTTTCTTCCTCATAAAAAGGAAAAAGTTGAATCTTTACAGGCTCTTCTTTCTGACGAATATTCACTGAGTTTCTGCTTGCAAAAGTTTTGTCGTTTTTCTTCTTTTCCTTTCTTCCACGATGGACGTTAGAATTTGATGCATCCCCACTCTTGCGCATTCCCCATTGCCCGTGCCAAAAACTGACGGGTAAAAGAATAGCGTGAAAGATAAGCTACAATTGGCATAACCCGAAACTTACATTTCTCACTGTAAACATGTTGATCTGACGTCATAGAGGCTACATGGCCATTGTTACAAGAACCTGTGAGGTTTCACCCTATTCAATTTCTATGTCTCAGCTCTAACATGTCAGCTCTCGACATGATCATGAGCTAAGATCAAAAAGTGAAGCCCTTATCTCCTGCTAATGAGCATCATAAACATGCTGGACTCTGAGCAGCCTAATTTAGATGTCCAATAATGCCTCTCTCTCTCTCTCTTACACACACACACAACAAATAACAATTTCTGCTTTATAGATTGCTTCAATAAAAGGGAAAGCGTTTTGGATTGTCAATCAATTTTTATTGCTATATATGTCTTCATTGCAATTAAGGAGGCTTTGGTTACAACTTAAATTTGTTTACATCTTTGAGCCTTGTAGGTGTGTCCATATCAGCACATCTTTTTAATTATGAGAAATAGTCTTTCAATTGTTACGTGACGAACTGCCTGGGCTATGTAATTAATGATTATGAGCATGCAGATGTGTGTTCTTATATTCGTGGGAACAAATGGCGAAACTTATTTCAACACAGTTTCTCTGGTGTCCTGCATTCAAAATTTCCCAAAAGTAGAGGCCCTGTGGTTGGAATTCTGAAGGGCTTTGCTGGGCTGAGTGGTGCAATCTTGACTCAAATATATACTATGATCCATTCCCCTGATCATGCGTCACTGATCTTCATGGTTGCAGTTGGTCCCTGTTTGGTAGGAATAGGTCTGATGTTCATTATCAGACCTGTCAAAGGTCACAAGCAAATTAGGCCTTCAGATAACACAAGTTTCACATTTATTTACAGTGTGTGCCTCTTATTGGCTGCTTATTTGATGGGGGTCATGGTTGTTCAAGATCTAGTAACCTTGAATCATAGCATTGTTATGATTTTTACGGCAGTCTTGTTCGTCATCCTCCTTGTTCCAATCTTCATTCCCATTTCAACGACTTTGTCCCCAGAGCAGAAAGCTTCAGAAGAAGAAACACTCCTTCCTCAGCCTGAGACACTAGAAAGAGGTAATTCTGAAGTGATACTGAGTGAGGTGGAAGATGAGAAGCCTGAGGACGTGGACTCACTTCCATCATCTGAAAGGAAGAAACGCATAGCGCAATTACAATCAAAACTTGTCCAAGCAGCCGCGGTAGGGGCAGTGAGAGTCAAGAGGAGGAGAGGACCTCACAGAGGGAGGACTTCACCTTGGCACAAGCTTTGATTAAAGCAGACTTTTGGCTTCTTTTCCTATCCCTCCTCTTGGGTTCAGGATCAGGGCTGACTGTCATAGACAACCTGGGTCAGATAAGCCAGTCTCTACAATATGACAACACACACATATTCGTGTCCATTGTCAGCATCTGGAACTTTCTTGGTCGTGTAGGAGGGGGTTACATCTCTGAGATTGTAGTGAGGTGAAAGAGCTAGTTCATAGTTATAACACTAGTCATGATTTTGAAACCATATTTTCTGATTCCTTTGATGTAATGTTTTGAGCAGGGATTATGCCTTCCCAAGGTCAGTTGCGTTGGCTGGGTTTCAACTCATAATGGCTTTTGGGCATGTGTTCATAGCAATGGGATGGCCTGGGGCAATGTACGTTAGTACACTACTGATTGGGCTTGGTTATGGGGCCCACTGGTCAATTGCTCCTGCGGCTGCTTCCGAGTTATTTGGTCTCAGAAATTTCGGTGCCTTGTACAATTTCCTCACCCTGGCAAACCCTTCCGGAACTCTTATTTTCTCTAGTCTAATTGCCAGCAGAATCTATGACTATGAAGCGGAGCAACAAGCTCTCAATGGATTTCAGTATCAGAAAAATCTAGGATCATTACTGTCACGTGTGGTCAACGCCACGGAACCTCTGAAATGTGTAGGTTCCATATGCTTTTTCTTGACTTGTGTACTCATGGCAGGACTCTGTATGGTGGCATCAGTTTTAAGCATGATTCTGGTGCACCGAACCAAGACTGTTTACGCCCACCTATATGGGAAATCTAGCACTGGAAATAGTGGGTAATCAGTGTGTATGGATTATATGTATTTTGGCGTTCGTATTTGAAGTGTATTGTATGTGGATTTACATGAAGAAAGATTAAAGGTTCAGAGGCAGCATCGGATGCTCTTTTTCATGAGGATGAAATACCCGACACAGGGAAAGAAACAGGGAGGTTTCATTCAGAGGTTTTGCTCCATGATTTCCTGCCACCTAGCTGCTACACATTTATAGTCACCAACATTGTTTTGTCAATATTATTAACTTGTGCTATCAAGCAAGTGGTTGAACTAATTAGTCATTTTCTTCATCTTTACCTTGATTTGGACTTTTTTGTTTTGGAGTTACGACGAGTACCAGTAATTTTGAGTTCTGATGGAGCAGACCACGGGTTGCAAATTGTAGGTGTAGGTCCTTTTACCAGGACTCTTTTGTTTTTCCACCCCAATTTCTTACTTGCACTGAAACTGACTCATATTTCAACCTCTAGGGGGGGTATGAGGCATTTGGAGGGGAGTGAACTAGTGAAGGGGATGAAAAATATTTAAATGTTGAATTTTTTTAAAAAAAATAAAAGAGTGAGGTTATAAAATTATAATAGGGAGAAGATGTAAAATAAGGGAGAGAGAAAATCAATAAAAAACTTTTAATCCCACTTAGTGCATTCAGTTACATCATGCCTAATTTTTCTTTGTAACGCCTCATGTAAGGGTGCGTATTCTTTAGTTGTGAAAAAAAAAAAAAAAAAAAAATTGGAAAGAGGAAGCTCAGAGCATCTGTAACTTCATTAACCTAATGTTTAAGTTCATTTGTGGGAAATTGACTGGTCGAAAAACTTGAGCCAGGATTTTTTCCGCTCTCTTCTCCTATTCCTCCTCTCTAAATTTGTGAAATGTTTCCAATTTCTACTATAATAATTTTTTTTTCTCTTATTTTCGTAACTCTATGATTTTATTCAAGAACTTGAATTTAATAGAAATATAACTACTAATCAATTTATTTTCTTGGGCACAACTAATAATCAATTTATCATGTCTATTCTCCAAAATATTTTTCATACCCTTCGACAAGACTGGAAGATATTAAAACCTTCCATAAAATGAAGGTCACTGTTCCTGCTTGGTTAAAACTTAAAACAGAGTACCGGACTAACCCATCTGGTCAAAAAAAGAAACCAGCCTGACCCTTCTGACCCCAAAAAAAAAAAACCCAAGCCGATGACCTCTGTCCGTCCGTCCAAAAAAACCTGACTCTACCTCTCCATTCAAAATTAAATTGAAAAATTTAACAGATTCGGTTCGATCGTAATTCGCAACCCTTCCCAGCTTCACTGTTGATTCAGCATCTCAGCAAGTACTGAAGAAAAATCGACCATGGCGATGGATGTAGAGGAGAAACTAGAATCAGGGTTCCCGTACTGGAAAGCCATCCGTCGCCGTTTCGGCCCGGACGCTCCTTTCTT
The DNA here is from genome assembly GCA_025563575.1 of Acacia pycnantha. Taxonomy (NCBI): domain Eukaryota; kingdom Viridiplantae; phylum Streptophyta; class Magnoliopsida; order Fabales; family Fabaceae; genus Acacia; species Acacia pycnantha. Next base: position 50,620 of record JAMWYP010000171.1, on the reverse strand, counting down.
TGCTCCCGGTAATATCGAACGGGAACTTCTTGCTAAACAGGTTCTCTTTTCCCCTTTTCACTCTATTCATGTATACTTCCCAAGATGTTATATCACCAAACTCGTCCCCCTTCCCCATTAAGATGTACTTCTGCCTCAATCGCAAACTACGATTTTTAAAAATATCGTTTTGTTTCATTTCCTCGTGACGGACATTTTGATATATCGCTGTGTTTTTAATCTCCCGTACTCTATCTGTGTTTAGTGCAACGTTCTTTCGATCTTTTTTGTCAGCTTAATCATAGCACTTACTGAAAATTCAAGTGGAAACTTTTTGTTTGATTTCAAGGTTGCCTTGGAATTAACTGCCGAAGAGAAGCAACTGCTTTTAATAGGAGATGAATACAGGTAATTTTTGTTATCTTGCTGGTTCTTATTGTAGACTGTAAAGCATCGATATTTTTATTTTTTGAAACTCACCATTTACTGTAGGATTATGATTAAGGCATCTAGGCTGGTGTATTTATATGCTTCTAAGAAGTTGGCTCTGATAATTGCTACTCCTGAGACCAAAAAGGAAGAAAGAAAAATGGATAATCCCTCATTCTATATAATATACTAGACTCCGGAGAGTGAAGTGTGTTAGCCAAATACACTGCTTTACCGTTGTTCTACATAGCAGAACGAAACTTTGTATGGCACTCAAGACGTTGGTCTGTTAAAGATTTTGCTTGTTCAGTATGATGGTTTTTGCGCCTGGTAATAAAATTACCCCATGTGGGCCTGATTCTTTTGCTGTTCTTTGTGCAGGAAAGTCTTCTGTCCCATTGCTGGTTGTGGAGCACGCTTGGCTTCCTTGGAGGAATTTGAGAGTCATTATAATGCAAGGCATACTGCCGCTTGTTCAGTGTGTTCTAGAGTCTACCCAACATCTCGCCTGCTAAGCATACATGTTTCTGAAGTGCATGATTCATTCTTTCAAGCAAAGGCTGCTCGTGGCTATGATGTGGCAAGTATTTCCAACTTCCATTCATATTTGTAGGCATGTAATGGTTTCTTATAAAACTGCCTTCATTGTACATTTTGATTCTCAGTTGAAGAATTGAGATTGGATTCTTGATGGAATTAGGATTTCACAATTATGCTTCTTATTTCCCCCATTTTTAAACTGGGACTTCACACTTGTTTTGAAAGTTTAAAGTTCAACAGACGAACCATTTTTGGACCCACATGCTTTCTTCCTTATTCAGAGTTCTGAGAAATTAATATGATCCTTATGTCCTTGTCTGACAGTATGAATGCTTAGTGGAAGGCTGTGGTTTAAAGTTTAAAAGTTACAAGAGTAGGCAGCAGCATCTGATTGACAAGCATAAGTTCCCCACTTCATTTGAGTTTTTTGAGAAGACTCGACCATCAAAGAAACAAAGGCAGAAGATTCAACGGAAACAAGCTACAGTCAAGGAGAATGATACAAGAACAATGGAAGTGGATAATGCAACCATGGATGGCCTTGTAACGGCAGTCTCTAAATTGAGTACTTCAGACTCGACTCCATCATCGGTCAGCTTTGGTCGCCGGCATACTCGTGGTTTGACACTCGTCCCTAGAGCTGTTCAGCGTGAAGTTGGATCAAATTCTGCACCACCTAGAAGGAAGCAGTAAAATAGCCTTCAGATCAGTCTGCTTACTAACTCTTCCTTCTTATTAGGATCCATGCGGCTTTCTTTTGTAACGAATGTTGAAGCTGACTGCATTAAATCTGTGTTATCAAAGATCTAAAGGTGATAAAGGCATACGTTAGTTCAGATCTCCTGATGTGGAGATATTGGGGGCAGCTCATCTCTGTCTAGAGACAAGCCAATTTGTCATTAGTGTGCGAATTATTCTCTTGACGCTATTCATCAGGGAGGTGTTATGATGGAAAATGAAAATCAGGCTCATATTTAGGATGCCCGCTTTTGTTCACATCTTTTCTCCCCCAGATTTTCACTATTGATGAAGTGAATTTTATCAAAACAAACATTTTTGTAGGACAGGTGGAGATGTTGAAGTGAAGTTAAGCTTTAGTTGAATGGGTGAAATTACGCCTCTCATTGCTTACTGATATCATAGATCTGATCGTAAGCAAAAGAACCACACATTTTTTTGAGAAGAAGGAATTCCAATTCACTTATAAGGAGGCCCAGTCGGATTTTTTTTTTTTTTCAAAAAAATGGCGAAAAGACGCTGAGAAGGGAACAAAACACGAATTAAAAACATCATTAGTAGCTAGCGATCCATCATTTAAAAATGGCGTTGTCGGCTACAGCCTACAGGCCACGGTATCTTGTTTGTTGGAATTGTCGTCAAAGGACAATGGCTTTGGCTAATTAATTCAAATGATTGGAAAATTTGGATGGCAGTCCTCACCATTGCAACAAGGCCGTCGCTCTTCTAATATGGACGGCAAACAAAAACAAAAATATCAGTATTGAAAAATAATATCAATATGACAATTTGTTTTTTATCCCACCCGTTACTAGAACCTTTGATTCGACTAATTCAAATTTTGTCCCACGTCAAGCCAACGGTCGTGGGAGAAGAGCTCCCAACAATTAATTCAAGTGATTCGAAACTTCTTCCCTTTGCTTGATTTTACATCTATACTATCAAATCTAAAATAGGTGGCAACAAAGAGTTTTGGGGTTTGTGTCTATAGAGTCACGGCCCAATAAAGGGGGCTCGTTTTGTGGTAAAATAAATTATGTGGGTTTGAACTTTGAAGGCATCGCACGCGCTTCGAGTGAGGGCAGCGCATGGATAACTAACACAGAATCTCATACGTGTTGTTTCGGCCACCACATGGAGAACATTTTACCTGCTTTACTATGGATGTGGAAATAAGCACATCAAAGCACTGTGGGTGTAGAAGCAAAATTTATAGTGTTTGGATTCCTTAAATTTTTTATGTGCTTCAAACTTGAAGCTGGTTTTTTTTTTTGAAGTAAGAGAGGGTTGCTTCTAATAGCATCAGTTTCAAATAGCATCAACTTTTTAATTTTTTGGACTGTTGTACCCCACGGTCTCCCTTCTCTCTCCTTCCTCTTCTGATTCATCAATTCTTATATATTGGGTGCTGGTACGACATGAGAATATGGGATTAATTTTGTCCTTTGTAATTTTTTCTCTTCAATTCTTATATATCCGGTGTTGTTGTAATTTTTTATTTAAGCACTTCATTTAGAAACCAACTTGTAATTTATATTTATTTTTAATTTTTTAATCTCAAATTATCACATTATATATATATACACACACACACACACATATGATTCATACCCTTTTCAGTCATTTTCCATCTCATCTATCTTTTTAAAAGCTATGCCAAACAAGTACCCATCAAGAAAAAAGCTACTCCTGCCACAGCTATCCCAAACACAAATCACATCAAAAAAAGTCCATCAAAAAAGAAGTCCATCAAAAAAAATGCATCAGAAAAAAAGCTACTTCTATCGCCGCTATCCCAAACGGGTTTTTTCCTATTGAAACAAGCTAAAACATCCAAATGTTAATCATATCATGTAATAGAATTTGATATGTAAATTTCAACTTTAAAAGTAGAAGATAATTTATAATGGAATAAAAACAAACAAGATTTAAGTAAGAAATACTATTTCATATTTATTTTAGATGTAGAGGTGAATATTTTTTAATTTTATTAAAAATCTAAACTATTAATTTTGCTGGCGGAAATGCGGCCAAGTCTCAACTCTCAAGAGACATGTTTTTTTTTTTTTAAAAAAAATAAATTAAATTTTTAAACGGTACAGTACAGAGATTTATTTAAAAACTGAAAACGGAGGGCGCACCAAAAACGTTGTTTCCCACCAAAATTTCCAAACATTCAAACGAGGCCGCAAAAGAAACTCGTAGATTCAAACTTTACCGATCTGAATTCCCAAATTATCCTTCCCACTTCAGTCTCCCGCAAGCTTCTCCCACAATTTTCAAATCACCCGCTCCCTCTCAATCTTTCAATCCATCTCTTCCCGCCCTTCCTCCTCTTTTATATAATCCCACTTCATTTTCTTCATCCTTCGTGCCTCCACATCTTTTCCTTCTCCTTCACTTTCAAATTCATTCTTCTTTCGATCCTTGAATTAGCTCTGTTAACAATATGCCTGCGATCCCAGAAGAGCCTTTGCTCACTGTAAACCCAGACAGATTCTGTATGTTCCCAATACAATACCCTCAGATATGGGAGATGTACAAGAAGGCCGAGGCTTCATTCTGGACTGCTGAGGAGGTCGATCTCTCTCAGGATGGCCGTGATTGGGAATCTCTCACTCAGGGGGAGAAGCATTTCATCACCCATGTCCTTGCTTTCTTCGCTGCCTCCGATGGTATCGTCCTCGAAAATTTAGCCGGCCGGTTCATGAAGGAGGTTCAGGTCTCCGAGGCCCGCGCCTTCTATGGCTTCCAGATCGCCATCGAGAACATCCACTCCGAGATGTACAGTTTGTTGTTGGAGACTTATATCAAAGATTCTGATGAGAAGAACCGTTTGTTTCACGCCATAGAGACCGTTCCTTGCGTGGCCAGAAAAGCCGAGTGGGCCCTTCGCTGGATCGACGGTTCAGAAACATTTGCAGAGCGCTTGCTTGCCTTCGCTTGCGTGGAGGGTATTTTCTTCTCGGGTAGCTTCTGCGCGATATTTTGGCTGAAGAAGCGTGGGTTGATGCCCGGTCTCACCTTTTCCAACGAGCTGATCTCACGCGACGAAGGGCTTCACTGTGACTTTGCTTGCCTGCTTTATTCACTGCTGAGGAAGAAGCTGAGTGAGGAGCGGGTTAAGAGTCTAGTTCGTGATGCAGTGGATATAGAGAGAGAGTTCGTGTGTGATGCTCTGCCTTGTGCTCTGGTGGGGATGAATGGCGATCTGATGAGCCAATACATAGAGTTTGTGGCTGACAGGTTGCTGGGAGCTTTGGGATACGGAAAGCTATACAATGTTCAGAACCCGTTCGACTGGATGGAGCTGATTTCGTTGCAGGGTAAGACCAATTTCTTTGAGAAGCGTGTTGGAGAATATCAGAAGGCTTCTGTTATGTCCAGTTTGAATGGCAATGGTGCCGACCATGTGTTCACGATGGATGAAGATTTTTAGCTTTTCTGTAACTTAACCCCCCCAATATATGTTATATCCTTCCTGTAATAATAGAAAATGTTTATTGGTAAGTTTGATTGTACCTTTCCTCCATTTGATCACTTAATTTTATTTGTTCCCTCCTTAAAAATGATTAAAAGAAATTCTCTGTATTACGAGATTGAGTCAATTTTTCCAGTAAAGTATTGTAGTGGTGCCTTCACTCTTCATTGCCTTGTTTGCTTTCTAGTATAGCAGCATAGCAACGATTTGAATTGTACCTTGCCTAATACAACCTAATGGCATCGCCGAAACAGATGTGTCAAATGTATTTAATCTATCCTGAGCTTTATGGGACTCATGTTTATTTCTGTCCTGAAGTTTTTGGTTTCGGAGTTGCATTTCTTTTCTTTGCATAAAGAAAGTCATTAGTTGAACGTTTTCTCAGATGCACGAGATAAATTTAGTTGAATGGGTTTCTCCTCAGAAAATTAGAATCAGGGCTGTCATTTGAGCATTAACGCACGAGAAGATATACAAAGATAATTGAAGAATTGGAAATTGATTTTTTCCAACAACAAAAAAATGAATTAGGATCTGCATCTTTGCTGAATGGGAGAATTATTTCTTCCAGCTGTAGCTGGTACTGGCTTCTTCAACTCGGGACTTCCCAGAGAAACTAGCTTTTGCCAGCTCCCTCAACATCTTTAGCTCATTTCTTTTCCCAGCCTTGTGTCCTTTTAGCCATTTACCCTCCACTTCTATATGCTCACTGATATCTATCTCTGGAATCGGATCTCTTGTTTCAATAAGATTGGGGCTTGGTGTGGCTGAACCAAGCACAGGGACTATAGTAGCTGTCATGGCGTTAGTTGGATCCATATATCCTGTTCTATTTCTTCTTTCAAATTCTGTTTCTGAACGCAGAGGATTTACTAGAACTAACCCTGCTTTTGGTTGGGAAGATGTCTGTATAACTCTGCACCAATGTTGCCTGGGAAGGAAAGTCAAGATAGCTCCCTTGGCAGCAAATTTTATTCCAAGCCTAAAAGAATTCTTGTGGGGTTGTGAGAATCTTGATAGTGATGTTATCATAGCGTACCATTGGTTGATAAGCTGAGCAATAAAAGAAGCCAAAAGAAGAACTATCAGAACCAATCCCCATGTCTTGGCTTCAATCAGGTTTGAGTTATTCTGATTCTGAACTATGAATATACCAAACACACCTACCTCACACAAGAGGGAAACACTTTCCGCTGCTTGGACGCTCCTCCTTATGTATGGTTTGAAGGTGAAAAGATAAATGAACTGTATTGATGTGATTATCAATGCAAGCAGACTTTTACTTGATTTCTCTGGTGAGTAAGCAGCAGATATGATTCCCAAACCTACCCTTTTTAATAGATCAAGAACTATATATAATGATCTTGCCCGACCTAAAACCCTCTTGGACAATGGAATTTTGATTTCTTTATTGCTGCCATCTGAGCTCACTGCCCTCATTCTTCCAATCCCACTTTGACCATTTTTAGCCCACTTCATGTGGGTGTTTGAATCGTCTTGATCAACAAAAACAGGCACTGGACAACCCTTACAGCTATCAAAAAGAATCCCAAGTCTTGGGAGGAAAGATGAAGGTAGTCCTTCCCTGTAAAACCACTTTCCATTTGTTGACTTCCCAGTAAAGAAGAACCAAAACTTCCTGTACCATGTTTCTTCGTTTACTAATTGCCCAACTTCTTTATACTGGACAAAATTTCCAGAGAAAATTGCAATGAAGTGAAACAGGGATACTGATAAGATGAATGCTGCAGGAATTGCTGACAACAAAGCCCCGGTTATAATTCCCCTGGCCGTACCACCTGCACATAAGTATAGTCTCAACACATCAGTGTACATAATCCTGCAAATATAGATGACTGAAATAAGACAGTAAAAAGTAGTCTCTTACCTTTTATTACAAACGTTGATGACTGAGAAATGCAAGGCAGCATGAAAATCAGAAGAAGGAGCTCAAGCCTAGGGACTGATAGACTTCCTTGAGGTGATATTCCAGTCCTCCATCTCAAGAATAATATGATGAAAACATGAATCAAAACTAAACTGCCTCCTCCCACACCAAGCCAGAACAAGTTCTTCTCCAAGTCAAGCCACCTGGAGAAAACAACGTCATGATTTTCATCCACGCTAAATCTCAACAAATTAAAATAGCAAAAATGTTATCGTAAAGCTATACCCATTGTAATTTCCCAGTTTCTTGATGACATTGCTTGCTGACATTGGTTCTCCTTTCTACAAGGCAAATAATTTAACTGTGAAATGCTCTATACTAAGTACTAACGTACACGTTCTAAAAAATGATACTTCATACTCACCAAGAAATAACTAAAATATTCACTAGAACTGAGAGGTTGACCAAAGGATGTAATTTTTATACTGAAGTTGTGCTGATGGGGTAGCCAGCCAGGTTTTGAGTTATTCTCACGTGGAAGTGCGGCTACTTGTTCAGCATATGAAGAGTTTGTAGAGTCATTTTGATGGCGGTCCCTGTTATGAGACTTGGCCCTCACAAACAATCCATCATTTATAGTAAGAAATTTTTCTTTTTCTGGAAAACCTTCGTTGTCTGAGATTGAGGTACCAACATCTTTCCAAGGAAGCTTGTGATGGGGTATGAGCCACTGGAGACCTCTTGTTGCTTCAGAGTATTCAATAGGTTGATTAACTGAAAACCAGCCTGAGAGGGCAAAGACCTGTAAGTGTCCTATCATACCCTGTAAGGCAACCCATACTTCTTTTAGAGATTGTATATATTTTTGAGCTTCTGAGAAATACACAATTGTTACCAAATGCTTCAATATTTACATGTAGATTCGTTGATGGACTGGAAGCAGCACATTTTGTACCTCCTGAAGCAAGTGTGCTTATTGCTTCTAGGTTTGCAGAAGACAGTGAAAATATAGCAGCTACAAGTGACGTAGCAATTGTCCCAGCGCTCACAAATGAATGCAATGCAATGGATATTGCAGGAGTGGAATCTAAGGAGATCATGTAAAGGTTATAAATACAAAGATAGTAATATCTGAAGCTCTGCTTTAATATTAACACACGTTTTTAAACATATATTTGTATACATGTAATACGCAGTATATATTCGTGAGATTCTACATTGTTGTATTAATGTATCAGGTATTTCTGTAAGTGCACATCACTCTTCCTGCAATTAATTGATTGATTTAAATAAAGAGCATTTAAGTCTTAATACTAAGAAAATGAAAGTTCAGTACTAAGAAAAAGAATACTAAGCATATGCAGAAAGAAAAGAATAATCCATACAATGCTTTACTTCAATTTGGTTAGATGCCATATTTTCGTTTCTGAAATATCAGTTACCTTCCCTGCAGGAACGGTAACTGACACCACTGTTTGAGTTTCTGCTTGGACAGATAACGAATATAGAGCTCTTGATAGTTCCTTTAACCTACATGAAACAAAAATAAAATATCAACAAATTAAAATAGCAATAATTTTAATTTTACCTGAATCATCATGTAGACAGTATCATGAACTTGTTTTTTAGTAATATACATACTGAATTGCCTAATTCACTTGCCTGATTAGCCTTCCTCCCATTACTTCTACCATAGTGGCCTCAAAGCCAAAGACTGGCTTTGTGAACTCAACAATCATGTTGATGTGAGATTCCTTTGTTACACTTTGTGAGCTGGTCCTTAATGTAACACCAGGTTTCATTGAATCTGCCAGAAAAATTTAGGGCTTAGCATAAAGTAAAAGCTGCTAAGAGAATCCCATGAGTAATGTGGTGAGCAGAGTATGGCATACCATAAAGGAATGTAATAGGAGCAACAGGTGAGACAGGAGTGCCTGTCCTGCCAAATATTGCAGAAGCTAGTAAGTCAACCGTGATGATCTTAGTTCCTGAGATGTTCTTGAGCTTTAAAATGAAAACCAAAAGCCTATCAATTACAGAGGAATGTGATTGTTATAAAACAGCATAAGGGATTCAGATAAGTTATCTGCTTACTTTAAAAGCAAAATGACGGGTCTCATTATGTCTGACTTGGAAAGGAACTAAGATACCAGAATTGACACGTAATGCGTTGAGAATCTGCTTAGTTGAATTTATTAAGGGAATGCTGAAGTCCAAGAAAATTGTCAGGTCTTCTGTTTTACTAGTTGCAATCACTGTTCTTGGGACTTTGTTAATTACCAACTCAAATGATGGAACTGAAGTCCAGAAATCGACTGTAACTGGTCTTCTATCTAAGCCACCAAACTGTACTGTCAGTGCCAAAACAATACCACTTAAACATAAAATTAACACTGTATATTAATTTGGCTGCTAGAACCTTACCAAAGTGAATGATCAAAGAAGAACTATAGGTTATCTTGAACCTGTTTCCAGCTTGATCTGCACAAATATTATCCGCAACTTGGATTACTGCACGCCCATATGCACCTTTTGAGGAGAGAATCACTTCAAGACTATAGTGAGTGCCTGGTCTAATAATTTGCAGAGAAGAAGCAAGCACATGGGCTGGACCAATCACGAGGACCTTGCAGGAGGAACCATCATTTAAATATTTAAAACCTTTTAAGAAATAACGGAAGATGCTTATAAACATAGTTCTAGTCATTAGAAACCAAATTACATCACAGTTTGATGAGTTCAGACAAATAAATCCACCCAGTCCAGTGCATGGTTCGCTGAATGTGATATCAACTGATAACCTCTTGGCATTTGTATATGTCTGTTCACTAGAGATGATTGCAGTTGGGGGTATTCTGTCTATTGTGAAACCATCAGAAAGCAAACTTAAATAAGAGAAAATGACATTTCTCTTTACTTTTCACTCAAACGAGAGAGAGTGAGGGTAATCACCTATAAACCATGAGTAAGTTGATGAACTTGTTTCTCCTTTGTTTGTAGTAACATTGAGAAGAAAGTTATGCTCATCATTTATAGTTAAGTTCCTCAACACAATGCCATTGGCTCCGCAAGGAACCACCTTGCCATCAAGCTGTTTCACAAAAAAAATAAACACCCGTTATATCATATTCACAACCTGAACTAGAATGTAATATTGTATGTATATATTTTCATATCAAGACTTGGTTTATGACTAAGATGAACTTAATCAATAATGGAGGGGTTCCCATATAACCATATTACCAAAATAATGATAAAGAGAAACCACATACCTCACAGGAAAATGAACAAACACTTCTCTTACAAGCGTTGGTGCCATCCGACCTCTTAACTAGGTACTGGAAAATGGCATTAGAGGACCTGGTCAGAGGTGGTGGTTTGCGACTAAAATGAACAAGAAGTGACGATTCTGCTAGGCTTGACTGTAAATCCACCATTATCCATATGAGAGAAAGAAGTCGAAGAAAGTTGAGTGTCGCCATATTACCAGCTGCCATATACTCTCCTCACAAGCATTGAAGCCAAAATTAAGGTGAAGAAAGATGAAGAGTTGGAGTTTGAGGTTGCTGGGAAGAAAGCACAATGCAGTTATTGGCACTGGGAATTGAATGCACAACGTTCATCACAAGCTTTAAATGCACAAGACACCAGTAAACCCTCATTACAACAACCACAACCATTACTGTCAGCGTCATAACTGCTGCTTTCAACTAGTTGAAAGATCCCATGTTACTTTTTGTTCGCCAATTCCAATAATTATTTTATTTTGAAGAAATGTACGACATGTCACACTACTGAGCTAGTACAGAAGTAGCTACCTGATATGCTTTTTATTTTATCAATTATTACTCATAATTGAGTTGCTTGTGCCTTAATTTAAAAAAAAAAAAAAAAACACGCACGGGGATTGCTATGAAAGGCACTTATTTTTTTCCTGAACTAATGTTAACTTTTTCTGCATTTCTGGAAGTTAAAATTGATACTGATAATATTCAGACTTAATTGTTGTGAATGAAGAATAAATAGAGCTGAATATCTCTTCAATGGTAGAAATTGTGCTAATAATAAGCATCATAGCTTTACATTTTCTGAAACAAAAAGGGTGAGATAAGATGAAGGCAGGCTTTTTATTTTGCTTAAAGCAAATAAGACAACAAAGGAAAGAATTCTCGCTTTTATATCCAGCTGGTTTCATTATGTAACATGAAATTGTCACAATCCAGAGAACAGACATTCATGGCTTCCAATTGGTTTTATTTTTTGTTTCTTACTGAGACATTTATGACGGACATTTTCACAATCACAGCTTTAAAAACGTGGATTATGATGCATTAGATATTCTTAAAAACTTTCCTGCTATATATTAGCATATGTTCAATGTATAGTAGGCCCAATATTATTTGTATCCAAATACACGTGTATCTGCTCTAAGAAGGAGTCCATGTACAGCTGAGTCCATGTACAGCTGTCAAACGGATTGTCTAATTAGTTCAGTTGGGTTGTTTAGTTTGTTGTCAATCTGTTACCAAGAACACGTGTATTGCCCTTCTATCAGATGTGCCATCTCTATATGTATATGGCCTACTGTACTGTATAACATACATTTGATCAATAATACAAAATATACTCGATTGATCTCTGCTCTCTTACTTTACCATTCTAGTTTCCTTTATGGTATCAGAGCTTCCGACGACCACCGTCAGCTCCGATTCCGGCAACTAGAGCAAAGCAGGAGCCATAGTTCGGGATCTCCCCCTGGATCGATCTCTTGAACTCAAAACAAGTCAGTTATGTCTGAATCTCTCCATTCCGTCATCTCGCCCACTCCGGTGCCATCACCGATGAGAGATCGTGGTTTTTCAAACAAAAAAATCACCATAAAGCTCGACGACACGAACTTCCTTCTCTGGAAACAGCAAGTCTATTTCATGGTGAAACAGCATCGTGTCTACTCTCTGCTTGACGGCACGACTGTAATTCCACCGAAGAAAGTTAGAGGTGATGCTGGCAGTGAAATTGAGAATCCTGAATTTGAAGAATATGAATCACTGGACTCAGCTCTAGCTTCTTGGCTCCTAGCATCGGTTGCTTCCAATATCCTTCCAGATCTAGTTGGCCTGACTTCCGCTTCTCTGATTTGGACAAAACTCAACCAACTATTCTCAAACAAATCAGATTCAAAAATTCTATCCTACCGAAATCAGCTTGCAAATCAACGGAAAGGAGAACTTGCTATGCGTGATTACCTTGCTAATATCAAGTCAATCTGTGACCACCTAGCTATGCTCGGAGAAAAGGTAGACGAAGCCACTCATGTATCTCACATTTTGAATGGCCTAACCGCTGAATACGAACCAGTAATCGCCGTCATCAATGCCTCAAGACCACGGTTTGGTCTGGAATTAGTCTCCACAATGCTACTGGATTCTGAGTCTCGACACAAGGTGTTCTTGACCAACAATCACACTCATCCAGTGAACAATGTTACTCAAATTCCAACTACTGTGAAGAATCTCCCTCCTAATTCTATATCTCCTAATCCTATGTCTAGCATGTATTCGGATGACCAAACCACTGATGATTCGTTTACTATTATTTGCAACACACAAGGGCCAATCTCTGGCTCTGACAACAGAGGTTACAGACCCTCTAACTACACTCGTGGAGGAGGAACTCGTGCACCTACTCCTGGTCGTGGTAGAGGACGCTTCAACAATGTACGCTTCATGTGCCAAATATGTCACAAGGCAGGACACCTGGCAGACAGATGCTACTATAGGTATGAGCAACCAAACTCCTATGGAAGAACGCCGTATGGTCAACAGGCAGAGGCTCAAGTCCATTATGCTGATGATTATGGAATCCCTGAGTTCTACTCACCATTTGAGTACTATCCTATTCCTACTAATCCGTCTGTCTCTGATGCTTCGTCTGCCTCTGCTAAGAAACCAATGACTGACACTGCTACTACAAATCCAAATCCTTCGGTCAACTATGTAAACTCTAATCCCTCTGGTGTATCTCCTGTCTCCAACTCTGATTTGGACAACTCACCTATGGCACAAGCCTTTCTTGTTACACCAGCAACTATAAATGATGCAGCATGGTACCCGGATTCTGGTGCTACAGCGCACATAACTAATGATGCTTCATGTTTCATTCCTGATTCAGCCTATCAAGGCACCGGCACAGTCCAAGTAGGCACTGGAGAATTGTCTCAAATTCAGTCCATTGGTAAAACACTTCTTACCAATACTAATTCATGTTTTACCCTGCATAAAGTTTTACATGTGCCAAAAATGAAAAAGAATTTACTATCCATTGCTAAATTCACTCGTGAGAATAATGTTTCCATTGAATTTTTTCCTCACCACTGTGATGTCAAGGATCTGATGACTGGGAGACATTTGATGTCTGGAATTGAGCAAAATGGTATGTACCCCTTATTGGCACAAGTGGTGTCAACAAACAAATCAGATGCTAGAAATTCTTCTGATCCCTCAACACATGTCTCTGACTCTGTAAACATGATTAGCTCTACTCACGTACCTGCTGCTATGTCATTCAAGAAGGCTCTACTCGGTGGCTCTACCACATCTGGAGATTTCATACAGTCCTCTGTCTACACTACTTCAACTAATTCCTTGGACCGTTGGCATCAGAGACTAGGACATAGTTCTATAGACACTATTAGAAATCTCCTTAGTTGTAATTCAATTCCATTTTCTACTTTGCCAAATAAAACAGTATGTGCTGCTTGTCAGTATGGGAAGATTCACAAACTTCCCTTTCATTCTTCATCCACTATGTACCACAAACCCCTTCAATTAATACATATGGATGTTTGGGGACCAGCACCAATTCAGTCGTATGGCTCAATTTATTATCTTGCTCTTGTAGATGCATACACTCGTTTTACTTGGATCTATTTCCTACACAAAAAATCTGATGCATTACTAAAGTTCAAAGAATTTCAGGTCCTTGTTGAAAACAAATACAACACTAAAATTCAACAAGTTCAGTCGGATAATGGAGGGGAGTTTCTGGTTTTTAAGTCTCACCTAGCTGCTTGTGGTATAGAACACCGCTTCACTTGCCCTCACACTTCGGAACAAAATGGATTGGTGGAACGTCGTCATCGTATGATAGTTGAGACAGGTTTGACGTTATTAGCTCAAGCTTCATTGTCTATGTTTTACTGGCAAGATGCTTTTGCCACTGCTGTATTCATATTAAATAGACTACCTTCTAAAGCTTTGGATACTAATGTTACTCCTTATGAAAAGCTTCATGGTGTTAAACCCAACTATGGCATTTTGAGGGTCTTTGGTTGTATTTGCTATCCTTACATTAGGCCTTTTAATACTCATAAACTGGATTTCAGATCTGTGTCTTGTGTTTTCTTGGGATACAGCTCACAACATCAAGGCTACAAGTGCCTTGACATGTCTACAGGAAGAATTTATATTTCCCGCCATGTCAACTTTGATGAATCTAATTTTCATGGCACTGGCAAACAATATTCTGTCAGACAATCGTCTATTATCTCATCAGATATTCAACCTACAACCAGCTCCTCTATTCAGCCTAAACAGGACCCTGCACTTCCAGTATCCAAACCCAAACAGAATCCTGCACCTACAGTACCTACTGCACCACTCTTATCTAACTCACACGTGACTCCTACTTCAACCAGCCCCACTACAAACAGCTCAATTCCAGTAACTCAGAAGACTAGTAAACCTTCTGAACCAGCAATTCTAGTAACTCAGAAGACTAGTAATAATCATCCTATGACTACCAGGGGTAAATCAGGGAAGTCCAAACCTAAAGTCTTCTCCACCTCGGTGTCCACCCCTCTTGTTACACCTACCACAATTAAAGAAGCTCTTGCTGATCCTCAATGGAAACAAGCCACCTTTGATGAGTACAATGCCCTACAAAAATTTCACACATGGGATGTAGTCCCATTACCACATCATAGACATCCAATTGGCTGCAAGTGGCTTTGGAAAACAAAAACCAATGCTGATGGTTCCTTGGCTAAACGTAAGTCTAGACTAGTAGCCAAAGGTTTTTCTCAAGCTGCGGGCATTGACTATCTTGACACTTTCAGTCCAGTGGTAAAATCTGCTACCATCCGAATTTTATTAACTGTTGCTGTCACATTTAAATGGAAACTGAGACAACTTGACTTTAACAATGCATTTCTTAATGGCGATCTCACAGAAGAGGTATATATGACTGCTCCACCAGGTTTTTCTCTTGGTAATTCCTCAGATGGTAGACCTATGGTATGCAAGCTAAGAAAAGCTATATATGGTCTCAAGCAAGCACCTCGTGCTTGGTTTCAAAAACTACAATTAGCTCTCAACTCCTTGGGTTTCATAGCTTCCGTGTCCGATCCTTGCTGTTTATTAGAAAAACCAAGTCGATGTTGTTTATTTGATCCTATATGTGGATGATATTATTATAACCGGATCCAATCAAGATGTGATACGTAAACTAATTGTAGACATGGGTGATCTATTCTCTCTAAAGGACCTTGGTTCTCTCTCTTACTTCTTGGGCATTGAATTTTATCCCACGTAACATGGAATTGTCTTATCTCAACGCAAGTATATACTTTCTCTTCTCCAAGATGTTAAATTTCTCAATGCAAAACCATGTCCTACCCCTATGACTACTAATTCACAACTCTCTTCTACTATTGGAAATAGGTTTCTTAGCTCCAAGTTATATAGAAGTGTACTTGGTAAACTTCAATACTTGTGCTATACTAGACCTGAAATTTCGTTTTCAGTTAACCGGTTGAGCAGATTTCTTCAGGATCCTCTGACTCTCACCGGGTAGTCGTCAAACGGATCCTCCGCTACCTTGTTGGTACGGTTGACTATGGTCTTCATATTCGCTCACTACCTCGAATCTTTGTTCAAGGCTTTGCTGATTCTGATTGGGCAGCAAATAGAGAAGATCGTCGCTCTGTCAGCGGATACTGCACGTTTGTGGGCACTAATCCAGTCATGTGGGTCTCTAAGTGTCAACCAGTAGTATCTAGATCAGCAACTGAAGCAGAGTATAGAAGTTTAGCAGATGCATCTTCAGATGTGGTCTGGGTTGTAAAACTCCTCAAAGAGATGCATATCCCAATACGTGAACCACCTACAGTTTGGTGTGACAACTCAGGGGCAATCGCTCTTGCATCCAATCCGGTACTCCACTCCAAAACCAAACATGTGGAAATTGATCTTCACTTTCTTAGAGAAAAAGTTGCAGCAGGACAACTTCAAATTGGATATGTACCATCACATGATCAAGTTGCAGATGTACTCACAAAACCACTTGGACAAACACTCTTCATACCATTTCGGGACAGATTAAATGTTGCTGTCACTCAAAGCAACAAAAACATATAGTATAAGGAATATTAGCATATGTTCAATGTATAGTAGGCCCAATATTATCTGTATCCAAATACACGTGTATCTGCTCTAAGAAGGAGTCCATGTACAGCTGAGTCCATGTACAGCTGTCAAACGGATTGTCTAATTAGTTCAGTTGGGTTGTTTAGTTTGTTGTCAATCTGTTACCAAGAACACGTGTATTGCCCTTCTATCAGATGTGCCATCTCTATATGTATATGGCCTACTGTACTGTATAACATACATTTGATCAATAATACAAAATATACTCGATTGATCTCTGCTCTCTTACTTTACCATTCTAGTTTCCTTTAAGTGGGTAAGCAACCACATCGTGCAGCCAACAGATCACAGCTTCATAATCCAAAGGGAAAAAAAAAATGAAATCAAGACTCTGACAAGCATTTTATGGTCCCAACCTTTAATAACTCAAAAAAGTATTCCGACGTGGTCTCTGGTCTGGACCACTATTCCATCATTCTTGAGCCTTCATGTTTGAGACATGAACTCAACTCTCTACATTGCTCCCACTTTCATAAATCAATTGATATGAATTAGTAATGACTTAAAACTGTTTGGTTCAATCTCCCATAAAATTCCTCATTTCTCTGAGAAAACAGGAAAAGAGAATCACTAGCATGCTGTAAATTTATAATTTTAAACCAAGATGCAAGATTAACTTTTACAGCGCCCAAACGTAAATGGATATCTCTTCGTGAATATTTTGTAAATTATACTACTATTTGTAGACCAGAGGCATTAATGAAGTTTCACTGTGTCGCCTTTAAGAAGATAGTGCAAATGTCAATGACCATTCTTCTTTAAAACAAAGCCGGTCTGGTGTCAGTCTCCTGCCTTACCTTGCTATATTAATTTTTGAAGCAACTTTCGCCAACCCATCCTCGGTATGGTTGGTTCAGCAGCACTTCAAAACAAAGTCAATATTCAATTCTAAATATAACACCTAACTAACAAATTCACATACCACCAAGCATTTCGTTGAACCATGGTTATTAAAATTGGACTAAGCCGGCCAGTTCGACCACGAAACCGGAAAACCGGTCACCTAACCGGTCCGACCGGTTTAACTGTTTCAATACTTATTTAGAATTTCATGATTTCAAAAATTCATATATAATTCTGCATATTTTCAAAAATTATAACGCAAGATTCTATAGAAAGTTTGAGATGTCTACTTTTTACAAAACTGTTGCAACCTACAGGTCCAACCCACAAACTCGCCAAAAGTGGCAGACTCGGGCTAGGTAAACGCCAACCCATCAAGGGGCGAGCTGCGTAGGCCAGCTTTGTTTAGCTTGAGGGTTGGCCCGCTTAAAGAACCCTTTTTATTCTTTTGTCAGTTTTCCATAAAAAAAAAAAAAAAAAAAAAACCTAAATACTCTTATTCTCTTTTCTTTGATGGCATGTTTGACTTATTTCTCATGCTTTTATATGGCTTTTTTCACTTCTATTTTTATACTATGTCTACTTATTGTGCTGTTTTTAAATTAAGAAGAGAGGTGTTTATATGTTTTTGTGATGTAAGCCAGTGAAAGAGAAAATGATATGAGAGTATAATAGTTGCTTGACACAAAGTACAAAAGAAATGGAGTGTGATATGAGGTGATAGAAGAGGAACATAGTGAAAACCTAAAAGAAAAGAGGGAGGGTGACGAAGTTCTTTTTTTCGAAAAAAAAATGGCGGGCTTGGGTAGGCATTTTGCCTTGACAAGCTGCACAAGCCTGTCTTGTTTAGCCTGTGGGTTGTGGGGGGCTGGCATGTAACCCACAGACTAGTTTGAATTATCGACTCTAAAATTTTTGAAAATTATCATTTGATCTTCGAAAATTTTCAAATTCCAAAATTATTTCAAAATATATTATCACTTAAGTTCACTTCTTCGCCGGTCTGGCCTCAGGTTAGCTCCGGTTTGACTCCGACCTAACCCACTACCTAAACTTGTTTAATGCCTGGCCCTGGATTTAATAACCTTGAGTTCAACATTTTAATTGACTAGGGGTGGTGCTTGCTTAAAAAAATGTATTGAATTCGAGTTCTAAGAATGTGCTAGTGTTAAATACTCCAAATAATGATATTCACCAATTTAATGTGCTAGGGTCGCCCATGCGGCCGTGCCCCTAAAATTATATATATATATATATATATATATATATATATATATATATATATATATATATATATATATATATATAAGAGATATTTTCTTTGTCTACGGCTTATTTTAAAATTTTGACTACACCACAAACAAACTCACCCGTAAGATAAACTTATTATATATAACTTGTCTTTTGATCTCAATATATAGTAGTTTCGCATCATCTTGGCTTGCATTTGGTCCTTAACTTTTGAGTTTTAAATTATCGTTTGTTAGCAAAATATAAGGGGACATCTACATGTATATACAAGCTTAATAAGCTAAGCTTGTTTGATTTTATTGTATTTAATCATTTGTATTTTAAAAATCTAGTTAATACTCCTTCGGTCTTAAATATAAGATATATTTACCTAATTTAGATAGATTAAGGAAGTTGGTTGAGTAAGTTTTTTTTCCGATACCTAAAAGTTTAGGTGGGGGTCGACACTTTCAAAGAGCACTTACAAAGTAAGTTAATTTGACATGTGTTTTTTAAAACACCCTAGTCATCATCTTCCCTAATTTTTTTTATTCACTATCTTCTTTGATTATTGTTAATAAATATAAAAACTATGTCTTATATTTAGGATAAAAATTAACTTCCTAAACATGTCTTATATCATGGATCGGAGGGAGTAATTTGTTGGAATATATATAGTTCATTCTTGGTGGATTAGGGTCATCCAAACCCAATGCAAGTAGGACTATTATGTGATAAATTTCTTTCAATTTTTTATATATTAGGTCTATATTGTATTTTAAACATTTTTATTTATGATATAATATTTTTTATTTTCGCCCATGTCATTAAAAATTCCGCCACTGCCTACCATATCCTTAATTTCACAACCTCCATTGTCAAATCACATTAATTCGGCATACAAGTCTGAAAAACGATCAAATTTAGCTTTCCTTTCCTTTTTTTTTTTTTTTAAGAAAATGGTTTAATGTTAGCATGCCGAATAACCCACGCAGCACGCAAGCATGCACCACTTTTTGTTTTTTGGTTGTCCCTGTTCGGTGAGAAAACTTGAGGCACGATTTACTTGCGGGGTTCGATGTGTCTGAACTCTGAAATAAAGGTCTTAAATATACCACCATCCTGATTCCAACCCAACAATCCAATCCACTTCCGAGTAAAGCACATCAAGAATCAGTGGGTCATTCCCATTAAAATATCTAACTAGCACAAGAGAACAAAATAAAGAAAATAAATGTGCATGTGTGTGTGTGTTCAAATTTCCATGCCAGTTGCTGCTGGTTTTATTTCAATACTTGGAAAGGTCAGCTTGATGGAAAGGTTACCTAATTGAATCCAAATAGAAAAATGATACTACCATGGATGAGTAAACTATTAGCCGGTGAAGCATAAATTTGGGATAAAAAGTGGCCCCGAAGTGAATTTAAAATGACTGACTAATCGAAGTTTAGCATCACTTCAAATTATTTACTTATTTGAGAAGTGAAGGAGAAGGAGAAGGAGAAGGTGGCTGGTGCGGTTTTGCAAATCCCACCCATGCAACAATGCCAACAGTCAAAATTATCCACCCAAATATGTCATACTTCAGATCACTGCTCTGCTTTTTCTTCTGCGTCTGAAAAAGGAAAAAAAATATATATATATATATATCAGGGAAAAATGACATGAAAAGACTTGGAAAGAAATCAGAAACATTTCTCCTATAATCTGGATTTCTACCAAATGATTCTTTCAACATCTATATACGACCAAAAGTCAAGTCTATTCACCATCAACACACATTCCTGACAACAGTAATGACGGATAGTTTAAGTTATGATATGCTAAGGTGTCAGAAATAAACAACAGTCCATGAACAAGCCAAAGCCAGATGAGAGAGCCATCTCATTAGATGCCTAGATTCTCACTCAAGTTCTATATGCACAGCACAAACACAGACCTCAATTTATAGGGTAGTATGATGAATTGTACTCAACGAGCGCCTTTTTCCCACTACAGGTGCACCAGAACATCCTCATAGTTCTGAACACATGACTCGAGAGGACTGAGTTCTAAGTATTCTATAGTACCTGATTCTTCACAGATGAACATATAAAAGACGCAAGCTTAAATATCATCGAAGTTCAATAGAAAGTATGCTTTATTATAATCAAAAGGCACCCTTTCCTACTGCAGGCACACCCATTAAATGCATGTGCAGATTAAAAACCTTTGGTAAATAAATAATAATAGAACCCAATTTCCTTAATGTTGGTAGAATTAAAATTCCATAATGCCTTTAACAAATGTTACAGGTGCCAAAATAAATAAGGAGATTAAGATGTAATTCCATGTCCTAAGACTAACGACTAATTATTCTTTTAAAAAAGAAACTTATGGAAAACGATACAAATTTGAAGTCCCACCCTTGTACCAGATGATGAAAAGACCCTTTCCTACTAAACAATAATTAACCATAATGTTTTCATAAAACCGGAATAATGGGTAATTATGGAAACTCCTTTTTCTTTCAAGACAACACACCTTGGGTCCAGGGTACAAATTTTTCCCACAAACCCACCACAAATAAGTCCACGACTCTGGGCACAAATATCAAACAGAAATACACATAGCCCACGAGTCTTATAACCCTAACCCCACAACAAAAGGGTCTACACAAAAACAATTTTCACACAAGATATGATTGTGGATCCACCATAATATGATAGTGTACAAAATAAAGCCTTCGGAAAATAAACCGTCTCCCAAAATAGTTAATGTAGTATTTCAGAAATATGAGGGCCCTATGATGGCAATATATAAATCAATACAACACTATTACCAACAAGAGGCCTGTAAATTTCACGACATCTATGCCTCTGGCTGCTTCCCTTGTCCTCTAGTAAGGTTAGAGGTCTCGCCTGAAAAATTTAATAATAACGGGGTGAGACATAAAGTCCCCGTAACCGAAATTAATTTATCAAACATGCAGGAAGGATTGTAAGTCGAGAAGGTGTTTATTAATATAATTATAATATTTAACAAGCGATAATGGAGAATACTTTTCTTTTGATAACATACATGTCGGGTTCGGTGGCACAACACTCGCCCACAAACCTCGGAGTCCAGGCACAAACTCCGCCCACAAACTCGATAACATACATGTCGAGTTCGGGCACAACACTCGCCCACAAACCACTACGTAAATCCTTAATTCTGGCACAATTACAAACAGAATAATACATAATAATTAACAATTAAACTCATCCCCACTCATCCATCCTGCTCCTCCTTATATCTTCTGGACGTGGTACAGCCTATCGCTGCTAGTATACCCGCCAAGGTTAGCTAGTCACTTCAAGAATACCGTCCCTCCCATGCCACCAACGATATACCGTAACAGGGAGGTGTCCGCCTATAACACTCAACTCAAGATCCGGCCAGGATTTGAGAGAGCCAGGCACAAGTTCACCCTTAATCTCTCCCCCTCAACCCAACATAACCCACAATGTAAGAAATAATATAACACTAAAATTTTCAACAACATTTTACTAAATTATTATTCTATATATATCATCTCACAACAAACATTACAACCATCACAACAATAACAACCCCAATAATAGTATTTACTTAAATACATAGATTGGAAAATACACTCGCTTCACCGAAATAATTTCATATTCAAACATACACATAATTTTTCAAAACACATACAAGTAGTATATATGAAAGTAAGGCTTAGAAAAATACCTCACAGCCCAAAACAAGCATATAAAATAAATTAACCCCGGTTACCTCAATTCCAAGCTTAACCTTAGCTTAAGGAGCGCAACCCGTACAATCACCGCTTACAATAAGGCTCTACATGATCACAATTAAAGCTTATAATTTCCTATGACTAAAAATATACAAATTCTAGTAATAATATACTATTATAACAAAATTGAAAATGACATTTTGGGGTTTAAAATTATTTATTTATTTATTATTATTATTATTATTATTATTATTATTATTATTTTAAATAAACACTAACTCATGTCCATTGGCCTTCTATATCTATATATATATTTTTGTACTACGTCAATATCAATATAACACTTTGGTTTCAATCATAATTATATATATGTATAACTTACAAAGTAAAACTTGTGTTTAAAATATGCACCTACATATATCAGTAATCAACACTGCAAGTTTTGGATTCCCAAATCTCATTTACCACGCATATCTATATATATATATATATATGGTAGTTTTGGGTTCCTGTTATATATATATATATATATATATATATATATATATATATATATATATATTATCCAACAAGTGTTCAAGTTTCCTAAAGGCATCAACTCACACATACACACACATATATATTGTCTTATCCACGTTTCCAATGCATCATTACAATAACATGTAGCAACAATCTTAATGACTTATTCCCTTCGGTTCAGTGCAAATGCGATATATATTAGATAGCTAAGTTTTTCTTATACTTTCAACAAAGAAAAGTCAAGCTTTCCATCCCTTATATATATATGTAGCGCTTACACACACCACCACACACACACTCAACACACATCCAAGTTTTCCCTTAGGTTCATGATGATATATATATATTTACCTACACCAATGAAGTATTTCTTCATATGCAGCGTTATTATTATATATATCTGCAACACATGCTTCCTGTATATATAAGACCATTTTTCCTATCATGTCCGAGTTCAGCGACTATATATATATCCATATACATTCCACAACAACGATTTCCTCTCTCTCTTTTATATTCATACAACGCTGATATATGTATAAAACCATAGTCTATATTTATTCAATGTTGCCCCTGTTTTAGAGTTTATCCAGCAGAGAATTCTCATGGCTTGTTTCTACGGTTCTATTTTGCATTGGGGTGTGACGAAAATCGAAAGGATTAAGAGACCAGAAGACTCACCTCAGGTTGAAGATCAGATGAGGGCTGTGACTCTTGTTCTTGGCTTCTCAGTCTCACTCTCTTTTCTGGCTCACCCAACTGAAACTCTCACTCACTCTCTCTCTCTCGGACTCATCGTTTCTGTCTCAGCTCGATTTCATTCTTTCTTAGACTCCCTCTCTTGCTGGTTGAAGCACACAAATGATAAGAACAAAAGGCGGTGGCTTAATATATAACGAACCAAAGGTCCGGTTTGATGCAAGAAAAGCCAACGGTTTGAAAGGGGAATGCACAGTGGGTATTTCGCGTGGCGCTCGAGACGTATGGGCACTCTATTAAAGTCGTTCCTGACAACACTATGCGTGCATAAACGGCGTTCTCTTGCGTGTACAGTAAGGATGAAAAAGAGATATGGAAGTATGGACATTCAACAAATCTGACTTCGTTCTCAGCGCTTTTACGTGCAGGGATATTGGAGAACCTAGGGATTTATATATTTATATATATAACTTGTTGTTTCTTTGATGACTCGTGTTGGGGTAAAGGAGAGTTAATATGTAATGGGCTGATGGAGTTCTGTTTGCATGAGGATGAATAATGGGCTTAATATATGATTATAAGAGTAATATGGATACATAGATTTATCCTGCTGCGTTTTGGGTGAGTTTGAGGTTGAATTGGCTGTTATGTGTGTGATAGTTTTGGGCTTGCTCAATGCACATATGGCCAAGATGTGTGTATGGATTTTAGGTGGTAGTGCATCTTTAAAAATTATCCCACTCAATCCTCATCAAGACTCATATTTATAAGTATTGAATAATTATTAAAATTTAATCCTAAATTTATGGAAAAAAATGCCTTAAATTCCAATAATAAATTTCATAATTATACTTAAATCCTAAAATTAAAAAAAATTAGGATGTTACAAATCTCCCCACCTAAATAGAATTTTGTCCCCAAAATTCTCAACAGGTTGTTTAAGTAAACGATCCACAACACAAGATTCCAGTACAATAATGTCAATACCAAAACATCATTTCCAAAATATCATGGCATGCTGGCACATCAAAACAAGTCACTTAGCACAACAAAATTATCGCATTACGCACGCAGATTTGTCACAACACAACACAATCAAATTTACAACATCAGAGAATTTCGATCATTATACCTCATAACCATAAAAATGTCATACTGTCGTAACACTCAGACATACCTAAGAAAACATTTTAGAGAGACGGATTGTTCTATTTCGAAACTGCTTATCATTCTCCTCAAGGATCCTGCTGGCTCGGGTACGTAGGTAAAATTTTCTCTTAATTCGACCTCTTTGGGCTCAATTACATGGGAAGGGTCTGGATGATATTTCTTAAGTTGTGACACGTGAAACACGTTGTGTATACTTGACAGATGCGACGGCAAGGCAAATCGATAAGCAACTGGTTCAATTTTCTCCAAAATCTCGTATGGCCCAATAAATCGAGGAGTCAATTTCTTGGCTTTGATGGATCTACCAATACCAGTTACTGGTGAAACCTTAAGAAATACATGGTCCCCTACTTTAAACTCCAAAGGTCTCCGTCGCCTATCCGCATAGCTCTTTTTATCGCTCCGAGCGGTCAACAACCTCGACGAATCATCTCAATTTTCTTCGTAGTCTCGTCCACCAAGTCTGGTCCAATCACAGTTCGTTCGCTCAATTCAGTCCAACAAAGAGGCGATTTACACTTTCTTCCGTATAATGCCTCAAAAGGTGCCATTTGAATGCTCGAGTAATAACTATTATTGTAAGCAAATTTTGCCAAAGGCAAAGACGATCTCAACAACCAAGTAACTCAATGGCACAAGACCTCAACATATCTTCAAGGGTTTGAATCGTCCTCTCTGTCTGACCATCGGTCTGTGGATGATAAGCAGTACTGTACTTCAACCTTGTCCCTATAGCCTCTTGTAATGCCTTCCAAAAGTTCGATGTGAACCTTGGATCACGGTCTGATACAATCTCGGTGGGTACACCATGCAACCTGACAATCCAATCCACATACAACTAAGCTAACCTCTCTAAGTTATACCCTATATGGATCGGAAGAAAATAAGCCGACTTTGTCAATCGATCTACAATGACCCATATAGCGTTGTGGTGTGCTATGGTTTCCGACAATCCCATAATAAAATCCATGGAAATGTTGTCCCCTTTCCATTGCGGAACTTCTAAAGGTTGAAGTAATCTTGGAGGCTTTTGATGCTTGATATTCACCTTCTGACAAGTCCGACACTTCAATACGAAGTCTATCACATCACGCTTCATCTTTGGCCACCAATACCCTTGCTTCAATTCTCGATACATCTTAGTGATTCCTGGATGAACGGTATACTTCCTCCGATGAGCCTCTTCAAGAATCATCTACTTGATTTCCTCATTATTCGGAACACAAATCCTCCTTTTATACCTCAGTATACCTGTATCCCCAATATCATAACTAGGTACTTCGTCGTTCTCCAACTCTTTTCTGATCTTTAGCAATTGGTCATCTTTCATCTAGGCCATCCTTAACTCATTATAAAAGTCAAAATCCCTTCGCACTAAACTCAAAATCACCTTGGACTTTGGTTCAATATAAACCTCTAACAATCCTGCTAACAAATTATGCTCAGCTATACACATATGAATCACTTGAATTGACTTCGGCTCAAGGCATCAACAACTACATTCACCTTCCCTGTATGATACTTAAACTCAAAATCATAATCCTTCAAAAACTCCATCCATCTTCTCTGTCGGTTATTCAACTCCTTCTGATCCAAACAAGTAATGCCTCCAAATTTTCAAAGTGAAAACGACCGCTGCGAGCTCCAAGTCATGCGTCGGATAGTTCTTTTCGTGAGGTCTCAAATTTTGTTGAAATTATTCCGTTTGAAAATTTCATTCCGAAAATCTTCACAAACTTAATAGGTGTATTGGTACGTTCAAAATCAAAATTTTAAACATGTCTATGAACCAGACAACTATTCTCAGAAGGTCATTACTACCTATCGTATATTCATATCATAATTATACTCAATAGTAAACTCACAGTGCTAGAACACCCCATGGCAATACACATAATCATCTAAATTTCCTTTCTAGGTTACCCATCTGATGTGGGACTCATTACAATGCATTAGCCTTGAAAGCTGAAGCCCTGGTAGCTCTACTTTACGGTTCGTTGTCACGACGGCTTCAATCTACAGTTCTTCACTTGGAGTTTTGCTCAGTCTACTCGACCGATCGCCATCAGTCGAACCCTCTATAGGTAGCTCTTTCCAATCCGAATTCTTCGTAAGTAGCTCTATCTTAGGTTGGCCACCTCTAATGGGAAAACTAGATTTTATAAGGTCCATCTTCTTTAGTAGTTTCGTATTCTACTTTCTTTAATTACACCATCTTATATGGGGCATTCTATTTGAACTTTTGGTTTTAGTCCATCTCCAAGCATAATCAAAATTCAACTTTCCCTATCGGAGAACTCGTCCCACATTTCTGGGAGTCTATTAGCTACTATAAATCTACTGTTGTCTATCTCGGTCATGAGGTCATAACTTGTGGCTACTGAGGTTCTAGCTACCACCTGGTTCCATCGAGGACAAACTCTCAATCAGTATTCCTAAGGAGATATTTTGGGATTAAGATCTTTCCCTATGCTAGATCAGTAGCTATCAACCTCTAGATACCTCATATACATTGGTACCACATTCTACTGCCTTAAGTCATTCAATTCATTCGGTATCATATCCTAGTACCTCAATTCATTCGGGTCGATTCACACACCTAACAATCACTCACTATCAAAATGGATCCTTAGATCATAATTCAGTTAGTCGCAATTCCTCAAGATGCCCAACAAATTCTTAGGTTCATAAACCTAATCCCGAAACATTGACCATACCCAAATAACATGCTATAATCATGAGTCATAGCGTCTAACGCTCGTCACTATCCTTTATTAGCAAAACGATAACTCTTAGAACCCCAACATCAACTAGGCTAAGAAACCATATTTCCTCAACAACACCCATAATACATACTAGGATCATGATTCACAATTCATAGTCTAATCCTCAAAACATCGAATAACATCCTCACCATATCATCATTATTCACAAGGTTCTAATTCTACCTTAATCCTCAATATCACAGGGAAATATTCTGAACATCATCCGTTCACCCCAAGGTAACCATCAATCAGACCCAAATCATTATTGACAACAGTAGTATCAATCACATTAATGGGGTTCATACTCTTAGGTCTTAGAACATTAATGCAACCTTAATTACATTTCGACCTAAGCTCTAATTCCGCTTAGTTCAAATTCAAGCCTATCTGTAATCATTCCAATATTCCTATGGCATCCCTAAGAATCACAATCTTTTATAACTCAAGCTATTTAGGCTTTAAATCAAATAATTACAAATTCCTACGACACTTCCCAAGAGATCACCTATCCCGACATTTCTCTTACCTAAGCACGCTTAACCTCCAAGTTCTGATAGGATCTAGGCCATACTATACCAACTTCTTGGTATAACTACCCTACATATTCCCATAACAAAGGTGGGGATTTAATTATATCCTATCACCAAGTCATAAGCCCTAGAAGTAGCATTGTAATCCTTATTCTGTCACTTTGTCTATCTCTAAAGCCTTTGTTGGTAATCCTCCTAAGGAGGTCTCAGGATGGAAACAATCTAAATGTTTCCATACAATAAGCATGTTAAGAACAACCCTTCGTTCTATTACTCTTCCGGTCAGAGTTTGGTGGATTTGGAATTGTCTCCTTAGAATGAACAGTATTTTCTTCCTCTGATTCTGTGGGAACCTCTTGGGTATGACCATTACTTCCACCATTCGGCCCTTCACTGGCTCTACCTTCCTTGAGTCTTCTCAACCGTTACTCCGTCGTACAAGTCCATCTATACACATGCTGCAACATTTCAACCTCGGTGAACTGATCCTGGGGCCCATTAGTTTCCTGTTGGTCGTTGTTATTTATGTCTATACGCAGATTGTCACCGTATTCGTATGCCCGGTATTCACCATCTCTCCCCACCTAAGGGTAAAACCCACCGAGAGATGGAGAACAAGAAGAACAAGGAACAAAACAAAACACAACGAACGGGAAGCAGTGTGTAAAGATTATATATTGCCATACTCTAAATGCAATGCACAACAGGAGGGTACAAATTTTTCCCAAAAACCCACCACAAATAAATCCACGACTTTGGGCACAAATATCGAACAAAAACACACATAGCCCACGTGTCTCATAACCCTAACCCCACAACAAAGGGTCTACACAAAAACAATTTTCACACAAGATATGATTGTGGATCCACCATAATATGATAGTGTACAAAATAAAGCCTTCGGAAAATAAACAGTCTCCCAAAAATAGTTAATGTAGTATTTCAGAAATATGAGGGCCCTATGATGGCAATATATAAATCAATACAACACTATTACCAACAAGAGGCCTGTAAATTTCACGACATCTATGCCTCTGGCTTCTTCCCTTGTCCTCTAGTAAGGTTAGAGGTCTCGCCTGAAAAATTTAATAATAACGGGGTGAGACATAAAGTCCCCGTAACCGAAATTAATTTATCAAATATGCAGGAAAGGATTGCAAGTCGAGAAGCAGTGTTTATTAATATAATTATAATATTTAACAAGCGATAATGGAGAATACTTTTTCTTTCAATAACATACATGTCGGGTTCGGGCACAACACTCGCCCACAAACCACGGAGTCCAAATTCCGCACAAACTCCGCCCCAGTGGTACAAACTCCGATAACATACATTCCGCCCACAAACTCGGAGCACAACAAATTCCGCACAAACCACTCCAGGTACAAATTCCGCCCACAAACTCGAGTCCAATTACAAACAGAATAATACATAATAATTAACAATTAAAACCATCCCCACTCATCCATCCCGCTCCTCCTTATATCTTCCGGACGTGGTACACCTATCGCTGCTAGTATACCCGGCCAAGGTTAGCTAGTCACTTCAAGAATACCGTCCCTCCCATGCCACCAACAATATACCGTAACAGGAGGTGTCCGCCTATAACACTCAACTCAAGATCCGGCCAGATTTGAGAGAGCCGAGCACAAGTTCACCCTTAATCTCTCCCCTCAACCCAACATAACCCACAATGAAGAAATAATATAACACTAAAATTTTCAACAACATTTTACTAAATTATTATTCCAAAAATATTACTCACAACAAGCATTTCAACTATCACAACAATAACAACCCCAACAATAGTATTTACTTAAATACACAGATTGGAAAAACACACTGCTTCTCTAAAATAATTTCATATTCAAACATACACATAATTTTTCAAAACACATACAAGTAGTATATATGAAAGTAAGGCTTAGAAAAATACCTTACAGATTTATTATTATTATTATTATTATTATTATTATTATTATTATTATTATTATTTTAAATAAACACTAACTCATGTCCATTGGCCTTCTATATCTATATATATATAGTCCAGCAACTTGGTTCTTTTTTGTACTACGTCAATATCAATATAATACACTTTGGTTTCAATCATAATTATATATATGTATAACTTACAAAATAAAAATTGTTTTTAAAATATGTACCTACATATATCGCAATCAACACCGCAAGTTTTGGATTCCCAAATCTCATTTACCATATATATATATATGGTAGTTTTGGGTTCTATTTTATATATATATATTATCGATAAGTGTTCAAGTATCCTATAGGCATCAACTCATATATATATATATATATATATGTTAAATAAGGTATATATCATATCATTTCCAACAAGATGTTCATGTTTCCTAAAGGCATCAACTCACAAATACACACATATATATATTGTCTTATCCACTTTTCCAATGCATCATTACAATAACATGTAGCAACAATCTTAATGACTTATTCCCTTCTTTCGGTGCAGCAATATATATATTAGATAGCTAAGTTTTTCTTATACTTTCAACAAAGAAAAGTCAAGCTTTCCATCCCTTATATATATATGTAGCGCTTACACACACTACCACACACACACTCAACACACATCCAAGTTTTCCCTTAGGTTCATGATGATATATATATATATATATTTACACCAAGTGAAGTCTTTCTTCATATGCAGCGTTATTATTATATATATATCGCAACACATGCTTCCTGTATATATAAGACCATTTTTCCTATCATGTCCGAGTTCGAATGACTATATATATATCCATATACATTCCACAACAACGATTTCCTCTCTCTCTTTTTATATTCATACAACGCTGATATATGTATGAAACCATAGTCTATATTTATTCAATGTTGCCCCTGTTTTAGAGTTTATCCAGCGATATTGAGAACCTAGGGATTTATATATTTATATATATAACTTGTTGTTTCTTTGATGACTCGTGTTGGGGTAAAGGAGAGTTAATATGTAATGGGTCATGGAGTTCTCGTTTGTATGAGGATGAATAATGGGCTTAATATATGATTATAAGAGTAATATGGATACATAGATTTATCCTCATGCGGCGTTTTGGGTGAGTTTGAGGTTGAATTGGCTGTTATGTGTGTGATAGTTTTGGGCTTGCTCAATGCACATATGGCCAAGATGTGTGTATGGATTTTAGGTGGTAGTGCATCTTTAAAAATTATCCCACTCAATCCTCATCAAGACTCATATTTATAAGTATTGAATAATTATTAAAATTTAATCCTAAATTTATGGAAAAAAATGCCTTAAATTCCAATAATAAATTTCATAATTATACTTAAATCCTAAAATTAAAAAATTGGGATGTTACAGTTGAAGTAGAAGGTCCAAGCAGCCCCCACTGCCTGCTGAGCAAAACCGTGCCCATGCATCTCTTTATGCAGCTCAGAAGCCTTGAGAAGCAGGTGTCAGTAATTGCACTGGTTAAAATTTATTATCAAATAATAGAGTATCTGATGTGAAAAATTAGTTGGTAAAGCACTTGATGAATTAAAATTTCAGTAGAATCTTGTGTTTGGCAATCTCTTGTGGTCATCTAAATATTTCTGGCTAAATTCTCCCCCAGGACAGACTCAGGTGAAAACCCAATCACTAAAAAAAATGAAGCAGGTGGTAACCATCTCTATATCACAAGATAAATGGCAATGCTCAATTGCAACAACTGAATAACAAAAAGCCAAAAAGTGATGAGAAAGAACATACCTTCGCGGCCATTTCCAAGGACTTGCCATAAAGTTCATTCCCAGGATCCTAAAAATACTCAGAAATTCACAACTATTTCAGCACAATTACAACTATAAATAAAGGGCTTCCTTAGCATTGGTGGAAGAGTGAAAGCGTACCTCGTCAACTGCTTGTTGATAGTACTCAGATGCCCGATTAAAATCAACTCTTGCCATTTCTTGTTCCGGAGTTAAGAGTGCACGTGAAGTATGAGCATTTCCTAGGCACCAAAGAGCTTCGTGCTTCTTATGATTAATCGTCAATGCCTCCTCCAGCTTCGAAATAGAATCTGCAACAATCAAGTCAGCATCCTAAAATCAGATTATATAAACTGGAGATGCATCAGCAGCTACTGGATATTCTCATAAAATTTCAGTAATCATCGCAATATAAAATGGTCGGATTCAACAATCATTATATTAAATTAAAGCTTTGCCGTTAAAAAAAACATGAACAAAAGGACTAGAGAGTGGCACCTTGAACCATCTTCTTCGCATCGGAATTACTGCTCTGAAACTGAGACAGCTCTAGTAAAACGCCGCCCCATCTTGCCAAGTTCTACATGGATTAGAAATTAAAGTTCGTATAAGCCAAAACGAACTCATCGGGGCCATTCTCCACGCAATAAACAGAGATTGATACCTCACTAATCTTACGTCTTCGATCGAACAAAATATCATGTATTGAAAAATGTATGAACAAATAGCACTTACGTCGTCATCTAGAGGGTTTGCCGCGTAGTTATCTTCGGCAGTCTTACGGGCATGCTCAAATAATAAGAGTTGGTCTAACTCCATTTTTGGATGGTTTACTTTCAGGAATTTGGATTTTACAGATTGATGAAAAGAAGGGAATATGTAGATTGCTTCTTCTCGGGCGTTCAGTTTTTTTTTTTTTTTTGATATTGGGCGTTCAGTTTTAATTTATGCTTTTCTGAATCCCGCTTTCATTCTCCATACTTTGGGCCAGCTAGGGTTAGGCATGAAACTCACAAGTCATAACCCATGAGTCCGCTTAAAATCTAGCGTAATTGGGTCCATATTGTTCCCGCCCAAAAAGACTTTATAATGGGTTGTGTTAGAATCCGTTCATTCGGGATTTAAATGGGCGAGTTATAAGCATACCTATGGGCCGCCTATACCCGCCCTTTAGTGTAATTTTTTATTAATTATTCATCCCATATTGCATCCCGTAAGCATTTCCTGAATCCCTTTCTATTCGAGTATTCAACTACCTCTAATCTATAACCATAATAGCTATCAACTCTCAATCTCGCTCACTTTCTCTCTTTATGGCTTTGTCTATTCGAACTTGTGAGTTGCTATTGACTCTACATGTAATGTAGATAATATTTTAGAAGTTGATGAATATCTTCAAACTAAATTAGTTGGTTTTCGTGATCCAAAATTTGATGTTTTAGCATGGTGGAGAGTGAATGCTTCCAAGTATTAAGTTTTAAATCTGTTGGCATGTGATTTGTTGGGTATACTAGTATCTTCAAAATTAGCTTTTAGTACTGGGTCGAATACAAGATTCTTTTAAGTGAATTTGAAGATGATGAAGACTGAAGCATGCATTCAATGGAAGCATGTCATTTTGTTAATCTATGAACTAGTGGTTGTAATGTTTTAATTTAAAAGTTGGGGTTTGAACATTAAGATTATGTAACGATGATACTTGTCTAAATTTATGTTATTTTGTATGAACAGTAATCATGGAACTTTGAAGATTTAGATTTTAAAAATTGGAATGATAAATTTAGATGGATGTTTAATGCTTATATATGCTTTTTTTATTAAAAAAATAAACAAGTCAAATGTAAATGGGTTACCCAAAACCTAAGTAATTAGCTCATTATGTTATACTCATTTACATGGGTTTAAATGGGTTGAGGTACGGACATGGGTTAACCCATACCCATTTAACATTAAACGAGCGAAGCTATGGGTTTAGCCTCTCTGGTTGCCCAACCCGCCCATTGTTTTACCCAATGTCCGCTTTTTTCCCCCTTATGCATTGGAAAGAAGGTCCGATATCCGCTAACATTATCCAAAACGACCCGGATTATTGGGATTTAATGTGGGACGCAAAAACCAGTGAATTAACTATAATATTTCAAATAGGATTATCTGGAGAATAGCCGTGCTTAGATAAAAAAAGAGCATTTTGATTATCCATACGGTTGAGCTCAAAGGAAGAGGTTAATACCTTACAAATAATATTCGAATCCTTATAGAAAGATGTGCTTACATTTAATATATTATAGTAATTTAAAGTCTAATCAACATTGTCTTTAAGAGGATAATACAAATTTTTTTTTGGTCAAGAGGGGAGAATACATGCTTTAGCCCAAAAAAAACAGAGAGAGAGCCTTTCGATTGACCTATATTAATTCAGAGATCTCCCACGTTTCCCTCCATCCAATTGAACTAGTGATTTGTAGTTGGACTAGAGGAATTGATGGGCCGGGTCATCAGCCCAATTACACTTGGCCAACGAAGGAAATAAACAAACAAACATATTTTTGGCTCCGAAAAAAAATAAAGAAATATACGCTTCCACAATTGACCTGGAGGTTGTTTTGTGTAGAGTTATAGTTCATTGGATTAAGGTCCAAATTTAATACGAAATAGTTTTTTATAGACGTCCAATATAATTAACCATTTCAGTTATAAAAATAGATATAATCATCTTTTTTAAGTATATATGACAACGCCGTTAATTTTAGTTAACTTTCATTACTTTTTGTATTGTCGATCTCATAAGTCTTCTCGCTTCCTATTATTTTAATATATTTTTATAAATATGTGTCTTTTGTAATGGGGAAAAAATCACAGACCCCCTAGAAATAATTTTATTTCAGTGGACTTCTAAAAAATTATGAAATTTCAATGTACCCCTTGAATCAAAATGAAATTAAAGTTTTTTCAATAAAAAGAAAATAATGCCCTTATTTTATTTTTTTCTATAAGAGTATTTACAAGACAAATAAATAGATTTAAAAGAATACAATGATTAAGAAAATTTACAAAACGAATTTGTGAATGACCTGAAATTTTTAACTCACTCGATTCCTTTAAAACCCCTATAAGATAAATATGGTCATCTATAAGACAAATAAAAAATTTATAAGACAAATATGAACATTTACTGTACACAAATGGTTTATGTATACTTTTAGACCCACAAAAGATAATTGTGTTTTGTGCTCATAGCAAAATAGTTTATTGCTAAGGTTGCACCTTTGTCATTCCAAGAATATTAAAATAAAAGAGAGTGAGAGGACTGATAGAACCTATAATGCAAGAAGTAACGAAAATTAACTATGGTTAATGATGTGCTATAAAAAATTAATTATATCTACTTTTACACTTCAAAATAGTTAATTCTATTGGGTGCCTTCATTCCTAAAGCTGCATCTTTACCATTGATTATTTTGTTGATGGTACTGAATATAATACTCCCTCCCATCTCCTAATTATGAGATGCAATTAACTTTTTTTGAGAGATTAAGAAAGTTAAATAAGTTACTTAATTATATCATATGTTGTGTATCCTTAAATTATATATTAGTTTATTAGTCAAAATAATTAGTTTGAAAAACATTCTAAAGTAATTTAATTAGATTTCTTAACTTCTCCAAAAAGTCAAATTGTCTTATAATTAAGACCGAGGGAGTAATATTAGAAGGATTTGAATGTTTTTTTATCATTATGCTGCACCCAGTGAATAATATTACCTAAATCCTACACTTTAAAAATATTTACCAATATGTTACATCCAAGCTCGTTCACGCGAAGAATGATTAGAACAATTTCTTCTATTTTGACAATAGACATCTTTGATATTGAACTTCGTAATTAATGTGAAAAAGTTTCTAGAGACTTTTCTGATAGGAGAGTTAGGGTTGGAACTTTTTTATTTTTATTTTTCTTCCTTAATACCTCACTAACATTTTCCTAAAAATATATTGTAGGTTGAACCTTTCTCTTGTGGCATTCAAGGGATCAAGGCTACTGATGATGATAAGTTTTTTTTTGGTCGGATATTGATGATGATGGGTTGAGATTTGGTGTTATTTCATGAGGGGCCTTCTTCACCGTTCATTATTTATTGTATAATTTAAAATAAAAATGAAAAGCAATACATATATATATATACCCCACACACATACAAATATAAATATAGTGTGGCGTTAGATTGTATTAATAAACTCTGTCAAATAAAATATATAATTTTTTGATAAAGGTAAAATCGTTCAGCTTGAACGATTTTAGTGTCATTATTTTTGACGAAATAAGGAGAGAGAGTGCAGGAGAGAAAGAAGAGAAAAAAAAGGGAGAATTACATTCAGGTCCCAAGGAAGGAAAAATTACAAAAAGTTCTTGAAATCACAAAATTACCCGTAAGTCCCAAGAAATTTTTGTTGTAAATACATACATTTTCATGTCATACATGTTTGTAAATGGTTTGAGACTTTTTTATATTATTTGTACCGAATTTTTAAATGTTGTTGTAAATACATACTTTTTCGTTGTAAATACATATTTTTTCTCGTCAGAATCAGTGTTAAATTAAATGTTGTTGTAAATATATACTTTTCCCCGTTGTAAATGGTTTGAGACTTTTTTGATATTATTTGTACGGAATGAAAATTACTTTTTAGTGTTGTTGTAAATAGATACTTTTCCCTGTCAGAATATTTGATGTATTTACAACAAAAATTTTCTTAGACTTTTTGTAATTTTATGATTTTAAGGACTTTTTGTAATTTTTTTTCCTTCCTAGGACCTGAGCAGTAATTCAAAAAAACAAAAATGGATCCAGCATATTGTCGGCGTAACACGGGGCCCTGCAGCGACACGTACACAAACTCTTAAATTAACAAACTTTTAAATTAGACTATTCGGGTTTAATGGATCATCACTTTTGCATCACATGCATGTATTCGTACCAGTGTTTCTAGATTAAGAAAAATATTACTAGTAATTGAAGATTCGCAACAAACAAACTTGGCCAAATTTAAAAAGCAAAGAAACAACCAAACCGAAACTAAAAGCGCAGCACATATGAAAAGCATAGAAAGACAAAGTAAAAATTGTGTCGTTATGTTATAATATCTCTCGTTCTTATTATAGCGCATCAACTAACAATTCTCACAAATAAAAAACATGCTAAAGTCAATAAAGCTAACTTACAATTTAAGTAACTTCCAATATTACCCCTACTAATTACACTAAACTCTAATATCATATTAATTATTACTTTCACCTACTACCCTTATTTATTAGGGACATATGGTACATATGAAAAAATAATTAATGCTCTCTTTGAAAGCTAAAGACCTTATAAAAACGATCAAATAAGTTTACAAGAATACTTAATAATGTTAATCAAAGAGAATATAGAAGAGGGTAAATTCCTTTCAAAAGTTTCCCGGAAACTCAATATAACCCAAAAATCTAAAATGTAACAATATTACTCTCAATTAAAGAAGAGACTAGTAGACATGTGCCACCTGGCAGATAAAGCCACCTCTTTATCCAATAATCATCCAACTAATGCCAAATGGATGACACGTAATTGCTCCTCCCTTCACTTCATTGGTTCCCCTCACGCCCTCACCCATCCCCACCTCTTCCTCCCTCCTCCATCGCTTTTCTTCCTCTGTCTGCCCCAAGTTTTGGTTGTCTACCTCCTTCATTATCTTCTTCTTCATCTTCCATGTTTGACCAAGAAAACTACCAAGTGCTCCTTTGACCAAGAAATTTGTTTCATAATTATCTTCTCGGCAACAAAATTAAAACTTGATACGTCAATCTCGTTGTGGCATACTATATTGTGACTCTCCAAGATCAAATCCCAGTACACTCAGCCGCAGCGTCTCCTCTCAGGGTTCTTGAAGTCGAATGAGACATCATGCACTACCGGCACATGAGTGATCCTTATTTTTAACACCTCCAGAAGAATAAACACAAAACGAATTAATTTTTTTTTTTTTACCAACATTTAAAAAAACGCGTTGTTCCCCTGGCTTTCAAAAACTGTACCTATTCGAATTTAATTTAAATTAATTGGGGTGTCGGCGGGGATCCCGTTGGGTGAGGGACGGATCATGTTAAATGCGGCCACGTCATTGCCACCGACCGGAGCTTCTCAATTTTGTGAACAAATTCAAAATCACAACTCATGCTACAAAACCATAGTGGCAAATGTAGTAATTTATAGAAAACTTCATGGCCTTTTCAGAAGCACGATAACTTCACTGACAATAAATATCCAGCCCCCTGCTCTAATAACAGTCTCTTTAGCGTCCTCTGCGTTCCACGGTCAAGTCGGCAAAAAAGGTACTCTCTTCTCTTCCAGATCCTACTGCAAATTTAGGGTTCCTTCATTATTCATACCGTTCTGTGTATCTGTTCGAATCAGTTGCTTAAGTTTCTTGGTCAAATCTATTATCATCAGCTTCCCTTCCCCCCCCCCCCTCTTTCATTGGATATTTGTTCGGTTCACTATACTGATTTTGCTTTGCCGCGTCCTAGATTCTATACCATAGATCCTCACTTCGTAGATTTGGGTATGATTGCTTACGATCTTTGATGTAGTTTCTTTGTTGGGGAAATTCTTGCTACATGCGCTTATTTCAGTTGGATAGTTGATTGATAATATGAAGTCTATATTTGGAGTAATAATTTTTGCCTGATACGGAGCTTTGTAAACTAATAAGTTTGGTTCTTTTGCTCACATGATCTTGGGAGGTCTGGATAAGGAAAATGTGTTCTTATCTGAGGTTAGATACTTAAAGAAGTTATTTCTTTTCTAAATTTTCGTGTGGCTTAGATCTGAAGGTGTACACAAGCCACTTTTTCTTGGAAAAACATTTAATCCGTGTCACTTGAGTTGAAAATTTTACTCTGAAAGAACCAAGGACAAAACTTCTGCATTTTAAATTTGGGTCTTTAGATTCTTAAAAATAATATTAAATTTACTGTCTTTCAATATAAAAATTGACAATTGACAACATGAAGTTAGTAGCTGCGGTTTTTCCTTACTTCTAGTTGTTTATAGTCTGCCAATTGAATTTTGAACCGTACCCCTAGTTTCTAAAAATCAGGGCGTACATGAGCATTTGTTTTTTAAATATATACTACTGTGCATGAACATTGTTGGAGCGCGACTTTTTAATTATGGTAGACTTGATTTTTGTTGGGTGCGTTTGATATTCTGGGTTCGCTTGAAGCATTGCACCACCATAAAATTTGTGTTATCTCATGCGTTGTTGCTTTTTTTGTCGGCTTTGATCTAACAACTGCAGGCTGCTTTTAAATTTTACTAGGGTTTCTAAAGATGGACAGCATGCACAGCTTTTGGCAATTGGGAGATGAGCTTCGAGGACACTCAAAAACTTCCGAGGATCATAAATGGTTAATGGTTGCTTCTAAATTGGCTGAACAAACAAGGTCAAAGGGAGAGGGCGTGTTAATAATCTTGATCTATCGAAAGGCCCAATAGAAACAAGGTCAAGGGATAAGTTTGGGATCCAGGAAGATAACAAATTTGACACTCTGAACTTCAGCATGCTGAACCTGGAATCTAAGTTTACTGAAAATGTGGGCAAAAGTTCCCTCAGGAATGGAGTTTATAATATGAATGTGGTGTACCCAAAAAACAATGCAAGCTTAGTGGCAAACATCAGTGGCAACAAGTATCACAACAATCTTCAGAACAACAAAGAGTTCAACAATAATGGAAACAACAGTAACAACAATGAAAACGGAAACACAAATGCAGCTGACAAAAGGTTCAAGACCTTGCCTGCATCAGAGACACTCCTACCGAAATGAGGTCCTTGGTGGATACATCTTTGTCTGTAACAACGACACAATGCAAGAAGACTTAAAGCGCCAGCTATTTGGTAAATTTCATATTCTCACTTTACTGGTTTGATTTTCATAACTCAAAAGGCATCTATGTGAAAATTGTGCGGGAAGGTTTTGTGACACCTTTAGTTTGAGCTTGTTGCACGCCTTTTGCAAATGTTCATGGGGTTACACATTCCATAGACATTTTGATCCTAGTTTAGATTTTAAGTTGTCTTTGCACTTAGATTTCAATTTCATTACTTTTGGAACCCCAATCTATCATGGATAGCGTATTGG
This sequence comes from Acacia pycnantha, assembly GCA_025563575.1. Classification (NCBI taxonomy): domain Eukaryota; kingdom Viridiplantae; phylum Streptophyta; class Magnoliopsida; order Fabales; family Fabaceae; genus Acacia; species Acacia pycnantha. The sequence continues at coordinate 10,648 of JAMWYP010000171.1, read as the reverse complement.
AGTATGTGCAGTTTGGGGTTTATTTATGTTTTTGTTGTTAATATAATTAGTCAAATTGTCTTGTGGGTTATAACTGTTGCAATGTCTTGGTAGGTTTGCCACCAAGATATCGGGATTCTGTCCGGGCAATAACACCTGGGCTACCACTTTTCTTATATAACTACACTACTCATCAGTTGCATGGTATCTTTGAGGTGGGTTCTTTAATTTTTTATTTGCTCAAAATCTTTTGTTTAGGTTTGAAAAGGATATTAAATATTTCGAGGAATGGATAACTAGAAGAATTTTGCGTCTCTTGTGACAGGCTGCAAGTTTCTGGGGCTCTAACATAGATCCAACTGCATGGGAGGACAAAAAATGCAAAGGCGAATCAAGGTTTCCAGCTCAGGTAGAATCCTGGGAAGGGTTCATATTTTAACTTATTCCTCAGATATTGAATGAATTGAGGATTCTATACATCTTTTGTGTGT